>BLXT01007780.1:207915-217954 GCA_019648995.1 Plakobranchus ocellatus
AGGCTGTAAAACACAAAGGATAGCTCCGACGCTCCGACAAGTAGCCGACTTGATGTGCGCTCGCACCAAAGAAAGAGAGTATTTAAAAACATAATTATATTGTTGGACACATGAACTGCTGCCTCCAGTGTGGGCCTATGTTAAGTGCTGTTGTCAGTGTATGGCTACTAGTCTAATCTACTGTCAGTGCATTTGAGATTGTCAGCCCATTGGTCTAATCTGGTTAATCCTTGTTGTGATTGTCAGCCAACTAGCCTTATCTTCTATACATGCATTTGCGATTGTCCGCCTAATAGTATACATGTAATCTGATATAATAATGATACCGATATAACGCTTTCTCTGATTGTCATCCTACTAGTCTTATTTAATGTAACTGATGTTACCATTGCCAGCCTACCAGAATAATCAATTATAATTGCTGTTGTCAGTGTTAGCCTTCTAGTGTAATCTAATCCGACAGGTTTTATCATTGTCAGCCTGTCAGTCTAACATAATGAAACTAGTGTTATCATTGTCAGCCTATTAGTCTAACATAATGAAACTAGTTTTATCATTGTCAGCCTATTAGTCTAACATAATGAAACTAGTTTTATCATTGTCAGCTATTAGTATAACATAATGAATCTACTGTTATCGTTGTCAGCCTATTAGTCTAAACTAATGAAACTAGTGTTATCATTCTCAACCTGTTAGCATTACCTAATGTGACAGCTATTATTTTTCAGCTTATCACTCTAATCTATTGTTCTAGTTATCATTTTTGACAGCTTTTGAGTCTTATCTACTAAATAGCTATTAAAGTATTATCATTGCCAACCTATTGGTCTAATCTAATGTGGCAGCCACTGTCGTCAGCTTATTACTATATATATTAGTTTCATCCTAATTAACAACTATTATCATCATCAGCCCATGAGTCTAATCTAGTGTAGCTGCTGCTATCATTGTCAATTTATTAGTCTAAACTATTGAGACTGAGACAGTTATTATCATTTTCATGTTATTAGACCAATCTAATGTACTTGCTGTTATTACGTTCATACTACTACTTAAATCTTATGTAACAGCTGTCATTATTGTCAACGCAGTCGTTCAATTTGATATAACTTCCGATATTATTTTCAACCTATCAGTTTGACCTTATGTTACTGCTGTCATCATTGTCAGTTTATTACCATTAGTCTAATCTAAGCTACTGCAGCTGTTGCTGTGTTTATCAGACTAAGCGTAGGCCCACACTAAAGGCGACGCGACTTGTCATGGCCAACTTGACAGACTGATGTCGCAGTCACTGTGCGCTACCCACCGACAAGTTAGCCTGATAATTTGCGTAACAAGACTGGCCTCGTGGTTCGCGCGGCAACGGTCAGTAGAATTATGTTGTCACGTAATGGCATCCCCCTTTCCCTTATCCGACAGAGCCAGTGACGTAAGACCAGGCTGTAAAACACAAAGGATAGCTCCGACGCTCCGACAAGTTGCCCACTTGATGTGTGCTCGCATCAGAGAAAGAGAGTATTTCAAAACATGTATTGTTGGACACGTGAACTGCTGCCTCCAGTGTGCGCCTACGCTAAGAGAACTATCAGTCTGACCTTGTGTTACTGCTGCCATCTTTTTAAGTTTATTATATGTCTAACGTCAACTGCTGCCATGTTTGTCAGCCTAAGACTAAGTTATGATATTGCTCTTGCAAGTTCCATTCTTTCGTCTTATTTTTGTTTTACTTTTTTCTTCTCCTTCTTCCTTTTTTTAAACTTTAAAAAAAAATTAAAACTTGCGTTTTAATTTCTTCTTATTAAGTTAAAATTCATTCCATTTCTTGATTTCTTTTTTTTTTTTTTTGTCCTCACATTTTAAAGATAAAGACACCTTAGATAAATTTCAAGATAACCTTTTGATCAATTTTGAAGAGCCTTCTATCAGACTTACATAATCATGCATTTACAGAACTATCAGCACTTTTAAATTTGGGTGCATCTTTGAGCTTGACTTCATGAAGAAATAATTAAAATAGTAGTGTTGAATGTACTTGCTGGTTCTTCCTGCATCATTTTTAGAAGTAATCACGATTTGAAAAGTTGCTAATGAGCTTAGTAGTAACATTAGATCCATCAATAATTCAATTCAAATCTGCATATCTATTTCTCTGCATTTCTATAAATGAATGGTCTTTTATTTACAGCTCCTCTCTCTCTCTCTTTCTCTCTCTCGATTGCTCTCTCAAATTGAATAGAAATGAAACAAAGATACTTTGGTGTTGTATATACTGTATTGCCCACAACGAAAAAACCAATAAAAAATAAAAGAATAAAATACCCGCAATGTGCTGCAGACAGCATAAGACTTTCTTAATTATCAAGTATATTCTGAATATATAAAAAAATTATTCAATAATTCATTGAAAAGAGAATAATATCAAAGAAAAGCATATTATTTTTCTCTTTTTTAAGTTAAGGGATGATTAGCTTAAGAACAATTATTTTTAAAATACAACTATTAATTAACATTATTTCCAGACTGAAAAACTAAACCTTACAAAGTAAAGAAAATAATACTTGTTACTGTCAAAGTATAGCTTTGCTGAAGAAATTTTCCAGTTCTGACACAAATGAATCACAGGACTGCAGAAAACATTCAAATGGACAATATATTTATAGGCATTTACAAATTTCGATTAAAAAAAATCTTACTTATGTAAATTAAGGAAAATATTCAGATGCTACTATAGATAGCCAAGAGTAATAAAAATTTAATTAAATAATCATAAAAATGTAAGTACAGCAATATCCCTGATAAAAAAAAATTGTAGGATCAGAAAAAACCCTGTGAAAATGTAATTAAGGCACATTGTTTTTCTCAAATATATAACTATTTCTGAATCACCAGAAAGTGTGCAATATAAAGAGTATAGAAATTGGTGAAAGGTAAATAAGTGAAAGACAATAATGTAAAAAACAAACAATATACTGTTAAATAAAGACTTCTTTCAGTATCAGCTGGACCCAGTGTAATGCAGTATTCATGAGTACATTATAAAATTGCAGAAATAATAGAATAACATGTTTGGTTAACAAGTCAAGATTATATAGTCAAAGAAAGTTGTATAAACAAGATATACAAATTGTAAATTAAGAATTATAAACATTAAAAAACTCATACAATATTGACTAAAGAAAAAATGAACAGTAAATGCCCAAGGATCATACCATTGCTATCCTCATATCAAAAAGGTTTAAAAGAAGGCAGTTGTTTCACTGAAGTAATGGTATAAATATGGGCCTATGGTATGGCAGAAAAGTCCCACTGACCATCGTTCAATATCTCCTAAGTTCTTCAAAGATCTTAAATGGCTATAGTTGTTTTAGATCTATGAGGGTCTTACATGGCTATGGTTGCCCTTGATGGGCAAGCTATGAAAGATACACTTATTGAAACATGTTGCCTCGCAGATATTGTTATGTAAGTCACCCCTCTATTTCAGGGCATTGAGCCTCACAGACATCTATTATTGTAAGAGGCTAAGGTGAGTCCTTTCTCTGCTAACTCCTTTTAAACTGCTCATTGGACAGAATTTATTTATGGTGGACCATAATCTACACATCTTTGAGTCATATGTGGTGAATAAAAAAAAAAAAATCGCTGTGCAAAGAGAGCACAATGGAAAATTCAGATAAGTTATATCTACATATTTTTTTTAATAGAGATCTAGAACAATATTAAGGATCTACATCTTAGTATTCAGAGAATCTTAGAGGTTTGTGATGATACTAGATTTAGATCTAGATCTAGACGTCAGCTCTCCACATGGTTTCTTTTATAAAATCTTTTCTTTTTGGACCTGAAATTTAATACACATCTTAATAAATACCCCAGTTCTAGACTCTTATTAGGATTCTAGATGTAGGTTACAGTAAGCCATCTAGATTCTAAAACTTTCAGGATCAGACATTCGTATGTAATTTTGCGTAATATTTAAATACGGACATATTTTAGACATGAATTCTCAAAAAAATTTTACCATAGGACGTTTTCTTTATGAGGAAAAAAAATTATCTCATGATATTTAAAAAAAAAAAAAAAAAAAGAGAAAATATGAGAATTATTCCATCAGATCTTAAGCCTACAAAGGTTGTCATTTAAATGTTTAAATTCATTGCATTGATAAAACAGTACAAAACCAACAATGCAATGGAAGCAAATGTAAACATTGCAAACTTTATCTTTCCATCTATCATTGGTAAAAGCTAAACCTGCTCAACTGAACTGGGAACTGCTTGTAAGTGCATAATTGTGTCAAGTCACCAGCTAAGCCAGCTGTGACTGATCAAATCTTTTACAAAAGTGGCATTGTATAACAATGGACACCGATATTGATATTTACCCTAAGAGGTCTTGAGCTTTACATAGAAACAAGTTCCAGAGTATTTTTATTGCTAAAGATGATCCATTATAAAAAACAGACATGCAGCCCGTGATAAGCAATTTTAAATCTAGCCTTGAAATATTGAAACCTAGGTTGTTCTGGTAAAAAAAGTTACGGATAAGAGAAAGACAGTAGCACATTACTTATGTAAAAAATATTACATGCATATACTCCTTATTGTTTTAATTCTGATGAGAATTTTATAAAGTCCAAACATCCTAATAGCTGGAGATGGAAATTTGTCATAATTCAGGCTCAGCAAATCTTGATTAATAATCTATGCAAAACACCAAGAATACAACAGTTCAATTAAGAGGCCCAGTATAGAATTAAAAGTTACCAGCACCCTCCACATTTCAAATTAAGTAAGAATATTAAAAAAAAAACAAGGCATCAAGCCTGGCACATTGGAATCCTTTTAAACCAAAACTTATGGATCTATAGCTTTTACTTTGGTTTAATTAGATTTTCAGTTTAAAGGAGTACAAAATAAAGACTGTGCAGCAGTCTGGCATAAAGTTTGTTCAGGTCAGGAATTTTTACTATAAATAAATGATTAATAGAGATACACAAATATGAATATGATATGATATATTTTTTATTTAATGATTATGTTTTTGGCACAGAATATGGCAAATAAAATATACAAAAAAAAGTAAGACTCCATAAAGTTTAGCCATGGATTCAAATCCATAACTTTGAAAAGATAAAGCTGTAGGATATGTCAGTAGATAATTTGATTGGAATAAGGCTTAGGACTCTGCCTTGGCAAAAGGTATTTCAAATCATTTCTTCACTGCCAAAAGTGCACAAGCACATAGTCATCTATTTAATTTTTTTTTTTTCAAACAATTGCATCTAACCACGGCAGAATAAATTTTGGCTTAAAAAGTCGGTTTATCTTTGGGTAGAAGAACCTGTTAACCATCGTTGTGATCTCAAGCTTTTAGTTTTCTAATGGCTGCAGGTTTCATTCTCAGGGCTCTTTTCCTCAAAAGAAGGTCCCTACAGCTTTTGATACCAGTTACATGAACAACACACGACTTGCTCTGGCACCATTCAACTTTTACAAAATTTGGAATCATTCAAGGTGTAAATATAACATGAAAGTTCTGCAAATGTTTAAATATTAATGTCCTGTAATTTTTGTAAGTGTTAAATGCTTTTGCGTTAAGTTAAGGTCATAATGTTTGTTGTATCTTGCTTAAACTTTTTTTTTACACACAAATATAGAAAACTTTAAAAAACTTGGCCTTCTTTTGCCACTGATAAAAATTTTTATAATTCTACATGGTAACAGGGAAAGATTAAAAGGCAGATAATTTCCTTTTTGGATTACCAGCATGTTCATTCATTAGTCAGTAGTAAATTACATGGCTTGATAGTAATCACTTAAGCTTTGTAATAATCAATATTGCAATAAAAGAAGTGTAAAGTGCTATAAACCTCATACATGAAATGTAAATATTTAACACATGAGATGAATTGAAATGTGTTTGACATTATTGTTAAATTGATAAAAGAAAAACCCTCATACTAATAATGAAATAAAAACTGAAGAGATTCTTAACAAATTTTGTTGTTTGAGTAAAATGGTTTTACTTAGCAGTAATGATTACTTTATAATCAATATTGCAATAAAGGAATGTAAAATGCTATATACTTCATACATGAAATGTAAAATGTTTAACAGATGAGGTGGATTGGAATGTGAATGACATTATTGTTAAATTGGTAAAAGAAAAACCCTCATATTTATAATGAAATAAAAAAAAAACTGAAGAGATTCTTAACAAAACATTGTTCTTTGAGTAAAATGGTTTTACTTACCAGTAATGAAGTGATTCTTCAAACTCTTATAATTAGATGTCATCTTTAACAGTTATATTTTCAGCTTTTGTCGCATTGGTTGAATTAACATAAAAAAGGCCCCTGCCATTGGATAACAATCATTCTCTTAAAATACAAGTATACTGGTACATGTACTGAAATAGAGTGATGGCTAATGTTTGAAGCATCTGCTGAAATGAGATTTAAGTCAGGATAATGCAGGTATCTTGCAAGACGATTATAGGTAAATCAGTAATGACAAAATTATGCGACTTCAGAATACACAGATAATTTGCTTTACTGTAGGAAAACAAAAATTAACATAAAATCTAAGTTTATCAAGTATTTATAAGTAGAGGTTTATGAAATAAATTGAATATAAATTTACCAATTAAACTTTATTTTAAAAAGTTTTTCATTGAGACTGAGGAAAAATTCATAATTTAGATTCAGTTTCAGTATCATCCTTTCCAAACTAAAAAGGCCTTCCCTACACACAAGCATAAACATGGAAAATAGTACATTTGTAATAAGACTGCATTTATCAATTAAAAAAAAAATGAACATTATCATATGTTTTGCATCAAAGAAGATCCCAAAGAAGGCTCAAAAGTATTTTTATTGCAAGAAAAAACAAGTATTAAGGTAAACATAACATGCATCCTATTTGATCTGAATAACCTATAGATTTGGACAAATTTTAAAAATTATTAAATTGGCTTAATTTTTCAAACCTCTTTCCTGCAAATTAAGAGCGATGGTAACGTTTACAAAGCTCAATATTAGCAGAGGGAATAACAATGAAACCAAAGGATTCTGCTGCCACTGTTACATCTCCCGTTTCATGCTTGGGTGGCATATCGGGAACTTTTGAATCCTTCATCACTAAAGGTTGTCCATTCAATTTCACAAACCTGCCATTGCAAAATGAAAAATTTGCTTAAAAAGCTGCACATGACGAATTGGTTCAAAAGTGATGAATGCAAACAACATATATGCCTGGCAGTCAATAGTGTTAAACTACATCAATGAAATAATTTCAACATTTTTAGTTCAGCAACCCAATTTGTCTCATTCACTCTAAGAGACCTTGATTTCTGAAAGATTTAATAATACAAGATTCAATACCTTTTACCTGTACACACAAGAATTTTACACAGAAAATGTAAAAAGCTTTGATTCTGGTAACTTTCAACATCACCATAATGTTTATAAAATGATTATGAAATGAGGTTTAAAACTAGCCTTGGAGGTTAAAATCCTTCAATGCGTGAAACTCACCTTGACGTGAGACCCATAGCATCTCCTGGAGTCAGCAGAAAAACGTCAACAGCATCATTCCCATACTGAGCAAAATCAAAGGTTATGGCCTGGTTGGCTAGATTTAGATAATAGAATACAAGAGCGCCATCTGGGTAGCTGGAAATGAAAAAGAAAATGTTGTTTAAGTGTAAGTTATGGTTCATTTCAGGATTCAAAGTAAATAGCATTTGATTCTCTTGGTTAAAATCCAGTATTGCCATAGATGGCATGAAACTTTTTTTTTATGGCTTTATCGCTGTTTTGCCTTTTGCCGGATCTAAGGAATATATGCTAATTATTTGTGTGGATGCAAGAGAGCATACAATTTTTTTTTACTCAAACTAGGGAGTGACCCAGTGACATCCTGCTTAATAGCTGTGTGTGTTCAGATAAATATGTGATTGGAATTATTACAGTTATTGATCAAAACTGCAGGGCAAAGTCTTCAACATTTTATGATAACATGTCGCCAATAGGTGAGTCATTGTCTGAACATAACCCCAATCACGCAATATCTTTCACCCTCTTATCTAGGACTCCTGAGGGTTTGGTGTAAAATTATTTTATCACTTTTAAAAACTTTTTTTTTGGTTTTACCTTATATCATGAGCCACGAGGCGTGCTTTCCTCTTTACAGCTCTGTTATAAGTGTTAATATCCAAATTTTTTGTGAAAGTAGAGCAATAAAATGAGACATTGTTACATTATATACTAGTGGTTACCTCAACAGAACATAAATTTGCCTAATATTTAAAGCTCTGCAATGCAAATGCTTACATTGCTGGTGTGATGGAAAAAAGGCAGAAAAAAAAAAGCAAATTTTCAGGCGAGCATAACAACTGGATAAGATCAATAATTAGGGATCAAAATGGCCAGAAACTGACTTCTGTTTAATAGATATCTACCTCTTACATTATTCTATCATTTTATTTTTGCTTAGTTTTGCAAATTTATAAAGATGATACTGATAAGCCTTTTTGCTTTTGATTCAAAGGCATATTGTGAGATACCCCATTTTGCCCAGGCCACATCAATGATCAGCGCAACTGTAAATCATGCCAAAAGAAAAAAAAATAAGTTTTGAATTATGTTAACATTACTTTTTTTTCTATCTCAAGCACAAAGACGTATCAGAATGATACTCCCATATGCACTATTAGTATTACAGACTAAAGATTTATTAACTGATCACCCATAATACATTGCTTTTGTGGGACAATCTTTCAAACTTTGAAGCTATTCCTATACTCTTCTAGAGCTAGTACCTTTTAAAATACATGAGAAGTTTTAATTATTCACAGAAGAAATTGATCTCAAATGATATTATACTTAAGGCCAAAAAGGTGAATCAAACAATAAACCCCTTGTAACAAAACTAGACTTAGGGCCTGCTTTTGAATGCACGTCAATTCGAGAATTCTAGAATGACCCAGGTAAGGGAAGTTTTTTTTACCGCAAAGCGAACAAGAATTCATTGCATAAATGAACGTGACTCATGTTCTATTTTTAGCTCAAGGAATTTCCCTTTTAACTTCTCGAAGAATGCTTTGTTTTGATTTTTGGGTTATGATAGAAGGATCTAGATCTATATTTTCGAATATTCTACGCTTGCATTATAGGATACATTTCTAGGAATTTGTAGAGTTTCGTTTGGAAAAAGTATAAATACTGGGAGAAGATTGGTGAAAGATTCACTCAGAGTAAGCAGAGAGTTCATAGAGATCACACAGAGGACGCAGAGAGTTCACAGAGATCACAGAGATTGCAACAAGATCATTGTATAACAATTACGCAGACTCATAGAGCTAGATCTATTTTCTTTTACCGACAGCTATGTGAATATTGTTTGATTTGATTTCCTGCTGTTGAGTTAAATAAACTCAGTTTTTAACGTTTTCCATACGATCTCCAGAGTTCCATTATTTTTCAGCTTGGTCTATATAGATCTAAAGAACTCAACGTCCTGCATCAGAGGTATTATCTATCTTTCATTTCTGGTCTTTGTGACACCCCTATTCCAACCACATCAGCAAACTGGGCTCTACTTTACAACAGAGTGTAACCTCCAGATAAAGCAGCACTATGTAGAAAGTATTTCCAGAAAAGGTAAAGCTTTTTAGCTTAGTCGGTTGACTTACTTGTAAAAACCTTTACGTGCACAGTGAGCATAAAGCCTCAGAAGTTGGTTTGGCTCAGCTGTGGTCACATTAAAAACAGGTCCCTCTATCAATCTCTTGTACAGGAGAGACAGAAAATAATCCTGGGGAAAGAAGGTGTTTTTTTTTTTGGGGGGGGGGGGGGGGGGGGNNNATAAAGAGAGAGAAATTTTGCAATTTTTTTCACAGTTAATGTGAAATTTACACACAACAAAGAAAAAAACTTGCACACAACACAAACCAAAAATACTTATTAAATATCAAGGACATTCAACACAAGCAAGCAAGAATAATATACTGATCATGACCCCCCCCCCCCCAA
>BLXT01007780.1:229513-247844 GCA_019648995.1 Plakobranchus ocellatus
TATCTAGTCTAATTTGCTAAATTTCAGATACAATTTCCCCCTTTTTTTACTCTTAAATTTTATTTATTTATTTATTCTTTTTTTTTTTTGCAAATGCCGGTCCCGATAGATTCTAGTCATGAGAGAAATCCCGGAACAAAAATCAATTCCACACCCATCTAAGCGTGCCTAGTTACAGATGCCTTCCGCGCGCAGTTGGTCGGGACGTGGCGGGACTCTGCGGACAAAGGCTAAAGAGAGAGAGTGGTTGGTCTAGGCAATGGTGGGTCTAGGCCGATACCACTGAACTATAAATAGGCAGTTTTCCGTATTATTATTATTATTATTATTATTATTATTATTATTATTATTATTATTATTATTATTATTTATCCAAACCCATTGCTAATTTTCATTATTTCACGTAAAGATATTCTCAAGAAAACAAAAATTGCGCACAAAACATGTACTGAGTCGCGGGGTACAAAGCTAAACATTATTGCTGTTAAAATGTCTACCAATATAATTATATTTTGTTAGTTCATCATCATCATCAGGTACCTTGTCTGAAACATACATTTGCGATCATGTTCATCCACGCAAACCTATCCTCAGTTAACCTTATAAAGTTATTATTGCTACCCGTGCCTATTGCCCATGACTTAAGACTTTAATTAAAGTTATTCTCTGTCTATTTCCACTCCGTTTGCCTTAATTTTTCCTTTGATTTTCATGCTCATGTTTCTAATTGCCAGTATTTGTTTCATTTTTTGGAATGTATCTTTGGCGTGGCTATGGCTATTCTTTTACTTATCTCACTTGTGTATCTGCCATCTGATGTTATCACTATGAGGTAACCTAGTTATTTGAATTTTGCAACTTGTTTGATTTGTTCGCCTTTGCCAACGAGATTGCACTTGGGCCTAGAGGATTTCTTTGATCTCAGTATAAATTTCTAATTACTCTAAGATCTTTCCCATCGATGTCTATTTTTTCTAGCATACGAAATAGCTTAACAGATTTTACTTTGTTAAAGGCCTCAGAATAATCAATGAAACAGAGGTGGGGATCTTTTTTGGATTTCTATACACCTTTCTATAATTGATAAAATGAATATTGCGTTTCTCGTCCTTTAATCAGGCATCAAACCAAACTGTTTTGGAGATATTTCTTATCTTAGACACTTGCACACTCAATGCATCAAAACACGTAACAGGATTTTTGTTAAATGGCTCATTAAACTGATTGTCTGTGAATTGCACATTTTATTGCTCCTTGTATTTTGGGCAGTACTATAAAAAGAGATTTACAAATATCTTCCCCAATTGTACCAATATCGTATATTATTGCATTAAGAAGTTTTGTTGTCGGATCTATTCCTAAATCATCTAATGCTTTAATTATTTCTATTGGTATGTTATACCATACTGTCCTCATGAATTTGTTTACAATGGTGAAATCTTTCAAATTTTAATTGTAATTTTCATGGAAAGATAAACATGTACATCTTGCATTTAAAAATCTTTGCATTATAGTCCTTCATTATTAAGTCTCAGTTAGCCCATCACATGAATATTGTTCATTTCAGATAGTCAAAATATCACAAGCAAAATATGGATTTGCTCTCTATGCTTTTGCTCTATTTTCTGACATTGTTGATTAACCCATTCTTCTTTCGCCGCATTGCATTTTATTTTATTATCCATTTCTTATGCTCTTTTTTTTCTTTTTTTTTTCATTCTTTTTTGGCAACGTTTTTCTCTCTGACTTCATTGTGAACTTTTCATTTCTGACCGCAATCCTCCTACTTCTGAAATGTTGTTTAGAGTCTCATACTTGTTATGCACAGCAATAGCAATTTTGTCTCTTAGTTTTTTGTCAGATTTTAGTACGTCCAATCGGAATTTAGGATTAGCCTTTGCCTTTCTTAATTTCTTAAGTTTTATATGAAACTTACACATTGCTGGATTATGATCTGAATCACAGTCGGCTTCCGGCAGTGATTTTGATGATTTGACGATGGTTCCTAATCGTTTCTGAATGAGGATGTAATCTATTTTGTTTTTACTTCCATCTTCGGGGATCTTCAAGTCCACTGTCCAAGTATTTGTGATGGTAAAATCATTGATTTGGCACCATTCAATTAACCTACTTCCACACTAATTTACAATCCCTATGCCACTGGGCCCAACAACATCTTCTACCCTGTCATCCTCAACTTTTGCATTGAAATCTCCCATTATTATTATGATTCCAAGGGCTTTAAATGGCCTTTTGCTTTTTTTATTTCTTAATAAGACTTTTCTACTTCTACATCTTCACTGTCAGATGTTGGTGCATACACTTGAATAATTCCTAGATTTAATGGTTTCGCTACCAATTTGGTCACAACTACTCTATCTGAAATTGGACACCCACTGCCCAGACTTTTTGCTGTTGTTACATCAAATAAGATACCATCCCTCTTTCATCTTATCTAATAAAAGAAGAATTATCATTGTCAACCTATTAATCTAATCTAATGTGGCAGCTCCTGTCGTCAGCTTATTAGTTTCATCCTAATAAACAAAAATTATCATTTTCAGCGCATTAGCTGCTGCTATCATTGTCAAGTTATTAGTCTAAAATAATGAAACAGCTATTATCATTTTCTGGCTATTAGGCCAATCTAATGTAATTGCTGTTATCATTTTCATACCACTAGTCAAATCTCTTGTAACTGCTAGCATTTTTGTCAATGTATTTGTCCAATTTGATGTAACTGCCATTATCATTTTCAACCTATCAATCTGACCTTATGTTATTGCCATTTATTAACATTAGTCTAATCTAAACTCCTATCACCGCTTTTTTCTTTTTCTTTTGTGGCCTCATATTTTAAAGATAAAAACACCTTAGGCCAATTCCCAAATAAAATTTCCGTTATAACTTTTTGATGAATTTTGAAGAGCCTTCTATCAGACTTACATAATCATGCATTTACAAAACTATCAGTATTTTTAAATTTGGGTGATTTTTTACATCTTTGAGCTTGACTTAATAAAGAAATAATTAAAATATTTGTGTTGAATGCACTTTCTGGTTCTTCCTGCACCAACCATGTATGGTCTTTATTTATAGCTTTTCTCTCTCTCGATTGCTCTCTCAAATTGAATAGGAATGAAACGCAGATATTATGGTGTTGTATATATATTCTGTATTGCCCACGACAAAAAAACCAATAAAAAATAAAAAAAGAAGAATAAAATACCCGCAATGTGCTGCAGACAGCATAAGACTTTCTTAATTATCAAGTATATTCTGAATATATAAAAAAATGATTCGATGAAAAGAAAAAATTATTAAAGAAAAGCATATTATTTTTCTGTTTCTTAAGTTAAAGAATGATTAGCTTTAGAAAAATTATTTTTAAAATACAACTATTAATAAACATTACTTCCAGACTGGAAAACTAAACATTACAAAGTAAAGAAAATAATACTTGTTACTGTCAAAGTATAGCTTTGCTGAAGAAATTTTCCAGTTCTGACACAAATGAATCACAGGACTGGAGAAAACATTAAAATAGAACAATATATCCATAGGCATTAACAAATTTCAATTGATAAAAATCTTACTTAGATCAATTCAGAAAAATATTCAGATGCTCCTATAGATAAGAGTAATAACAATTGAATTAAATAATCACAAAATGTAAGTAGAGCAATATCCCTGAAAAAAAAAATTGTAGGATCAGAAAAACCCCCGTGAAAATGTAATTAAGGCAACTTGTTTTTCTCAAATATTTAACTTTTTCTGAATCAGCAGAAAATGCGTAATATAAAGAGTATAGAATTTGGTGAAAGGTAAATAAGTGAAAGACAAAAATGTTAAAAATAAACAACATACTGTTATAGACTTCTTTCAGTATCAGCTGGACCCAGTATAATGCTCTATTCATAAGTACATTATAAAATAGCAGAAATAATAGAGCAGTATATGTGGATGATAAGTCAAGATTATATCGTCAAAGAAAGTTCTATACACAAGATATACAATTTGTAACTAAAGAATTATAAACAATAAAAACCCCATTAATTTCAAGAACCATACAATAGTTGACAAAAGAAAAAAATGAACAGTAAATGCCCAAGGACCATAGCACTGCTATCCTCATATCAAAAAGGTTTAAAAGAAGGCGGCTGTTTCACTGAAGTAATGGTATAAATATGGGCGTGTGGTTTGGCAGTAAAATGATAAATCCCATTGACCACCATTTATTATCTCCAAGTTCTATGCGGATCTTACATGACTATAGTTGTTTTAGATCTGTGAAGATCTTACATGGCTATAGTTGTTTTAGGTCTGTGAGGGTCTTACATGGCTATGATTGCCCTTGTTGGGCAAGCTATGAAAGGTACACTCATTGAAACATGTTGCCTCCCAGATATTGGTGTGTAAGTCATCCCTCCATTTCAGGGCATTGTGCCTCACAGACATCTATATAGTAAGAGGCTAAGATGAGCCCTTTCTCCGCTAAGTCCTTGTAAACTGCTCATGGGACAGAATTTATTTATGGTGGACCATAATCTACACATCTTTGAGTCAAATGTAAATGTGGTGAATAAAAAAAAAAACCGACAAAAAAAAAAAATAAAAAACAATTCAAAGTAAAGAAAGGATTAAATTTTTCCCAAAAAATTAATTCTATTTGCAAAAATCAACAAAAATGAAGGACAGCAAAACATGGCAGATGCTGTGCACAGAAAGCACAATGAAAAATTCAGATAAGTCTACATTTCTTTTTATAGAGATCTAGAACAATATTAAGGATCTACATCTTAGTATTCAGAGAATCTTAGAGGCTTGTGATGTAACTAGATTTAGATGTCAGCTCTCAACATGGTCTCTTTTATAAAATCTTTTCTTTTGAGACCAGAAATTTAATACACATTTTAATAGATACCCCACTTCTAGACTCTAATTAGGATTCTAGATATATAGGCCATTTAGATTCTACAACTTTCAGGATCAGACATACGTATGTAATGTAGCATAAATGCTTAAAATACAGACATATTTTAGACATGAATTCTCAGAAAAAATTCTTTACCTTAGGACGTTTTCTTCATGAGGAGAAAAAAATTATCTCATGATATTTTTTAAAAAAAAAAAAAGAGAAAATATAAGAACCATTCCATCAGACCTTAAGCCTACAAAGTTTGTCATTTGAATGTTTAAGTTCATTGTATTGATAAAACAGTACAAAAACCACCAATGCAATAGACGCATGTATTGCAAACATTGCAAACTTTATAATTCCATCTATCATTGGTAAAATCTTAACCTGTTCAACGTAACCGAGAACTGCTTGTAAGTGCATAATTGTGCCAAGTCACCAGCTAAGCCCGCTATGACTGACCATATCTTTTATAAAATGGCATTGTATAACAATGGACACCGATTGATATTTACCCTAGGAGGTCTTGAGCTTTACTTAGAAACAAGTTCCACAGTATTTTCATTGCGAAGACAATCCATTATAAAAAACAGACATGCAGCCCGTGATATTCAGTTTTAAATCTAGCCTCGAAATACTGAAACCTAGGTTGTTATGGTAAAAAAGGTTACGGGCAAGGGAAAGACAGTAGCACATTACTTATGTCAAAAATATTACATGCATATACCCCTTGTTGTTTTAATTCTGATGAGAATTCAATAAAGTCCAAACATCTTAAAAGCTGGAGATGGAAATTTGTCATTACTCAGGCTTAGCACATCTTGATTAATAATCTATGCAACACACCTACACAGCAAGAATACAACAGTTCAATTAAGAGGCCCAGGCATAGCATTAAAAGTTCACAACACCCTCCACATTTCAAATTAAGTAAGAATATAAAAAAAGAAGGCATCAAGCTTGGCACATTGGAATCCTTTTAAACTAAAACTTATGGATCTATAACTTATACTTTGGTTTAATTAGATTTTCAGTTTAAAGGGGTACAAAATAAGGACTGTGCAGTGGTCTGGCATAAAGTTTGTTCAGGTCAGGAATTTTTACTATAAATAAATGATTAATAGAGATATACAAATATGAATATGACATGATATATTTTTTATTTAATGATTATGTTTTTGGCACAGAATAATGGCAAATAAAATATACAATAAAAAGTAAGACTCCATAAAGTTTAGCCATGGATTTAAATCCAATAACTTTGAAAAGATAAAGCTCTAGGATATGACATCAGATTATTTCATTGGAACAAGGCTTAGGACTCTGCCTTGGCAAAAGATATTTCAGATAATTTCTTCACTGCCAAAAGTGCACAAGCACATAGTCATTTATTTAATTCTTTTTTTTTCAAACAATTGCATCTAACCATGGCAGAATAAATTCTGACTTACAAAACTTGGATTGGCTTTGGGTGGAAAAGCCTGTTAACCATTGTCGTGATCTCAAACTTTTTTTTAGCCTTCTAATGGCTGCAGCATTCATTCTCTGAGCTCTTATCCTCATGAGAAGGTCTCTACAGCTTTCAATATGAGTCACATGATCAACACACGATTTGCTCTAGCACCAATCAACTTTTACAAAATTTGACATCATTCAAGGTCTAAATATAACATGAAAGTTCTGCAAATGTTTGAATATTAATGTCCTGTAATTTTTGTAAGTGTTAAGTGCTTTTGCGTTAAGTTAAGCTCATGGTGTTTGTTGCATTTTGCATAAACCTTTTTTTACACACAAAAAAAGAAAACTTTAAAAATATTGGCCTCAGTTTGCCATTGATAAAAAACTTTTATAATTCTACATGGTAACAGGGAAAGATTAATTTCATTTTTGGATTACCAGTATATAAATTTGTTAGTCAGTAGTAAATTATATGACTTGATAGTAATCCCTTAAGTAATAATCAATATTGCAATAAAAGAAGTGTAAAGTGCTATATACCTCATACATGAAATGTAAATGTATAACAGATGAGATGTATTGGAATGTGAATGCATTATTGTTAAATTGGTGAAAGAAAAACCCTCATACTCATACTTATAATGAAATAAAAACTGAAGAGATTCTTAAAAAAATTTTGTTTTTTGAGTAAAATGGTTTTACTTAGCAGTAATGATTACTTTATAATCAATACTGCAATAAAGGAAGTGTAAAATGCTATATATACCTTATACATGAAATGTAAAATGTTTAACAGATGAGGTGGATTGGAATGTGAATAACATTATTGTTAAATTGAAATAAAAACTGAAGAGATTCTTAGCGAAATTTTGCTCTATGAGTAAAATGGTTTTACTTTCTAGTAATGAAGTGATTCTTCAAATTCTTATAATTAGATGTCATCTATAACAGTTATATTTTCAGCTTTTGTTGCATTAGTTGAATATACATAAAAAAAGCCCCTGCCATTGGATAACGAGCATTCTTTTAGAATAAAAATATACTGGTACAAGTATGAAATAGGGTGATGGCTAATGTTTGAAGCATCTGCTGAAATGAGATTTAAGTCAGGATAATGTGGATATCTTGCAAGACGATTATAGGTAAATCAGTTGTGACAAATTTATGCAACTTCAGAATACACAGATAATTTGCTTTACTGTAGGAACACAACAATAAACATAAAATCTAAGTTTATCAAGTGTTTATAAGTATAGGTTTATGAAATAAATTGAATATAAGATTACCAATTAAACTTTATTTAAAAAGTTTTTTTCTTGAGACTGAGGAAAAATTCATAATTTAGATTCAGTTTCAGTATAATCCTTTCCAAACTAAAAAGGCCTTCCCTGCAAACAAACGTAAACATAAAAAATAAGTACACTTGCAATAATACCACATTTATTCATAAAAAAATAAAAAAAACATCATATTCTTTGCATCAAAGAAGGTACCAAAGAAGGCTCAAAAGTAATTTTTATTACAAGAAAAAACAACCAGTATTTAGATAAACATGACATGCACCCCATTCGATGTGAATAACCTATAGATTTGGACAAATTTAAAAATTATTAAATTAGCTAAGTTTTTCACACCTCTTTCCTGCAAATCAAGAGCGATGGTAACGTTTACAAAGCTCAATATCAGCAGAGGGAATAACAATGAAACCAAAGGATTCTGCTGCCACTGTTACATCTGTTTCATGCTTGGGCGGCATATCAGGAACTTTTGAATCCTTCATCACTAAAGGCTGCCCATTCAATTTCACAAATCTGCCATTGCAAAATGAAAAATTTGCTTAAAAAGCTGCAGCTGCACATGACGAATGGGTTCAAAAGTGATGAATGCAAACAAATATGCTTGGCTGTCAGTGTCAATAGTGTTAAACTACATCAATGATATAATTTCAACATTTTAAGTTCAGCAACCCAATTTGTCTCATTCACTCTAAGAGACCTTGATTTCTGAAAGATTTAATAATACAAGATTCAATACCTTTTACCTGTACACACAAGAATTTTACACAGAAAATGTAAAAAGCTTTGATTCTGGTAACTTTCAATACCACCATAATGTTTATAAAATGATTATGAAATATAGGCTTAAAACTACTCTTGGAGGTTAAAATCCTTCAGTGCGCGAAACTCACCTTGACATGAGACCCATAGCATCTCCTGGAGTCAGCAGAAAAACGTCAACAGCATCATCCCCATACTGGGCAAAATCAAAGGTTATGGCCTGGTTGGCTAGATTTAGATAGTAGAGTACAAGAGCGCCATCTGGATAGCTGGGAATGAAAAAAAAATGTTCTGTTTAAGTGTAAGTTATGATTAATTTCAGGATTCAAAGTAAATTTTATTTGATTCTCTTGGTTCAAATCCAGTATTGCCATAGATGGCATGAAACATTTTTTTTTAAGGCTCTATTGCTGTTTTGCTTTTTGTTCAATCTGAGGAATACAAGCTAATTATTTTGGTGGATGCAAGGGAGCACACAATATTTTTTCACTCAAACTGTGCAGTGACACAGTGACATCTTGCTTAATAGCTGTGTGTATCCAGATAGATAGGTGGTTAGATTTATTAAAGCTATTGATCAAAACTGCAGAGCAAAGTGTTCAACATTTTATGATAAGATACAGTGCGCACCACTTATATCGACATCGCTTCCTTCGACTTTTCTCTTCTATCGACATGCTCTTCTAAGTCCATATTTTTTTCCTCTTTATTGTTAGTAAACACGTTCCGCTATATCGACGCCCACTCCTTCTATATTTCTCTTATATCGACTTGTCAGCAACCAAACCAGTGAAGAAAAGTGGTTTCCAGTTGATTTGACCCCCCTCACAAATATGCCGCCAGCCAAAATCTAGCCCTAGATCTTTGGCGAGAGCGAAAGACCCGCCTATCCCTTTGTTTGCCACCCACTGGTTGGACCACAGATGTGTGGACTGTAGACAAAAAGGCCTATACCTGAGCTAGTGTGTACAATGGAGCAACTGTACTGGCGGGGCTAAGAAGGCGCCAAACTGAAATGAAACTAACGCAATCGGTCAGTGTGTATACAGAAACTGAAAGTGAGGCAATGCTGTAGACTTATGAACTAGGCCTTGAATATCATTGGAGACTGAAACTGAAAATGATGCATTGATGTTGGCTAGGCCTAGGCTGTAGGCTTTATGAATTAACTAGACCCTACGTCTCCAAACGAGAGGGTGGAAGCGGGAAGAAGGATTGCTCACATGTATATGTGTGTGTGTGTGTGTGTGACGCTGTGTGTGTAAACTACACAAAGCACGCATCCATCAGCCTTCTGATAGACCAGCTTCAGTGAAAAAGATCGTTCCATTTGACTGTAACTGTTCAAAAGGGTGTAGAAAGTGAATGGGATAGGCTGACAGGGAGAGTTAATGAAAATTTAATTTAACCCAACCGGTCCTTTTAAAGGCCAAACAATCACTTGAATGAAAAGGAAGGAAGGCTCATTTAATCGATTTTTTAACTCAAGAGAAATAGCTGCAATGTGTAGCTGCTTTTCATTATATTATGCAAAAAAACAAAAAAACAAAAATTCTGTAATTAAATGGGTTTGAGCCCTGCACCAACGCCATGACCTGAATGAGAGCTTAAAAGCCTGGGATCATCTTGTTGTTCACTGGCTTCATACAAAAACCATACCAACCTAATAAAATTCACTGCTGTCAACAAACAAACCTTCTTTCAAAAAGGTTACTTTTATATCGACTTTCTCTTATATTGACATAGCTTGTCTAGAACCTTCAATGTCGATATATCAGGTATGCACTGTATCATCAATCCTGAGTTATTATCTGAACATAACCCCAATAATGCAATATCTTTACCCTCTTACCTAAGACTCCTGAAGGTTTGGTGTAAAATTATTTCATCACTTTTAAAAAACTAGTTTTTTTTTGTTTTTACTTCATATCATGAGCCCTAGGCGTGCTTTCCTCTTTACAGCTCTGTTATGAGTGTTTATATCCAAACTTCTTCTGAAAGTAGAGCAATAGCATGAGACATTGTTACATTATTTTGTTACATTATATAATAGTGGTTACCTCAACAGAACATAAATTTGCCTAATATTTAAAGCTGTGCAATGCAAATGCTTACATTGCTGGTGTGATGGAAAAAAGGCAGAAAAAAAAAAGCAAATTTTCAGGCGAGCATAACAACTGGATAAGATCAATAATTAGGGACCAAAATAGTCAGAAACAGAGTTGCGTTTAATAGATATCTACCTCTTACATTATTCTATCATTTTATTTTTGCTTAATTTTGCAAATTTAAAGGATGATACTGATAAGCCTTTTTGCATTTGATAGTAATTTAGGTTCAAAGGCATATTGTGAGATACCCCATTTTCCTCAGGCCAGGTCAATGAGATAAGCCCAAATGTAAACCATGCCAAAGGAAGAAAAAAAATTGAGTGCAAGTTGTGGAATTATGTTAACATTACTTTTTTCTCTATCTCAAGCACAAAGACGTATCATAATGATACACCCATATGCACTGTTACATATTAAAGATACATTAACTGATCACCCATAATACACTGCTTTTGTGGGACAATTTTTCAATCTTTGATGCTATTCCTATACTCTTTAAGAGCCAATACCTTTTAAAATACATGAGAAGTTTTAATGATTCACACAAGGAATTGATCTCCAATAATATTAAACTTAAAACCAAAAAGGTGAATCAAGCAATAGACCCCTATTTCATCACACCAGCAAATTGGGCTCTACTTTACATCAGAGTGTAATCTCCAAGTAAAGTGGCACTATAGAATTTCCAGAAAGGAAAAGGCTTTTTAGCTTAGTTGGGTGACTCACTTGTAAAAACCTTTACGTGCACAGTGAGCATAAAGCCTCAGAAGGGGGTTTGGCTCAGCTGTGGTCACATTAAACACAGGTCCCTCAATCAATCTCTTGTACAGGACAGACAGAAAATAATCCTGGGGAAAATAGGGGTTGTGATAGAAAGGGAGAAATTAATTTTGCAATTTTTTTACAAGTTCTTGTGAAACATAGACAAAAAAAGAAAAAAAATGTGCACGCAAAACACACCAAAAATAGTTATAATATATCAGGCACATTCAACAATAGCAAACAATAATAATCTACTAATCATGACCACCCCCCTCCCCTTCCTCCCCCCCCCCCCCCCCCCCCTCAAAAAAAAAGCATAAAAAAATGAAGTCATACCATACATTTTGTTAATATTAATTAAAGTTATGATTGTTGAAAGGTTCAACTTTCATCAAATTTAAAAAAACAAAGGTTGTTAAAGTCTTTTTATTCTGAGGAATACAAATAAAAAAGTCATCTTTGGCTTTTTGCTGCAATTTCTTGAGAGGCAAGACACTGATATAGATCATAAATCAAGCTAAAATGTACTGAAGTGTAGAGAGATATAAAAACCACAATATTTTCATACCGGATTTGGGTTTAGTTGTTCATCAATGAGGCCATAGTTTCCTCCAAAAAATGTCTGCCTAAAAACGTGAGTGGCTTTACATTTTGCAGACAAGCCTAGCTTATCTAACCACCTGAAATAAATAACAATTCAGGAAACCTTAAAAGTAAATATTATATTATAGTCTTTGCTATAAAGAAAGATACATTGCGAAATTAATTTTTAAATTATAACACATATACTGAGAGCTTGATTAAAAAAAACAGACCATTTAAAAAAGCCCTCCATCTTTTATTAACACTGATAAGATGATTAAATCAATAAACATGACCAGTTCTGCTTTGCAATAGTGTGGCTGATTTTGAATGATGAACTTTGAGAAAAGAGGGGCAATGTGTATAAACTTATATTGTCACAAAAGCTGAGAGTTAAAAATGGCAGAGAGTAAAGATTTGTCTAATTTAAGATCAACTTCAAATCCTAATCCTGTTAATCTTGAGGCCTGTCTTAATGAGTACCAAATCAAAGTTTGAAAAACTTGCAACCAATGATAAATCCTAAATCTGCATTCTGTTAGCTTTTTTAACAGGATAAAGCAGGAAAACTTAATATTTAGAAAGAGTTGAATCTGTGCCACAAAAGATGTTTTCAAAGCCATTTTAAAAAAGTAAACAGACGAAAAAAAGGACTTTAAAATATTATAGGTCAAAATTGTTATCAGTAACATTTGACTCATTTGGATTGATCTCAAGACTTTTACTTCATCTAAAGAAAACAAATAATCACACAATATTTTACATGCTTAGGCAGAATTATGTAAGATTGGTTGACTTTTATTATCCATTCAGTTTCCCATTTTGTTTGCTCTTTACAAATCTCATGTAAACTATTGTTCAACAATTTTGCTTTCCTGATGACACTGAGTCCACAGGTTGAAATTAATATGAAACACTAAATATATTCTAAAATTTTTGTTTCACATGACATTCAGCTACTTTCTGTTATTACATTCTGGTCTAGTACATCAACTGTATGCATATTTCAGTGAGCTGGCTTTGTGCTTCGTCCTTTGTCAACAACTTCTTAATCTGCAACTTCATGCTTTTAAGTCAAGATCATTTGAGTGTATAATGTACTTGAGGTGTGACTAGATCTCTTATTTTGTTTGTGATATTTTGATTGTCTCAAATGAACAATATTCATGTGATGGGCTAGCTGAGACTTAATAATGAAGGACTATAATGCAAAGATTTTTAAATGCAAGATTTACATGCTTATCTTTCCATGAAAATTACAATTAAAATTTGAAAGATTTCATCATTATAAACAAATTCATGAGGACAGTGAGTACTACGAAATCTTCAAACATGAATCATTGAATTTCTTTAATTGTATAACTAGTATGGTGAGTATAATAAAGACAATGAAAGTAGACAAACTGCAAATTTAAAAGAAAGACTGGAACTAAAATGCAAATAATTTGAGGATCAGAAGCAACTAGCCTTTGGCATGAAATGCTCTGTTGCCTCTGATCCTCAAATTATCGCATTTTTGTTTCAGTCTTACTTTTAAATTTGCAGCTTGTCTTCTTTTCATAGTCTTTATTATACTCATCATACTAATTATACAATTATGGAAATTCATTAATTCAATAAATAATAGTCTTTGGCATGAAATGCTCAGTGCAATAAAAAACAACTATTCAGAAGCTTTTTTTGGCACATTCTAAATCATTTTTTCCTTTCAAGGTATGCAAATGGCAGACTTTTTTTTTATATCTCTAACAATTTCATGTATCTTGCTTTATATCTCTATGAGTACTTGGTAGAAAATGATTCATTCTATGGGCAGGTTGTGTGTGATCATACAAACCCACATGAAACCTGCAACATAAGCGTCTGACAGTTTTGGAGCTCCTCCCCCATAACAAGATGACGTCTCAGTGAGACGAAATGGCTTGTGAAACTTGCACACTTCCATTGTGATATTGAGCAAAAAGTCCAGATTTGTTAACAGGCTGTCTAGAAGGGTCGGATCCATAAAATCTTTGACTGTGGCTGTCCTACCATTTGTATAGTAGCTATGAATGGGACATTACAAATGTATCAGTACAATAAACTCAAGCTTCCTGCTATAACAAATCAAAAATATATACAGTAATGAAACCAAAAAAAAAAAAAACTATTTGCATGGCAGTTCCACAAAATAAGCTGAGTTGACAATCTATATGATTCACTTTACAAAAAAATCATAAACTAGAGTGAAAAAAAGACTTATTTCTTTAATCTGCAGGAATTTCTATGCACAGATAGCAATGACAATTTTCATTTCTTTACTTTGGGATTTTGATTTGAAGATCATGAAGACCTGAATGCAATGTGATTCATTTTGTAGGACTGCTACACATACTATCTTCTTAATATCTTTATGTCTAAATACATAACAATTTACAGGAGGAATTGTTCTTGTCTGAACTATTTGTTTCTTTACAATTAAAACAAAACAATACAAAAAAACCTTACAAAAATCAACACAACAGTAAACAAAATATTTTTGTCAGTGTTCAGCTTTTAGAATCTTTGAACTAGGCGATCTTAAAAATTGAAAATATCTCTATTTAAATTTAAAAACCACTTAAATAACGATCTGCGGAGGATTTTTAATGGTCAATATCCACTAAAAGATTTTATGTTGTTGTATGTTTTTTTTTCTATTGCTGATTTTATTCCTAATACTATGCTAGATTTGGCTGTAAATCTGTTTATTTATTTTTTTTTTCATTAAAAAGGAGCAAAATCTGTTCTTTCAATCAATTAAAATAAGCTTAAGTCCTTCCACAAGAATTTTTTTTTTCTTTCTTTGGGCCTGGGATTAAGTTATTATTTTGCAGACACTCTGCTTGTAAACCTCAGGAGAAAAAGAATTAAAAAAATTTTTGTTTAATTCCCCCATCAAAACCCAAAGGTTATGTAGAGATTAAAAAGGATCCCTGCATGTAAATCCACAGTAGAGAGAAAGGAGTTCAATCTAAATATTGTACTTGTAGTTTATGAATGGAAACTGAAATAAATAAATAACAAGTCTGCAGGATAGTACTTCTGCAGGCTGATATTCCAATCTATTGTGACACTTACTGATGAACAGAAATTTCCGTCACAGCATCACACCCTCCTGCCCTCAGAAAACTGTGCAAGACAATGAAATATGTTGTGAACAGAGAAAAAAATTTAGAGCGGTTATCAAAGAATGTACAATAAAAGTTTTTATAAATTTAAAGCTTCATTAAAAAAAAAGAGTATTAGTATTGAATAGGCTTACACTTTTTGTCTTTTTTTAGAAATAATACTGGTAGCTATACAGATCTGTGCCACAAATTCATTCCTCAGATAATAGACATATTAAACTGCAGTTTATCAACAGTAAGTAATTTATTCATTCTAAAATGGGAATAAATTTGGCTCTGTGAATGCACATTTTTTTATTTACAAAGCTTTGTAAAGATAAATATAAATCTATTATTGAATACAGACGTTACAAAAATGTTAATGATAGTGATATAAAAAAAATAAATTTGAGATATCAACAATCATTTTTACATTTATTATTCAAGCATTCTTTAAAAAATATATATATAATTGTCTTTTAAATGCCCATTTCAACAGTATCATTTAATGATTTTCAAGAACATATGACTATGACAAAAAATCTCTGTGAAAATATTATAATACATAAGGACTCTGTTGAATTCTTTGTCAACAAAATTATCTTCAGCAAAAATCTATGTCCGGAGATTAGATATGCAGTACGACATAAACAAAAATACAACAATTACCTCTTTAAATAAGTCCTAGATGACTCATGCCTGTTCAGATTTGTGACATCAGGACCATACAAACCACTTGCATCATATTGAGGGTACTTGGATATGAGATTCTTCAGAATCATAAAATCTTGGACAAGTATGTCACCGTCAATGCTAAAGTTGAAATTGTGAAAGAAAGCATTTGGCTCTGAAATGGTACAAGTAAAAGAATGACAGCAACATTAAGGAATCATATCAAAACAGTTTAAAATGTAATCATGTAATGCACTAACGTTATTACAATAACTTATGAATTTTCAAACAAAAAAAAAAAAATCTTAACGTTTTGAAAAGTAAAGAGAAGATAAATTAAACTATTTAAATGCCCAAAAATATTTTTTAAAACACTGAAAATAGACATAAATAGAAAACTTATAACAGGCAAAAAGGTTCATACCATTTCCTAGTTGGAAATATGGAATTTTTACACCTCTGGCTGCAGAGTATCTTAGAAGCAGATCAGCATTTGTGGGATCCCAGTAACCATTTCTCCAGTAGAAAAGGTTGAAATCAAACATGATATTCCAGCCAACTTTATCACAAAATCTTGTGATGTTATCCCATTGTCTTCCTGTATAACAGATAAATGATTTACATTACAGCATTTCTAAACTCCTCAATAGCTCCTTATTTTCACATCTTGATTCAATACATTTTTGGAAAATTAATGCTAGATGTTATTATTAAATCAAATAAAACAGATTTCTCTTGTACTTTATGGTAAAAAAAAAGATTACTTGGTTTTTTTAATAACAGTCAATATTGGTTTTTCGATAAAAAATAGCAGATGGTATTATTGTGGCCTCAAATGATAAGATATCATAAAGGAAATGACTCTAAACTTCATCAATCAATAATTTTAATATGCTGGCAAGATGGTTGGCAGCTCGTGCTGGGACTGCAAAAATTTTAGTCTATTTTCAGATGCTGGGCATGATAGCCTACAGCTTGAAATCATAGAGTTCAAGTTATATATGTACTTAGGAGATTAATCATTGGGTTTAATCAAAGAAGGGGTATTGATGGCCTATACTCGCTACATAAATTACCACCCCTGCATGAGGCAAAATTTAAAACAGTGGTTGAGGTACTGAAGAAAAACTGACTGTACAAATCTAATATTTATCATCCAGATTGAGAGGTTGTCAACAAACGACAAAGGTCAAAGCTAAGTGATGTCATTGATGTATAGAACTGAAAGTAAGGCCATATGCTGCCTATTTAACAGGAAATATCCAAAAAGTATTCGGAACAACAAATTTTTGAATGGCTCATATTAATTTCATCAGTATCCTAGAGCGCCTTTCATCCTTGCCAAGCCAAAATTGTTCCATTGAATGACACAACTTATGAAGAATATTGTTCTCTGCTATTTAAGCTAACTAAGAATTGGGAGGCTTCTAAGTATGATACATCAATAAGGGTTACATAGGAGTTGAGTCATGTGGAGTAAATGCCTTTATAACAAATTATCATTGGATTAGAATGAGTGATGTGAAGCCAGGGCAATTTAAAGGCATATCCCACTGACTTGGAAACTGAGGTGAAATAGTCTATCACAGGAAGCAAACATTAGAGAAAGAAGACATCAGAAGGGGGATCTTTTGGCACATACCTTTGATGGGGCACCAATTTAGGAAAGAGAACCTTGAGACAACTTTCTTTGGCTTCAATTCTACACTAGCAATTATCAACTACAAGAAATACCTTGACGGCAGTAATAACACTGTATATAATCTACTTTTTACGTGGAAAAGAACAATAAAAAAAATCAACTATGACAGAATTCATCAAGTATTATTTTGAGAGAAAGAAAAATTTTATGATTCACGCTAACAATGAACACTTATTTAAATTAAAAAAAAACATAGTGAGGTGAATATGGACCTAGCATACCTGTCATTGTGAAATTGGCAACTTCTTTATCAAATGGTAAATCAAAAAAGCCTGAATCAAAGGTTAGATCCAATTCTTGTCTCTCTTGGTCCCAGTGTTTTGGTGGAGCACTTTCTGCCCCATCCGGATCAAAATGGAGAAAATCAGCATATGTTCCACCGAATCGAATATTTATGGGTGACAAGGCTGTAGCTAGGTCCTGGAGTTTTTTAGAGCTAAAACATTAAAAAACAATATTGTTTATAATATTAACATGATGAGAATATGTAATATATGTATATAAATTGCCTAGTTTGTGTGACATCATCAATTTATTGACGTCATAAAGAGTCAAGTATTTTAATTAAACAACAGTTTCAAAAGTGTTTTACATTTGGTTTATTTGGAATAGTCTCAAGACTTTTGAATGATTTCAGAAATACATCTAAGTTGGTTTGCTGTGAGTTTTTGCCTGAAAGTTATTGTCTAATTTTGTTGACTGTCTTAGTTGACAGTTAGAATTTTAAAAGAAATAAAGATAAAGAGCTTTTTAAAAAAATGTTTTTAATTTTACAGATGATGCTCATACACAGTCTTGCAAAATGTAGAAGGCTAAAAATTCAGGAGCACGCCAGCGCCAATTTGGGTAAGCTATGCAAGAAAAGGTACAACAAATGCTATCTACATTCTGCGAACTTTGATTGAACGAGCTCTAGAAGTACAAAAAGACGTATACCTATG
>BLXT01007780.1:248777-262940 GCA_019648995.1 Plakobranchus ocellatus
AATAGAAGCGACAAAGGACAGGAAAAAGTGGAGGACCATGATCGCCAACGCTGTAAAGCAAGGCACCTGATGATGATGATGCAAGAATCAGAAACCGAACTTGCACTTCACTCAGCACTGATCTAGATTTAGCAGGTGTTCATAACTACAAATAATAGAACAAAACATATAAAAAAATATTGAAAATTGAAAGCTAAAAAAAAAATATTTAAATGAACACATATAAATAAAAAATATAAAAAGAAGGCTAAAAACTTTAAGACTGACAATTTTCATAGGTTATGGTTACTTTTAATTTATAATTACCTCAAATCAA
Organism: Plakobranchus ocellatus; assembly: GCA_019648995.1. Taxonomy (NCBI): domain Eukaryota; kingdom Metazoa; phylum Mollusca; class Gastropoda; family Plakobranchidae; genus Plakobranchus; species Plakobranchus ocellatus. The sequence goes on from BLXT01007780.1 coordinate 249,094, forward strand.
ATCCTGTGAACTTCTCTCTTATTTTACCTGAACCAATCGTAATGCTTAGATAATGGCTTGATGTGATATGGAGAGATGTTGAAGTGTCAATAACAATTCTTTGAGATGCTCCAGACCTCTGCTCCATTTTTTCGTTTGTGTCACTGAGCACTAGATCTTTTTTGACTACATTCTGGTCAACAGCATTTATGATCACCTCTGCCACGCTTAAATAAACAAGCAATGAACTAAGGTAAAAAGCAATGCAATGCTTGAAACAAAACATTTTCACAATCAATCTCTTCAAAAATTACTACAAGTGACCGCATTAACTTATTCTTTAAACCTCTTTTTTCTGGCAGTGCAAAAAAGAAAAGGCTGTATGACTATGTCCAGTTGATAGCGATGGACTGCTGATTTTCACCCTGAAATAGAGAAGAAGAAATAAAGATTTTACATAATTATTTGACCCCTATCAATTCTAGGCCTAATGGAAGGGAGAAGAAAAGCAAAAGCAGACGAACAGAAATACAGAGAACTAGACAAAGGAGAGAAAAAGAGGTGCAATGAAGGAAATGAGCATTGGATTAACACACAGTGTGAGGAAATTGAAGCCAACACCGGAATAAATAGCAAAACTATGCACTAAAAGATTTTTTCTCCAGACCTCTTCAATATCTACAGCGAAATGATTGTATAGAACATAGAGCAGCATGAAGGTGTCAAAGTAGTTGGTCACAATATAAACAATCTAAGATATGACACAGTGCTAATTGCTGACCCAGAGGAAAAACTACAAAATATCCTTACAGTACTCACAATCGAGAGTGAAAACAAAAGACTCCAACTGAATGCAAAGAAGACTGAGTGCATGATAATCTCAAAACAGCCAGGCATGCTTGTATGCAATATTTTATGCAGAGTGGAAAGAATAAAACAAGTTTACACCTTTAAATATTTGGGCTTCACAATAACTCATGATGCCAGATGCGACACAGAAATGCAGAAGAGAATCGCTTTGTCTAAAGACACATTCACTAACTGACTAAGATGAAATCCATCTTAACCAACAGAAATATAAGACTCAGCATCAAAATCACCACTATGAAAGCCTATATATGGTCTTCATGTATATGGACAAAAGACCTCGAAAGAAGACTTGAAGCAGCAGAAATGTGGTATATCAGAAGAATTATGAGAATATCATCACTGAAAAGAAGTCAAACAAAAAAATAATAGAAATGGCCAGGTACAAAAAAATCCCTACTCCAAACCATCAGATAAAGACAACCATTATTTTTTGGGCACATGAACAGAACTGATGGAATAGAAAAGCAAATATTGTGAGAAAAGATGTTTGGTGCCAAAGGCAGAGGAAGATAAGGGATAACGCATAAAATACACAGGAAGATAACACATAAAATACACAGACAGTCTGGATAGCTACTCAACAAGGAAAGAATCCCCCAACAATGAACTCATCAGGAGATATGACAACAGAGAGGAATGGAAGGCCTGATTGCTCATATCTGCAACACACCTGGCACATGAAGACGAAGATCAAAAAATGTTGAGAATGAGATGAAAAAAGGGAACTTATTTTTCCTCAAGCTAATAATTTTATTGCTTTATTTAAAAACTAAAAAGCTACATATGGGAGGGAGGGCAAAGAGAACCAGACACATCCAGCAGCTGATACAACTCACTCTATGTTTTTATAAATATTACGTTAAGAAAGAGGAAACATATATATGGTTATATTTCTATCCATGATATGTATATTTATAATCATGTCAAGCTATGAATGCCTTGTAAACATAGAGCCACAGAGAAGCAGGAATGAGAGAAAAGTAAGGAAGACTGGGTTTTAATAATATTGTGGTGAATGTTGGAAAATTGGCAAGCTTCAAAGCATAGAGTGTTAAAGGGATAGCGTTAGTCATGACATTACACTTAGAAACACTGGATTTTACAAGTTGAGCCGAAGACAGCCAGACGTGTTCTTTCAAGTTGTCCCATTTGTTCCCCTTCCTCAAGCCAGAGCGGAGCTCCTAGATTGGGCACACTGTTTTTGTATAGCGTTCCTGTTTTTCTGTTCGTACTTGTCTGACCAACAATCGCTTTTCTAGACCTCAACTAGTTAATTTAGTCCCTTAGTCTAGTTGTTAGCTTTAATTAGCACAGCAGCATTAATGGTAATAGTAAAGAAGCACCTGTTCCTTAGTAAATAGATCAGGTCCAGTAGTTTGTATACTGAGCGGAAACACTGCAGTATTGACAGAAATCTGATAGTTTTAACTCTTTGTCATATTAGTCATGACAGTTCAGCAGAAATTCTTCAAAGGCTCCAATCTTGGCAAGTGACTGCCAATGGTAAGGAAGGAAATATGGTGAATTTCATGGTCCCGGGAAAAAAATGATGCACAAATATATAAAGTTGAATCCAAAAGATGGGAAAGGACAGCGATCAATAGTTCAGTATTTTTAAAATGCTACACAACATTTAAAGAAAATCATGAGAGATTAAGTTATCAGCACAGTCTTGAATGAAAACAGGGGGGAAAAGGGCCAATCTTATCTTATTGTCCCGAATGTTTGGATAAAGAAAGTCCGACCTTATTTTCGCGAATACTTTATTTCATAAAGTAAAAGAGAGATACAGTTCAGTAACACCGGCACACCTGCACTCATGCTCATACTCGATCTTTGTAAAATAAAGCGTTCGGGAAGATAACGTCGGACTCTATCTGAGCGTTCGGGAAAATAAGGTCGGCCTTTTCTACATCATATGCGCTCTATAGGCTAGAAAATAATAATAATAATAAAAAAAAGAAATCAAGCACTATTAGAAAATATTTTGCTCACTATAAAGGTTAATTCATAAAATGAATGTTGTACTCTGTAGTGTATAGCACTCTGTGTTGTATACAAATAAGGCTGCCGCCATTTTCTTAAGCTCACGTGATTTTGTTCTTATAATAGTTGGATCACATGTACCGATACCACTGAACTATAAATAGGCAGTTTTCCGTATTGTTATTATTATTATTATTATTATTATTATTATTATTATTATTATTATTATTATTATTATTATTATTATTATTATTCTTATCATTATTATTATTATTATTATTATTATTATTATTATTATTATCATTATTATTATTATTATTATTATTAATCCAAACCCATAGCTAGTTTTCATTATTTCACGTAAAGATATTCTCAAGAAAACAAAAATTGCGCACCAAACATGTATTGAGTCGCGGAGTGCAGAGTTAAACATTATTGCCGTTAAAATGTCTACCAATATAATTATATTTTGCTAGTTCATCATCACCATCAGGTACCTTGTCTGAAATATACATTTGCGATCATGTTCCTCCACTCAAACCTATCCTCAGTTAACCTTATAAGGTTATTATTGCTACCCGTGCCTATTGCCCATGACTTTAATTAAAGTTATTCTCTGTCTATTTCCACTCCGTTTGCCTTAATTTTTCCTGCGATTGTTAAATGTTCTAAACCCTTATGTCGGCAAATGTGGCCTAAAAACTGCAATAGCCTCTGAAATGGTTTTAATTAGTGATCGCTCGAGATTAGCCTCTTTCAGTACCAATTCATTGGACTTTTTTTCCGTCCATGATATCCTCATCATCTCTACTGCTTCTAGTTTTTTTTTTTTTTTTCTCTATTTCCTTGTTTATTGTCCAGCACTTACTACCATACAAAAGTACTGACTATACATATGTTTTAATAACCCTTATTTTGATTTTCATACTCATGTTTCTAATTGCCAGTATTTGTTTCATTTTTTGGAATGTATCTTTGGCGTGGCTATGGCTATTCTTTTACTTATCTCACTTGTGTATCTGCCATCTGATGTTATCACTATGAGGTAACCTAGTTATTTGAATTTCACAACTTGTTTGATTTGTTCGCCTTTGCCAACGAGTTTGCACGTGGGGCTAGAGGATTTCTTTGATCTCAGTATAAATTTCTAATTACTCTAAGATCTTTCCCATCGATGTCTAATTTTTCTAGCATACGAAATAGCTTAACAGATTTTACTTTGTTAAAGGCTTCAGAATAATCAATGAAACAGAGGTGGGGGTCTTTTTTGGATTTCTATACACCTTTCCATAAGCATTGATAAAATGAATATTGCGTTTCTAGTCCTTTAATCAGGCATCAAACCAAACTGTTTTGGAGATATTTCTTATCTTAGACACTTGCACACTCAATGCATCAAAACACGTAACAGGATTTTTGTTAAATGGCTCATTAAACTGATTGTCTGTGAATTGCACATTTTATTGCTCCTTGTATTTTGGGCAGTACTATAAAAAGAGATTTACAAATATCTTCCCCAATTGTACCAATATCGTATATTATTGCATTAAGAAGTTTTGTTGTCAGATCTATTCCTAAATCATCTAATGCTTTAATTATTTCTATTGGTATGTTATACCATACTGTCCTCATGAATTTGTTTACAATGGTGAAATCTTTCAAATTTTAATTGTAATTTTCATGGAAAGATAAACATGTACATCTTGCATTTAAAAATCTTTGCATTATAGTCCTTCATTATTAAGTCTCAGTTAGCCCATCACATGAATATTGTTCATTTGAGACAGTGAAAATATCACAAGCAAAATATGGATTTGCTCTCTATGCTTTTGCTCCATTTTCTGACATTGTTGATTAATTCATTCTTCTTTCGCCGCATTGCATTTTATTTTGTTTATCCATTTCTTATGCTCTTTTTTTTCTTTTTTTTTCATTCTTTTTTGGCAACGTTTTTCTCTCTGACTTCATTGTGAACTTTTCATTTCTGACCACAATCCTCCTACTTCTGAGATGTTGTTTAGAGTCTCATACTTGTTATGCATAGCAATAGCAATTTTGTCTCTCTTAGTTTTTTGTCAGATTTTAGTAAGTCCATTCGGAATTTAGGATTAGCCTTTGCCTTTCTTAATTTCTTAAGTTTTATATGAAACTTACACATTGCTGGATTATGATCTGAATCACAGTCGGCTTCCGGCAGTGATTTTGATGATTTGACGATGGTTCCTAATCGTTTCTGAATGAGGATGTAATCTATTTTGTTTTTACTTCCATCTCCGGGGATCTTCAAGTCCACTGTCCAAGTATTTGTGATGGTAAAATCATTGATTTGGCACCATTCAATTAACCTACTTCCACACTAATTTACAATCCCTATGCCACTGGGCCCAACAACATCTTCTACCCTGTCATCCCCAACTTTTGCATTGAAATCTCCCATTATTATTATGATTCCAAGGGCTTTAAATAGCCTTTTGCTTTTTTTTATTTCTTAATAAGACTTTCCTACTTCTACATCTTCACTGTCAGATGTTGGTGCATACACTTGAATAATTCCTAGATTTAATGGTTTCGCTACCAATTTGGTCACAATTACTCTATCTGAAATTGGACACCAACTGCCCAGACTTTTTGCTGTTGTTACATCAAATAAGATACCATCCCTCTCTCATTTCATCTAAAAAAAGAAGTATTATCATTGTCAACCTATTAATATAATCTAATGTGGCAGCTCCTGTCATCAACCTATTAATCTAATCTAATGTAGCTGCTGCTATCATTGTAAACCTGTTAAGTAATGAGACAGCTATTATCGTGTTCAGGCTATTAGACCAATCTAATGTAATTGTTTTTATCATTTTCTTACCACTAGTCAAATCTCATGTAACTGCTGTCATTTTTGTCAATGTATTTGTCCAATTTGATGTAACTGCCGATATTATTTTCAACATATCACATTATCAGTCTGACCTGGTATTACTGCCGTTTATTACCATTAGTCTAACTTAAGCTACTGCAGAGTTTGTCAGCCTGAGAGAACTTATGATATTGTTTTTGGAAGTTCCATTCTTTTGTTTTATTTTTCTACTTTTTCTTCTCCTTCTTTTTTTTTTTTTTTTAACTTTTAAACTTTAAAAAAAGATGAAACTTACATTTCAGTTTGTTCTGTTTGAGTTAAAGTTTATTCCATTCCTTAATTTTTTTTTCTTTTATGGCCTCATATTTTGAAGATAAAGATACCTTAGGCGAATTCCAAAATAAAATTTCAATATAACCTTCAGATGAATTTTGAAGAGCCTTCTATCAGACTTACATAATCATGCATTTATAAAGCTATCAGCACTTTTAAATTTGGATGATTTTTTTACATCTTTGAACTTGACTTAACAAAGAAATAATTAAAATAATAGTGTTGAATGCACTTTCTGGCTCTTCCTTCATCAATTTTTAGAAATAATTATGATTTGAGAATGAGTTTATTATTAACATTAGATCCTTCAACAATTCAGTTCAAATCTGCATATTCATCTTTCTGCCTTTCTATACATGTATGGTCTTTATTTATAGCTCTTCTCTCTCTCCCTCTCTCTCTCGATTGCTCTAACAAATTGAATAGGAATGAAACAAAGATACTTTGGTGTTCTTTATTCTGTATTGCCCACAACCAAAAAAAACAATAAAAAAAGGAAGAAGATTAAAACACATGTTTTGTAATGCAGATAGCATTAGGCTCTCTTAATTATCAAAAGTGACTTTGAATAAAAAAAAAAAAATGATTCAATGAAAAGAAAATAATGTTAAACAAAAGCATATTATTTTTTTCTTTTTTAAGGTATAAGAATGGTTAGCTTAAAAAATTTTTTTTTTAAATACAACTATTAACAAACATTATTTTCAGAGTGAAAAACTAAACATTACAAATTAGAGAAAATAATACTTGTTACAGTCAAAGTGTAGCTTTGCTGAAGAAATTTTCCAATTCTGACACAAATGGATCACAGAACTGGAGAAAACATTAAAATGGAACAATATACCCATAGGCATTAACAAATTTCAATTGATAAAAATCTTGCATTGATAAATTCAGAAAAATAATCAGGTGCTACTGTAGATAAGAGTAATGACAATTTAATTGAATAATCACAAAAATGTAAGTACAGCAATATCCCTGATAAAAAAATTGTAGGATCAGAAAAAAAACACCCATAAAATTGTAATTAAGGCAGCTTGCTTTTCTCAAATATTTTAACTGTTTCTGAACAACAGGAAATGTGCAATATAGAGTGTAGCAGTTGGTGAAAGGGAATTAAGTGAAAGAAAAAAAAAACCAACAACATACTGTTAAATAAAGACTTCTTTCAGTATCAGCTGGACCCAGTGTAATGCAGTATTCATGAGTACATTATAAAATAACAGAAATAATAGAATAACATGTCTGGTTAACAAGCCAAGATTATATCGGCAAAGAATGTTGTATACACAAGATATACAAAATGCAACCAAAGCTAGAATCTTTATTGTAACTCAAGAATTATAAGCAATAAAAAATCGATTTATTTCAAGAACCATACAATAGTTGGCAAAAGAAAAAATGAACAGTAAATTCCGAAAGATCATAACATTGCTATCCTCATGTCGAAAAGGTTTAAAAGAAGGCTGTTGCCTCACTGAAGAAATGGTATAGATATGGTCCTGTGGTATGACAAAAATAATTCCACTGACCACCATTTGACATCTCCTAAGTTCTATGAGGACCTTATATGGCTATTGTCGACCTTGTTGGGCAAGCTATGAAAAGTATACTCATTGAAACATGTTGCCTCGCAGATATTGTTATGTAAGTCATCTCTCTATTTCAGGGCATTGTGCCTCACAGGCATCTATATTGTAAGAGGCTAAGATGAGCCCTTTCTCTGCTAACTCCTTCTGAGTCAAATGAGGTGAATAAAAACGAATAAAAAAACAAAAAACTCAAAGTAAAGAAAGAATTAAATCTTTCCCAAAAATGTAATTCTATTGCAAAAAACAACAAAAATGAAGGACAGCAAAACATGGCAGATGCTGTGCAAAGAAAGCACGATAGAAAATGCAAGTAAGTTATATCTACATTTTTTTTCCATAGAGATCTAGAACAATATTAAGGATCTACATCTTAGTATTCAGAGAATCTTAGAGGTTTGTAATGTCTACTAGATTTAAATCTAGATCTAGACGTCCACTCTCAACATAGTCTCTTTTATAAAATCTTTTCTTTTTGGACCTGAAATACAAATCTTAATTTATACCCCAGTTCTAGACTCTTATTAGAATTCTAGACGTAGATTGCAGTAAGCCATCTAGGATCTAAAACTGTCAGGATCAGACATACATTTAGATGTAGCAAAGTACTTAAAATACAGACATATTTTATACATAAAGTAAAAAAATTTTACCTTCGGACGTTTTTATTATGAGGAAAAAAAACCCACTTAAACAGATCTTAAGCCTACAAAGGTTGTTATGTTTAAATTCACTGTATTGATAAAACAGTACAAAACCAACAATGCAATAAAAGCAAATGTAATCATTGCAAACTTCATTTTTCCATCTATCATTGGTAAAATCTTAACCTGTTCAACTGCACTGGGAACTGCTTGTAAGTGTATACACTGTAATTGTGTCAACTCACCAGCTAAGCCCGCTATGACCATATCTTTTACAAATGGCATTGTATAACAATGGACACCCATTGATATTTACCCTAGGAGGTCTTGAGCTTTACTTAGAAACAAGATCCAGGGTATTTTCATTGCTAAAGACGATCGGTTATAAAAAATATACATGCAGCCCATGATAGGCAATTTTAAATATAGCCTTGAAATATTGAAACCTAGGTTGTTATGGTAAAAAAAGGTTTCAGGTAAGGGAAAGACAGTAGCAAATTACTCAGGCTCAGCAAATCTTGATTAATATAATCAATGCAACACACCTACACACCAAGAATACAACAGTTCAATTGAGAGGCCAAGGCATAGAATTAAAAGTTCCCAACACGCTCTAATTTAAAATAATGAAGAATAAAAAAAACAAGGCACCAAGCTTAGTACACTGGAATACTTTTACACCAAAACTTATGGATCTATAGCTTTTACTTTGGTTCAGACTTTCAGTTTAATACCTAAAGAACCGTTGACGAGAATACCCACCAACAAGATAAAACAATCATAAAAGACTGGCGACAAGTGTACTCCCGAAAAAGTACTCAACCATAAAGGACCAGTGACGAGTATTCTTGCGACTGCTAGTCCACTACTTTATTCCAATCTAGACCTCATTTTTTATTTATACAAATATTGAAAACACTTAAATTTTGAATTTCTAGCAACCTTTCTATGGGTATACAAACAAAGGATTTCATTTAAAGGCTTATCCCTATTGGTATTAAAGGCATGCATATAGATTTCTAGAAATGGAGGTAGCCCTGATCTGGGAGGGGTAACTCTAGGTGGCAAAGTTGGTCCTTTCGGTGTTAAAGGGGTACAAAATAAAGACTGTATAGCAGTCTGGCATAAAGTTTGTTCAAGTAAGAGAAATTCACTATGAATGATAGATAGACACATACAAATATGAATATGATAAGATAACAATGCTATGGCAGTGGTAAATGAAAAAAAGGCACATTCTTGAGAGTAAAAAAGTATATAGTATGTTAGGAAATTGCTTTTGTAACATTAAAAATTTCATACCGGTATTGAAAAAAACATTCTATGAGTAAAATAAATACTGAAGATGGAAAAAAAAATTGGGAGCTCAAGAAGAAAGTTGTACAAAATTTTCCAAGACTACAGAGAAATGGAATTGAAATTATTGAAACTGAAAGAAAAGCTGATATACAAATATGAAATGGTCAATGTTGGTGTCAATTTAACTCATTTTTTTTTTTTAAATTTATTTATTAATAATTATGTTTTTGGCACAAAATATGACAAATAAAATATACAATAAAAAGTAAGACTCCATAGAGTTAAGCCATGGATTCAAATACCATAACTTTGAAAAGATAAAGCTCTATAGTTAAAAGTTCTCAGCACTCTCCACATTTCAAATTAAATAAGAATATAAAAAAACACTGCACCAAATTAAGTACACTGAAATCCTTTTCAACCAAAACTTATGGATCTATAGCTTTTACTTTGGTTTCATTAGATTTTCAGTTTAAAGGGGCGCAAAATAAAGACTGTATAGCGGTCTGGCTTAAAGTTTGTTCAGGTCAGGAACTTTTACTATAAATGATAAATTGAGAATATGATAAGATTACAATTTCATGGCAGTGGCAAATGAAAAAGACAAATTCTTGAGAGAACAAAAGTATAAAAGTATGTCAGAAAATTGCTTTTGTAACATTAAAAATCTCATACTGGAAATGGAAAAAAAATTGGGAGTTCAAGAAGAAAGTTGTACAAAATTTTGCATCAAGACTTTACAGAAAAACTTCAGAAACAAGAAAAATGGAATTGAAATTATTGAATTGAAAGCAAAGCATTTGTATTCGACCACAGCAGAATAAATTTTGGCTTACAAAATTTGGTTTGGCTTTGAGTGGAAGAGCCTGTTAACCATCATCGTGATCTCAAGCTTTTAGCCTTCTAATGGCTGTAGGGTTCATTCTCAAAGCTCTTATCCTCAACAAAGAGTCCCTGCAGCTTTCAGTAAGAGTTACATGAAACACACACGATTTGCTCTGGCACCAATAAACTTTTACAAAATTTGGAATCATTCAAGGTCTAAATATAATATGAAAGTTCTGCAAATGTTCAAATATTAATGTCCGGTAATTTTTGTTAAATGCTTTTGCGTTAAGTTAAGGTCATAGTGTTTGTTGCATTTTGCTTATACTTTTTTCTTTTACAAAAAAAAAAAAAAAAAAAGAAACAAAAAAAAAAACCAAAAAAAAAAAGTTGGCCTCGGTTTCCACTGATGAAAAACTTATAATTCTAAATGGTAACAGGGAAAGATTAAAAGGCAGATAATTTCTTTTTTTGATTACCAGTATGTTAATTCATTAGTCAGTAGTAAATTACATGGCTTGATAGTTATCACTTAAGCTTTGTAATAGTCAATATTGCAATAAATGAAGTGTAAAATGATATATACCTCATACATGAAATGTAAATGCTTAACATGTGAGATATATTGAAATATAAATGACATTGTTGTTAAATTGGTGAAAAAACAAAACCCTCATACTTGTAATGAAATAAAAAAACTGAAGAGATTCTTAACAAAACATTGTTCTTTGAGTAAAATGGTTTTACTTAGCAGTAATGAAGTGATTCTTCAAACTCTTATGCTTCCATGTAATCTATAATGTTATATTTTCAGCTTTTGTCGCATTAATTGAATCAACATAAAAAAAAAAGTTTCCCCTGCCATTGGATAACCACCATTCTTTAAGTTTAAGAATAAAAGTAAACTGATACATGTGCTAAAATACAGTGATGGCTAACGTTTGAAGCATCTGCTGAAATGAGATTTAAGTCAGGATAATGTAAACATAAAATCTAAGATAATCATGTATTTATAAGTATAGGTTTATCAAATACATTGAATATAAGTTTACCATTCAAACTATATTTTAAAAGTTTTTCATTAAGATTTACGAAAAATTCATAATTTAGATTCAGTATAAGTATAATCCTTTACAGACTCAAAAGGTCTTCTCTACACATAGCCATATATATAAAAAAATAAGTACATTTGTAATAATACTGCATTTATTCATTAAAAAATAAAAATTAACATTATCATATTTTTTGCATCTAAGTAGGTCCCAAAAAAGGCTCAAAAGTAATTTTTTACAAGAAAAAACAAGTCTTAAGGTAAACATAACATGCACCCCATTTGATATGAGTAACTTATAGATTTGGACAAAGGAGTTACTAATGATTCAATATTTTACAGGCCTACTTGCAATACCAAACTATCAACTGCAGATGAATACTTGGTCAAAACTTTCTTATTTTCTTCCCAATGCTGTGGCATTTACAGAAATCTTCTCAAAAAGCACCCTAGTTTACCATTTTTTTCCAAAACTGTTAAAATTTGATGCTATGTCCTCCTTAAAAAGATCTTTTGTTACCCACTGCCTCCTTCAAGAAATATAATTATTTTAAATGAAGAAATCAAAGAATACCATCTCTTTGTGCAAGCAACTTTTAAACAAAATTTTTTCAGTTTTGCTATACATCATTTAAATTAGACTTATTTTGAGAGAATTCTAAACAAACAAGCACCTAATTTTAGCTAAATTTTTCAAACCTCCTTCCTTCAAATTAAGAGCGATGGTAACGTTTACAAAGCTCAATATCAGCTGAGGGAATAACGATGAAACCAAAAGATTCTGCTGCCACAGTTACATCTCCTGTTTCATGCTTGGGCGGCATATCGGGAACTTTTGAATCCTTCATTACTAAAGGTTGTCCATTCAATTTCACAAACCTGCCATTGCAAAATGAAAAATTTGCTTAAAAAGCTGCACATGGCGAATTGGTTCAAAAGTGATGACTAAAACAACATATATGCCTGGCTGTCAATAATGTTTAGCTACATCAATGAAATAATTTCAACATTTTTAGTTCAGCAACCCAATTTGTCTCATTCACTCTGGGAGACCTTGATTTCTGAAAGACTTAATAATACAAGATTTAAGTCCTTTTACCTGTGCATACAAGAATTTTACACAGAAAATGTACAAAGCTTTGATTCTGGTGACTTTCAACACCACCATAATGTTTATAAAATGATTATGAAATGTAGGTTTAGAACTACCTTCGGAAGTTAAAATCCTTCAATGAACGAAACTCACCTTGACGTGAGATCCATAGCATCTCCTGGAGTCAGCAGAAACACATCAACAGCATCATTCCCATACTGGGCAAAATCAAAGGTTATGGACTGGTTGGCTAGATTTAGATAATAGAGTACAAGAGCACCATCTGGATAGCTGGGAACGCAAAAAAAAATATTCTGATAAGTGTAAGTTATGGTTGAGTTCAGGATTCAAAGTAAATAGCATTTGATTCTGTTGGTTAAAATCCAGTTTTGCCTTATCTGGGTAAATGAAGATAGCACAAAATTTTTTTTTTAACTCAAAATTGGGAGTGACCCAGAGACATCTTGCTTAATTGTGTCCTGAGAAATGTTTGGTTGGAATTATTAAAGTTATTGATCCAAACTGCACAGAGAAGTCTTCAACATTTTATGACAATGTGATGCTAATTGGTGACAAGATTTATAGGTCTTAAACATTTTATCTTTATCTGAACATAACCTCAATCATGCAATGTTTTACCTTCACTCTTGAATGTTAGTGTAAAATTATTTCATCACTTTTAAAAACTATATTTTAAAACTTTTTTTTTACCTCATATTTGACTTTTTAATAAAGGGTCTGAGGATCATGAGCCATGAGGTGTATTGATCATTCACAGAACAAATTGGTCTGCAATAAACATACGCTTAGGACGAACGGTGAATTAAACAATAAACCCTTATTCCACCACACCACTGAATTGGGCTCTACTTTACAACAGAGTGTGATCTCCAAGTAAAGCAGCACTATGTGGATGGAATTTCCAGAAAGGGTAAATCTTTTTTAGCTTAGTCAGGTGACTTACTTGTAAAAACCTTTACGTGCACAGTGAGCATAAAGCCTCAGAAGTCGGTTTGGCTCAGCTGTGGTCACATTAAACACAGGTCCCTCAATCAATCTCTTGTACAGGAGAGACAGAAAATAATCCTGGGAAAGAAGGTTTAGGCGGGGGGGGGGGGTTGAAGGGAGTGGTTGAGTTCAAAAGGAAGAAATTAATTTTGCAATTTTTTTTCACAAATTCATGTGAAACAAACCTAACAAAGAAAAAAACTTGAACGCAACATACACCAAAAATAGTTATTAAATATCAGGCACACTCAACAAAAGCAAACAAAAAAATAATATATATTAATCATGACCATCCTTCATAATTTCCCCCCCCCCC
>BLXT01007780.1:330158-343739 GCA_019648995.1 Plakobranchus ocellatus
ATACGTCCATATTGTGTACCAAATATGTTCCCTATTTGCGTGGGTGTTTTTTTTTGTTTTTTTTTTTAATATTTTCAGTGTCAACGAAGTTGCAAACACATGAAAACATCCTTTAAATACACATCCTAACAGCAGAAGTGCCCTGAAACAAATTAATTACTTCAAATCCTCAGCCTTTTGTTAATCCTAAATGGCTTTTAATATAAGTTCTAATTTTTCTATCAACAGCTGACAATGCCAGTCTCTCTCGGCAAAGAGAGGGCGGTCATCTGCAGCGCTGCTGTAAGAGGCTGGTTTGAGGAGCTCAGGAGCCACTGCGATGCTATCGACCCGGAGCTCCTAAAGAGCCCTCAGCGGCTGTTCAATGCCGGCGAAACAGGATTTTCATTCGACCCTAAGAGCCGGAAAGTTATCGCGGAGAAGGGAGCAAAAAACGAGTACAAGGTCATAAGTAATACGAAAAAGCAGGTGACAGTACTTGCTTGCACCAGTGCTGCTGGACAGTATTTACCCCCGACCCTAATTTATCCCTACAAGAGGGTCCCCACTAAAAATCTGCTGGCAGATTTCCCGGGTGCCTTGATCCAAGCCAGTGATAATGGCTGGATCACAGCACCCATTTTTTTTAAATGGCTCGAAGAATGCTTCATCCCTGCGGTCAAGCCATTACCAAAACCAGTCCTCCTCCTTGTGGATGGCCATCCCAGCCACACGAGCATGGTGGAGATTACAGAAATTTGTTTGGAAAATCAAGTCGTGCTGTTCTGCTTGCTGCCCCACTCATCCCACTTAATCCAGCCATTGGATCAGGCTCTTTTTGGGTCCCTGAAGCTTGCGTGGAGTGAGGCAAGCAGAGAACACACTTTCCACACAGGAGAGAGAGTGGGGCTGGATTCTTTTGCCGGAGTGTTTCGCCATGCATGGGAAAAGAGTGCAACAAAAGCAATGGCGGAAAAAAGTTTTAATGCAGCGGGGATATACCCCTTCAACCCTGATAGAGTTCTGCTGGCGGGAAAATTAGGACCAGGCGCAGTTTTTCAAAAGCAGGCTCCTTCCAATGCCCCTGGTGTCACTCCACATGTGGATGACCATACCTATACGACCACTCCCCCCATCCCTTCTGACAACCCAGTCCTTCCCAGCCCTTCGAACATTATTCCTATCTCACTCAGTCCCATCCCCTCTGACAATCCGACCCCTCCCAGCCCTTTAAACATTACACCTATCTTTTTCCCCTCCATCCCATCTGATGATCCGGACCCTGCCAGCCCATCGAGCGTGGTGCCTACCTCTTTCCCACCAACTCTTTCCAACAATGCAAACTTTCTCAGTTCTCTACAAGAAGACACCCGCCTTCCCAGCAGTCCTGCACCTCAAAGCTTCATCTTGTCGGATACTGTGAAGGCCATGACAGCGGGGCAACTGAGTGCACTTCGGGCCTACACAGTATTCATTCAAGAGGAGATTGGATCCAGGAAATCAAAGGATTTCCTGGACCGCCTGTCGTCAACCCAGCCACAGCCTGCTGGTGACCACGAATTCCAGTCCTTTCACGACCATATCCAAAAACTAACAGAAGCCTTCACGAGAAAAACTCCAGAAAAAGTCCCTCTGACTCAAGAGGACATTTTAAAACTACCCAAATTTAATTCCTCCAAAGGCTGCAGGAAGAGAAAAATGACTCCCACAATCCCCCATCTACTTTCTTCTGAGGAGTGGGGAAATCTTAAAAAAAAAAAGATTTTAGATAAAGAGGAGGCAAAGAGAAAGAAGAATGAGAAGAAAGAGGCAAAGAGAAAGAAGAATGAGAAGAAAGAGGCAAAGATAAAGAAGAATGAGAAGAAAGAGGCAGCAGCAAGAAGAAAAGGAGGCACAGAAAAGAAGAAAAGAGGAGGCATTGGTGGAGAAGAAGAAGAAGAAAGATGAAATGAACGTAAAGAAAGAGGATGCAAAGAGAAAGAAAGAATTGGAAAGGATGAAGATGAAGCTGAAGAAAGGGAAAAAATCAAATTACGTTAGTTCAAGTGACCCTGACAATGAAGTTATGGAACTGTTCATGAGTGGTATTGCTGAGGAAGATGAGGTGGGAGTGTTTGAGAACAATGAGAAGTGTGCTGGGTGTAGGACAGTTGGGGACCCAAGCATCCTCTGGATTCAGTGTGAAACTGAAAGGTGCTTGTTATGGTGGTGCAGCAGCTGCACCAATCTTAAAGACCTGACAGACAAGGAGGAGTAATAGAAGGCACCTTTTGCTTGCTGCTCTTTTTAATTATTCTTATTCTTTCTTTTTTTTTTTCCCTTTTAAAAAATATACATTCCAGATCAAGATAGATGTTTTTCTTGATCTGACAAACCAAACATTTTTTTGTTTTTCTTTCTATTACGTCAACTAGAATCTACAAGTTTTTGTGTTTCATTATGAATTTAAAGCTACAAAAGATACAGCATCAAGTTTAGGAACAATATCGGAACTTTTTCTTTCCTGTGTCTCTCACTTTTGACTCCTTTTGAATAGCTGTCATTTTTGTATCAAAATATCCATCGTTTAATTTTTAAACTTCATTTTTAAAAAGACACAATTAGATAAAGTTTACATAAAAAGAAAAATGAATTGTAAGAGATGTACGCAAAAATTGGGCTCTCTCTTCTTTCTGTTGTGAGTCAAATCATATAAAGATGTGTGCTCTTTCATTCAGTCAACAAAACTGAGGAGCAATGATATGAGGAATCAGGAAAGGAGAGAAAAAAATTATTTTTTTTCTTTCAATTTAAAATCCTCTCTTTATTGTGGTTCTTTCTGTGTGGAAAGCTGTCAACTGCAGCATTGCTTCCAGTATGCTTTACTTGTGGATTGATTCAAAGTAATACATAGTAATGTACTTGTAGGTCTGAAAATCATATATATAGTGGTATTGTAAGTCTGGGTCTATGTTTCTTTTCCTAGCTTTCTTTTTTCATTAGAGTTGAAAGATCTGCCCTCATCCAGTAGTGTGATTAAAATTTTTATGAAATTATGAAGATGGCAAGCAAATATTTAGTGCATTCAAATTCCTTACTGACTTTCAGCTAAGATTCTTTGAATGGTTCGAATTCATTTAAAAAAAGTTCTTGATTTAAAAGATTTAAGATCTACTTGAGAGTTGATACTTAATTTATTTCAATTATTCTATATTTTTTTTTGTGGAAGTTATTAATGTAACATTCTTTCCTGCATTGTCATTGGAACTCGTACTAATTCTCTGACAAGATGTAACAATCCAATCTGTATAGCTGTTTAGGTCCCTGTCCTCTGTCATCCTGTGAGCCCCTGTAAAACTGTTCACACCTTTGTGTTCCACATTATTATCTTTGGTAATTCTCTACTCTAAAGCACTGTCTAGGATATCTTCCAAATTGCTTGATGTCTTCCTAACTGAATAAATATTTCTTTTTTTGTCAGAAATGAAATATTCAAGCCATCTTTCTCCAAAACTGTCTAAAGATTCTAATATTCTATATGTGGACTCAATCAATCATATGTTCTATCCAAAAGCTTCTTTCTGTAACACTTTATTAGTTTCAACTTTATTTACTAGTATCTTTTGTAAAAGCAAAACATTTCAGGTGCTATGAAAAACTACATGTCAAGATTCATAAATGTATCTCAGAAAGTGATGACCTGCATAATCAATGATTGTTGCTCTTTTGTGAAAATAATTAAGTGGCCATAAAATTTATAACTTTTGTGTCTAAATGATTCTCCTTTTCATCAAACTCGAACAGTGCCTGAAGAGCTAAGCTAGTTGATGATTGTTGGTTTTAATCAATTTTTATTTTTGATATAAGATAAACACATTGTCTTTTATTTTCTATGTTGTGTCTCTGCTCTATATAATTTTTTTTTTTTTTTAAGAATTGTTGTAACACTGTTTTTCTTTTAATTTGTTTTCTCTCTCTCTTTTTGGTGCATGATGTCTTGTCTTTTTTGGGTCAATATTAATAAATCGTTTGTAAGTAAAGCTGTAATGTGTTATACTTTGTTACAGTGCAATCCACTTAATTCACATCTCACAATTCAACACACTTTTAAAAATCCCTTACTAACAAAAGTTTGCCCAAATCAACATGCTGCTCGGCTCATGTCTCTTAATTTGACAGTTCCCGCCCGATTTTGAGATCAAACTGAACCAAAACACTTTTGCCTGGCAGCCTCCCACAACATATTTAATAAAACAGACTATTCATTGAGTCACTGTGGGGATGATAAGTTTTGGAATGGAGGGTGGGTGGTGCCCAGGAGAGTAGGCAAGACTTATGCTCACTGACCTAGACTTAACACTACAATCTGCGAGGATGGCAGTGGCAGGTATCCCCGACTAGGTACCACTCATGTGTACGAGTCTGTGTATGATTGCATAGCTCACGATGAGGGAGAAGAGTGTGTTAGGGCTGTTATGTTTAATAATTAATAGGAAGGCAAAAGACACCCCCCCCCCCACACACACACACACACGCACACTTTTTTTCTCTATTGTTTGTTTTCCTCACAATTAAATAATCTTTTTATTCAACATGTATGGTCTGTGGTCCCTTTGATGTTGAATTATGAGGAAGGGCAGTGCACTGTATTGATCTTATTTTTAAATCTTAAAAATAAGATTTAAAATTTAGGTCAAGCTGTGGGTATAAAACGAATCTTTGATTCTGACGAAAATTTCAGACTTATTTGAAGATACTTCAATCACAGTTAAAAAAACATTTGATTTGATACCAAAAAAAAATTTTAAGTTTTAGCAGGAAAGGTGATTATTACTTTGAAATAGAAGAAATTTTGAAATCCATCCGGAGGAAGTTTACTCAGAAGCTCTACCGCACACTTATTATCAATTTCTTTATACGATGTTCAAAATCTATATTATTTTAGCAGTTTGGCTGTGGATAAAAAAAAAATCCTTTTTTTTCAAACTGTTAGTGGGTTTAAGTATACTAAGATTTTGATGTTACTCATAAAATATCTCCTTTTTAAAACAAAAATCATATGCTGGCCAATAAACAGCTACCAATATGATTTATTAGGGAGTTAAGGTGTGAAGGTATGCCAGTATTATAAACACATACTTCTACTTGGCTCATAATAACCCCAGATCTCATGGATATCAATTTAGCACAATATACACAACCAAGCATTGCAAATTGATAGGCCCCTATTTTAGCCTCCTACTAGTACTATGAATGAAACTATTTTATTATTATTTTTTTTTTTTTGCATACATTCAGGCTAAAACTGTCATAAAGTTTTCATTTTTTTTGAATAAATATTTGTCTTTTGTGTCCAGTCACGACCAAATTGTCATACAATTCAAGAAGTGTGTGCATATGATTGTCAAGTACTTTGCTTTACGTGTATAGCAAGACGCAATGGAGAGTGAAGTGCAACCTGCAAAGAACATTGAGATGGGAACGGTAAAGTTACCGTTTCCCAATGCGCCAAGACTGACACATCCTCTCCAGGTATTCATATTGCCTCTGTTAAAAGTGATCTTTCATTTTCTTTCTTCCTTAAATTATGAAAAGAAAAGTCACAAACTTAAATTATTATTGAAGAAGACTTCAATGAAATAAAGTGTGAAATGTTTTGTTTGACTAAATGGCTCCATAAGAAAAACAATACAACACTCACGCCAGTATAGGGTTTTACTTTATTATTCATGGCAGTCCAAAATAAATTTATATATGTTTTCTGACTTTAAATCATATCTTAATGATAAGGTCTCATCAGCAACAACAGACCCCCCCTTCCCCCCCCTTAAATGTTTTAAATCAATCACTGATATTTTTTTATTACAATATGTTTAAATGTGTAGTACAATTTGTCTTTAAAACCTTCTTTAATGCAATTTAAAATCATTCAGTCGTAATATTTTTATAACAAAATATGTTTAAACCTACAGTACAATTTGGTTTAAAAAAAAAAATGAGTCGCAGAATTTGAGCTCTGGTTTTAACAAATTCTTGAAAAGCTCTGATTTAGCATTACATGGAACTTACAAAGAACTTACAAATCCTTGAAATGCTCTGATTTAGCATTACATGGAACTTACAAAGAACTTACAAATCCTTGAAATGCTCTGATTTAGCATTACATGGAGATCCATAAAATCATCTAAAAGCAATTATTAAAGTGTAAATAAGGCATATTTCATTTTATGTGCATGTTTTATTCTTGTAATTTCCCTTTCCATTTCCATTTTCTTATTGTAAACAATTACAGTTTTGTTCTGTTTGCTTTCTTTAAACACCTGCCCTCTGTTAGATTGTTGCATGTAAACCCTTTTTGTTTTTTTGCATGCATGCAATGTAGCGGCTTTCCACTGAAATTTTAAGCTTCATTTAACAGGTATGTTTCTGAATATTAAGAAAAAAGCTTGTTGAGATGGTTATCTGTAATTTATTGTCTGATTACGTTTTTTAAAATACCATTTGTGATGGAACGATTAATGCTGTCTAATTTTTTATTCTCATCTTTTGATTTAGGTCAGAATCCAACTTCCGTTAGTAGATTCTTGCACACAGACAGACGTTGCATGTGCTCCAAACGCACAGTTTTCTCCTTCTATACTCTTGCATCCATACGCTTACCGAAGTGTTCCTTTGTCAGATTACTATCCTACAGTTAGTCCAGATAGCTACAGTGTTGCAGAGTGTGCATGCAAATCTGACTCAATGGCGCACACTCAAAATGGATCCACTTTTGAAAAAGACAAGGAAGAGTTCTGCACCGCCTCAAAAGTCGCAAATATTGAGGGTGAGAACATTGTGATGTTGTCTGTAAAGGAAGAGAAAAAGAGAAAGAAACCCAGGTCTGCTTTGTCATCTTACCTGGTTGCCCTCAGGCCATGGTCATTTCCAGGCTCCATTACACCTGTAGCGCTGGGTGTGTGCCTAGCGTACAAGTTCCAGGGCATCTTTGACTTGTACATCTTTGTGACAACCGTCCTCACCGCTCTTTGTGTACATGCTGCAGGGAACCTGGTGAACACCTACTTCGACTTTGTACGCGGCATAGACAACAAAAAAAGTGATGACAGGACCCTTGTGGACAGTCTGCTGACCCCAAATGATGTGGTCAGGCTAGGTGCTTTGCTTTATGTTGCAGGTTGCTGTGGCTTTGTCCTGCTTGCTCTTATATCAGCAGCACGCATGGAGCACCTAGCCCTCATCTACTTCTGTGGGCTGTCCAGCTCGTTCCTCTACACTGGTGGGTTGGGCCTCAAGTACATAGCAATGGGAGACATTCTCATTGTTCTAACATTTGGCCCCCTCACGGTGGTATTTTCTCATCTCAGTCAAACAGGCCAGCTCTCCCTAGTCCCCCTTGTTTATGCTGTCCCTCTCGCTCTCAATGCTGAGGCCATTTTGCATGCAAACAATGCCCGCGATGCTGAATCGGACCGTCAAGCAGGGGCAGTAACATTGGCAATACTTTTAGGTAAGGGTGGCTCTTACAGTTTGTTTTGCTTTCTGCTCTTTACACCGTTTCTCATGTTTATCACTGTCGGAGTACATTACTGTGCATGGATGCTGGTGCCTGCGGCAGGAATATTTCCTGCCTTTGGCCTTGAGAAGGAGTTCCGTCGCGGCAGCCTGAAACTTTTACCACAACATGTCGCACGCCTCAACCTACTGATTGGACTTCTTTACATTGTTGGTCTCTGTATGGCTGATGCTAAAGCTCTACCCTCCATGACTCCAATAGGCGCTTAGACAGTGGTTTCTTATGGCCTCATTATGCTGACAATAGTTTTGGCTTGTTCAAGAAAGTGCTTTTCCGTTAAATCATGTGAAGTTTTACATTGCTATTTATATACGTGTAATGTCACCACAAAATGAGATGGTTTGCGGCTGGAAAAAGTGTACTAAATATAAGTACACCTGTCCTAATAATCATTTTTTCTATTTTTGAAAACTATTGAAAATCTGCGGCTGGTGTTCTCTAAGATGCAAACAAAATTATTTTTTCCAAGCTGATTTTTCTACAAAACTTCTCTTTTTGTGGTAAAACTACATATTATACTGCAGATTAAAATGATGCTGAAGATATTATTGTCGTTGGGAAGTTTTGAAATGCAAGTACATTTACTTAAATCTTTGCCTGATTTTCAGTATTAACAGCATGGGCTGCTTCATAAACAAAACATGCTTTATCACCATACATAGTTCAAAAGGGATATAGTTGTCTAATCTTCACCCAACCTCTAACCTTAATTCCATTTAAAAAATAAGAATGAAAGAAAACAAAGTGAAAGAAAGAAAAAAAATATTGTAAAAGAGAATTGATTCTTATTTAGATCAGAAAGGGCAAGGTTTTTTTTTCTTCCTTTAAGATGATAAGTTTGATTAGAAGCTCTGTGTAAGATGCCAGGTAGAAGAAGAAAATTTATCATTCATACCATTCTAGTCCATCTAGAATATAGAGGCAATCTAAATGTTAAAAAATACATTTGTTGAAGCAGAAAGCTAAAAGTAAAAAGGTAAATTTCTTAATCTTAAAAGTATGTAATATTACATCAAAATCTAAGTGAAAAAGAAAAAAAAAAACTTTAATCATTAGCTCAGTGAAGATTTGTGTTTCATTCTTCATTCAGATTTTCAAGCTGAACAGCTGACAGCTAGGATGTGGTGGAACACAACAATAGAGAATATTCAATTAAATATTTAACTAAAGTTAAAAAGATAATTTAAGAACTGCATGATTGAGAAATGGTTCCCAAGCGATAGTTTCACATGTTTTCCTTTACATCAAAGTCTTCAAATTCTAAATTGTGTTGAAAAATACAATGCCCACAAATACAGGATTTCTAAATCCTACGTAGGAATATATGTAGAATTGAAAGGAAATTATATTTTTGAAATTTTTACCGCTAGATCAGTTAAAAGGTCTGTAAAAATGATAAGATCAATATAAAAAAAACAACAAAAAACATGATTAGATATAGGGCATTTAAAAGTGATCTTGTTGAAATTCTTTTTTTGCTTTTGGTTTGGTTTTCAATATTAAGGGATATTGTTTTTTCATATCTGCAAAACCAGCTCTTTTTTCCCAGAATTCTCCCTCTGTTTTTTGCTCCTGGTTCCAGGCATCTCAGTTTTATTTTTAGAACAAAATCCTGTCAAAGACATTGGAAGATCTTAGCTTTGCTTCTTTTGCAAAATCTAGATTTGTAGAAATTGATAATTTAGCTCAATTTCAACTTTGCCTACATTGTCATAAAAGCTTTATTATTGACTGCTTTCCTAATCAATTAAAGAATAAAGAATGACAATGCTTCTATTTTTTTTTTGTGTTGGTCATGTGATAATCAACAGTGCATTTTTTTTGTGCATTGTAATCTATTTATTGCTCCACCCATCTCCTGACTCCTAATTTTTATCATGCCATGGTGGCGGCTAATTTGTTTATTTTGTTTTTGTTGTTTTTTGTTTTGTTCCTTTTTGTGTTTTGAGATAAAAGAATTGAGAGTTATCTATCCCTGTTGCAACTCTGCTGAAATGTCCATCAACACAGACATGACACTTTAACTGTAGGAGATCACAAGTGATTTATTCAGTTTCAATGAGTGAAAATTGCTTCTAAACTTGAGCAATGGTGGCTATTTTTATTCTGTGGCGAGAAAGAACAAAAAGCCTGATAACAACAACAACAACAACAACAGCAAAGCTCTTATCAGAACAATGTGCAATCCCTTGAAGTTTTAGCCACACTGACTCCTCAGGCCTACTTCTTTCTAGTTTTATGTAAGAGATTACAAATTTATGCATCGTATTCAGCTATCAGTCTGTAAAGGTTGCTTCTTATCTTAATGAATGCTTTTTTTTTATGTTGTGGAAAAAAAATAGAATGTCTAATCTCTTGAACTTGAAGCCACACTTGTTTCTCATGCTTACTTTCTAGTTTAATCAAGAATGTCTTTTTTTTTATTTATTTTTTTATTTTTTTAGATAGCCATTTCCTTTGTGATTTTTATAAACACATGTCCAAATGAATCTTAGTATAGTTTTATCTTTTTTGACAAGTTCAAACATAAGGCATATGTTTTTGCAAAGGGCTGGGCAGTTTTTTGAATACATGTATCAGGTGTTGTGGAAGAATAATGTATAATTGTTTTGAACCAAAGACTGTTTATGTTTTTACAAAGGACTGGACAGTTTTTTGAATAACATGTATCAGGTGTTGTGGAAAAATAATGTATAATTGTTTTGAACCAAAGACTGTTTATGTTTTTGCAAAGGACTGGACAGTTTTTTGAATACATGTATCAGGTGTTGTGGAAGAATAATGTATAATTATTTTGAACCAAAGATTGTTTTACATCTTCCTTTGTATTTTCTTCATGTGAAAAAATCCTTGCTATACCCAAAAGATGTGTATAGTATGCTAATATTGGTTGAAAAAAAAATATATATGATATTTTGTTTAAAGAAGGACTTTTATGTTTCTAGACTCAATAACTTCAGATCGAAATTTTCAAAACATATGTGTTGAAATAATTCTGAAGATTTTTAAAATCATGATACAGAAATACTATATTAAATGAGTTTTAGTCATTTTGGCTATATCTAATGAAATATTTTGTCACTGGGCAAACACAATAGCTTAACTCACTAAAGGTTTTCTTAAGCTATGAAGGAAAATCTGTGCTGATTCCTCTCTTTAGGATATCAATTGCCATGATTGATACATCATTTAAGAAAATTGTGTTGGCACAATTCTATAATATTAGCATCTGATATATCAATGTAATATCTAATATTGTTTTTGACTTGGGAATCCAATGGCTCTAAAAAAGCATTTTGACATTCACATATGTCTGAGTCATGTGATTGTGTTGGGCTAGTGATGACATCTGCGTCTTGTTCCAGGTCATGTCAATTTTCCTTCATTTTTTTAAAAGCTCAGAATGTGACCTTTGACCTGAGAGTGACCAGTCCATACCAAAGGAAGTGTTGGCCAGGCATTGAGCAAAAATATTTGAGAAGTTGAAAGGTAATTCGCCATCGATTACATTTATAGATCTGCAAAGAATTAAAAAACAAAAAGTCTTTACCAACTTTCAGCTCTTTTACTTTATAATTATATTCTTTTAGGCAATTGCTGACAAATGACTCCTTTTGTATGGTTGGTCAGGATCACAAATTGTATATTGTGAGTTATTGTATGTGTGTTGTCAACCTCTCTGGATTGCTTGAGTCATCTGAATTGCTTTCACTGAACATGCCTGTATTTTTCACTGCTGCATTCAATCATAAGACAGCCTGTAAAAAGTGCACTTACATAATCTGGTTTTTCCAATAGCACAGTCCTCTGCGGTGCATGTCCGATCTTGAGCAGCTCGAAGTTTTTGGAGAAAAGGTTTAAAAGAGGAATCAGATTAGCTTTTGTATCGGCCGATGGGCCCCTTGTTAGATTTGATATAGAGCAAATTATCATTTCTTGTTGTTTACCACAGTCTTCCTCCAACCTTTCTTGGATAGTTATGTCTTCATCATAACATACGTTTTCTTTAAATACTTACGGTTCTTCTGATCTTGATCAATCTGCAGCAATTGAAAAATTGTAAAATTAATGGTTCATTCGTTTCTTATTATGTAGGAGATGAAATTGAATGATTTTAAAATTGATGATTCCATCATTTGTTGTCAATTATCAAGATAGAGTTGAATAATTTTAAAATTAATGATTCAATCATTCGACACTCTCTATCGAAATAAAAAGTAATAATTTTATAATTAATGATTCAATCATTTCTTGTTCTTTATTGAGATAAAGCTGAATAATTTTTTAATTAATGACTCAATGATTTCTTGTTCCTAATTGATAAAGAGCTGAATAATTTTTAAATTATTGATTAAATCACTCCTTTTGATTTATTGAGATAGAGTTGAATAATTTTAAATTTAATGATTCAATCATTTCTTGTTCTCTATCGAGATAAAATTGAATGATTCACCAAGATTTTAAAATCAAGTTCAATCAAGACAAACTGATGCAACCACAAACTGATTCTCATAAACTTTGCAATGGTGAAACTCAGGTAGAGTATTCTATACCCAGCTAGGGGTCTGTCTTTTTTGAAACATACAGTGGAGGTGAGAGAAAAACAAATTTCCTATTCTTGTTTTGCAAAAGTGTGATGTGTGACATCCGGCTTCTGTCATTAAGACTGAATCAAGACAGTTCTATTCATTGTAATAAAATCATCATAAACAACTTACAAACTTTAATGTGCATAGAAAAGAACTGTTAATTTTTGCTTTGTTTGCTTCTGACTACTAAGATATTTCCATGTAATGTTTCTCCACTTTAAGGAAAACATTTCCTTGCATTAAGTATTATTTTTTATTTTGAAAAGTTTTAATTATGTTCAAGACTTTTATTGTGAAAGGGAATTTTAATAATCTTTCTGTGCAGGTTTATTATTTCTTATTTTTAAGAAATGTTACTGCAATTCTTGTTTGATTAAGACCTCCAGTGTTAATTTTTATCATGCCATTGTTGAAATGAAATGAAACGATGTACTTTAATGCCCTAAACTTTTTTTGGAGCTCTTTGTTTTTGTTTTAACGCTTTCCATAAATTTTCAGTCAGACAGTAGTATGGTGTAATTTAGTAAAGCAGGTCTCTTAGACCTTAGTCTAATTAGGACTGAAAGTCTGAGATCAGCTGGTAGTGCACGGGCTCTGTGCTGAAGTCTAACACTCAAAACACGTTGTTAGCTTGTAAAAAAAAAATTGTACAATTTTAAACTATAAAAGCTACATATCAATATAGCAACACAATGCTGACTCATCTAAATGCATTGATAATAGCCTATTTAAGTGAGTCCCATGCTTGGTCCAAGTGTTGGGGAACCAGGATTAGGGTCCCAATTGTTTTTAGTCTACAACATTTTGAGGTAGTTTGCTTTTGCTTTCCTCGCTGCATTCACTTTTGCTGGTCTTAAAAGACTTTGCCACTTGTTTAGTGCAGACTGGACTCCGAAAAGCTGTAAAAAATTGTCTAGACCTGGACTGCGTTTTGAAACTCTCATGTGGTAGCCAACTGCCTTATCAGATGAGCCCCTACTCCTCCTTGGACCAAGCAAGGAGCTCACTGTGGTTTACTTAAAGTGTTGTATATATCTACCGGTATTTAAATGCAAAGTGGGACTGATCATATCATTTTAGATGAATTTGTGATAGGCACATGTATTGCATTTCTGACGTTTAAGTGAGAGGATATTGACAAATACATGAATTAAAGAATTATGTAATGCACACAGACAATTCTACTTCTTGTTATTGTTTAAAAAAACACCTTGGTATTATCAATTTTTTTTATGGTTGACTTTTCTCACAAATTCGTAGCCTTTTTGAATTTCCCTCAATGTTGCTTACAAAAAAAATGTTCACAATTCTATCCACAATTGTTGTCAAGATCAGTTTTTCTTTCCTTATGGCTTATTTATGTCGTTTGCTTGCATTGGATTATCGAATTTTTTTTTTTTGTTTTTTTGTGGTGATAATGGTGGTGGTGCGGGTTTTTTAGGGGGTGGGTGTTGGGTT
>BLXT01007780.1:353189-368947 GCA_019648995.1 Plakobranchus ocellatus
TACTACTACTACTACTACTACTACTACTGCTACCACCACCACCACCACCACCCCCACTACTACCACTACTACTACTACTACTTGCGCAGTAGAAAGATCTTGCCCATTTAAACCAATTCGTTAATCTCACAGCCGACAACGCCTTAGATAATGTATAACAACCGTACAATAATATTGGTGTAAAGAACTTATCACGATATATAAAAATCAATCATAAAGTTATAATAAATGCAAATTTGACAAAACCATGAAATCTTTCCTAGAAAGTTTTTTTTTATTTCCTCGAGATTGCTCAGTTAATAAACGAGTGAAGGAAGGCGGGTAAAACTGCATCAAAGCTATCCCATACTGAATCCATTATTTTATCAAATGGCGTAAAAATGCTGAGTATAAGTAAAAATGTTTCAGTTTAAGCCTCTTTTTTTTTTTTTATAAAAAAAAGAAGTTTAAGTTTCTGGTTGTATTATTAATTTCAATTCCTTAAAATTCCATGGCATCTAGAGATCCTTAACTTACTTGTGTATTTGCAAAAGTACGGTATTTTGTTTTTCTTCTCTATTCTACATATATTTGAGTCCTTTGAATTTTATAAGAAACTCCTGAACCACAGAACAAAATGACTTTAAATTTTGTATGAAAGATTAGCTATGGCGGAAGGGTGCACTTGTTATGTCTAGCATTTCAAATTCTATCTCCTTCTCTACAGTTTTGTTTTTATATTGTTTCTTCAAAATAATAAGTCAGAATTTTACGCTTAGCCATGTTGCTAACTTTCAAATGTTTACGCCGCAAGTTCCTATTTATAATTGTTAAGATTGAAGCCATAGAGATGCATTTATCAATGGCTTTCATTTTAAGGCTGCATTGGAAGCGAAAGTCTGGTCTAGCTTAGATATCTAAATCAAGGCGTCATTGTCTAGATCTAGATATGCCTGATAAGGCCTAAAGAGACAGATTCAAAGATCCACGAGAATCTAGATCTAAACTAGCAGGAATTCATAACTTAAATCGTCCGGGAATTTTACGAAGAATAACATTAAAAATATACAAGGGAATACCTCGGCATCTCATTTCATTTCATGCATCGCACATGTTATTAAGATCTAGATTCTAGGGTTCCCTTAGATAAAGCAGCATCTCATGTAGACATTTGGATTATTTGTACTATACCTACTTTCTCTCTTCCTCTCCCTCTTTCTCTCTTCCTCTCCCTCTCTCTCTCTCTGTCTTTCTTTTGAATCACAATGGTGCGGTTTTACTCAACCGCTCGTAGAACGGGTTATACAGTAAGTAGTTTCTAATAAATCGTTTCATTTCAAAATGGCTGCACTAATGGCATTCCGGCACAAACAAGGAGTTGAAATTGATTTTTTTTTATCAAGGTCAAAACTCAAAAATTCGTAACTATCTGAAAAAAAATATTGTGTGGCTAATCTTTACGATTGATGTTAACGGTGTGAATCAAAACAAAAAGGAAGCGTTAATAGGAGCCAAGAAGAATATCGCTTGATAATTCAGCTGTAATGAGCCATGACAGTGCTAATAATCAAAAGGTCTCTTGGATTTTCAAAAACTGCGGGCATTGAGTGCCTCAACACCTAAACTAACCATGAACTTTCAAGTATCAAATCGAAACAGAAAAAAAAAGAATCTTCACAGAACAACATCTCCATTTATCGCTGATATATTATTTCAATACCTTTCAGAATATTACGAACATTTTGATTGAAGATAAAAGTAGGATATTATTGATAAAATTTGTAATGTGTTATGCTTTCCATTATCTTCCGCAGAAAATGGACTTTCCTGGTGATCATACTTGTTGCTGCAATAACCCTGAATATAAGTGTGTCAGTGTTGAAGCTTTATCCTCTTCAGTTTTCACCTTCAAATCCTTCAGAAAGTGGGAATCAGGCAGCACCTTGGCAACAACATTCACCACATAAACATTCCGACGAGAAACCAGCTGATAAAAAGCAGTTTAGTCCACGACAGCTCGTCCATGATAATTCCAAACACATATTGCCCAAACAAAGCCGGCCCTATACAGACCGTTCGGGCCGTGAACCGCTTTATAAGAAAAAACCGTTTTTCAACAAGCATTTTTCGAATCAGGAGCGTTTTCACCAAACCCTTTCAAATAAAAATTCTTTCGGCAAGCAAGTGACCCTTACTGAAGAGTCTGAGATTCGGCAAGTAGTTTTTGCCAAAGTTCATAAAGCTGCCAGCACTACTTTACAAAGTATCTTACTCCGCTTTGCCATGGCGAGAAATCTGAACATTCTTCTGCCTGCGATGGAGAAGACCAGCTCGGCCCTGAGTGACAGAGACTGGAGGATCAACCCTGAAGACATCATCGAGCACCCACAGGGCCAGCCGTTTGACATCCTTTGTAACCACGTAATTTACAATCATGATGAGATCTCTAGGTATTTCCCTGACAGCGCGGTGAGGGTCGCAATTCTGCGCGAACCTCTGAAACAAACCTTGTCCGCTCTTGCCTACTTTACACAAAAATACCCACCAGCGGCCATGACGAAAGGGTTCCAGAAATACCCGTACGATCCTATAAATGGCTTTCTTAATCATCCCTCAGATTTTTACGACCCGAACGACATATATGGCCCAGGTGGTTCTTACATCAACAACAGAATGAGCGTAGACCTCGGCATTGATGGGGATGACTTTGAGTCGACAAAAAAGAACATGTCCAAAATACAAGCTTTTATAAAACAGGTAGAAGAGCAGTTTGATATCATGCTTATTTCTGATTACTTTGACGAGTCAATGGTTTTGCTGCGAAGGTATCTGGGCTGGTCCATGAAAGATATCATTTACATTAGAGGCAACGTGGCACGCGTTAGAGAGCAATCTGTTTGGAGTCACAAACCTATACTCACTCCCCAAACCCAAAAAACCTTCCGTCAATGGCAGCGAATAGACTATGAGCTGTATGAGCATTTTCTACCCAAATTTCTGAGGAAAATCGGAGAAGAACATCTTTTTGAAGAAGAATTGAATACGTATAGAAAAGTTCTGAAAAGCGTTCACAATTTTTGTTTAGATGATGAACAGCAAGACCTTCTTAAAATACCACAGAGTGATTGGACTGTTGAATTTAACGTCTCTAGACATATGTGCCTTCTTATGATGTTGGACGAACAGTGCCTTGTGAATTTAGCAAAGGAAAGACAGTTATTAAACCTCGACAAAAAAAGAGGGAAAAAGAAAAATAAGAGCTCATAGACGGACAGCTACATAAACATCACTTTAAACATAACTCTCTTCTGGTTAAACTATTGAATTCGTTGTCTTCCTCTCCATGACTCCAATACGATCTCTCTGGTTCTGAAGTTAGCGAACTCTGCCTTCAACTTCATATAACTAATTTATTATGGATCTCGAGTCCAGCCACAACTGAATTATGAGACAAAAAGCCCAAGAGTGCTTAAGAAGTGAACGAATCATTAACCATCATCGTCATGCAAATGTTGTATTGGACGTTTAAATCAAACAACAACAACAACAACAACAACAACAACAACAACAACAACAACAACAACAACAACAACAACAACAACAACAACAAAAAGAACAACGTACGCTTAAACATTTTGTGAAAATCCTGAAGTTTTACAGCCTTAACAAATCTTCTGTGATGGGTTCGAGCCCCGCTACCGGCACCCTGGCCTTACGAAGAGCTAAAAGCCTTGGATCACCTTGTTGTCGACCGGCTGTATACAAAACAATAAAACCAATCCTTAATCTATCACGATACATTGTAACTTTCATTGAATCACTTAACACACAGGCCTCCACATTGTGCATGGGCCTAAAAATATGGAAGCGAAAGGTAACACAACAATGGAGGGAGGTAAAAATAACAGCCATCTTTTGGAATTAGCGTTTAAAGAAAGAAATAACAAATACAATCAAATTTAAAACCATAATTAGGATTCTCAATATTTTAAATCTTGTACAGAATAAGTATTTTTCTCAAGTTAGCTTATTCTTTATTAAAAAAAAAACCAACTTTCAGTTTAAATGTAGGGAGAAAAAAAGAACAGCCTAGACTTTCAAGACGCCAGCCTCCAATATGATGTTTTGTTTTTCATTTGGTGGACCCAATTTTATGTTTGTAAAACATGTTTCCATTCATTAGATCAACCAGCTGCTTGAATAAATTTCTAAATCTAGATTAGATCCAGCCTCTAGACTTTTTCGACGACTTCGTTAAGTAGATCTAGACATATCCTAATGCAAACATGGGGAGAAAATGTTTGTTACGGGCTGTCAATCAAACTACACTGTTGATCATGTTGATGATGAAATAACTGTCTATAGACTTCCCAGCAATTTGGAAGAGTGTCAAAGTGGATGCACGCAATACCGCGTGAAAACACTCCAGACACCCCAGACACTGTTGTTTGCATCAAGCACTTTCCTGGGGATTTGGAACTGTTTCCGTCAAAGGAAGATTAACGCCAAAAGGTTCTCCATCCATATTTCCCAATATCCCAAGGAGTTTGATTCCAACACTACCACCACCTCCTAGATCTAAAAAATCAAGTTCCCTGGTCAGGTGTCATCTGTCAGATGAGTTTGATGATTTTAAAAAAAAAAAAAAAAAAAAAGGACATTGTGGATTTCAATACTTTATGCTCTTCAATAGGGAATCAAAACTTGCAGTTTGGTACAACTTCCTTTGGAAGCAACGATTATTTAATCATATAATGCACTGACTACTTGCATTCCTCTGGTATTCCAAGGTTCGTGTTAAGAATCAGCCCTGGTGAAAGCTTTGATGGATATCATGCCGGCGTAAAAACAACATCTGTTCCAGTGTCAAAAAACCGAATTACAAAAATTGCCAGATGGTCGCAGCTTGAGGCATGTTTGACTTATCTTAATTCCTTGGAACTGAGCCGCCACAAGTGTGTTTTGCTGCAACAATACGTAGCTTTGAATTCAACTACAGTAAAAAGTGTCAGGTATTCACCAGTTGCGATAGTGCGGGCTTTTGAATATCTATTTACTTCACGATCTGTGTATGATCGACTTCGTGATGATTTTGGTTTGGTTACTAGAATTTCTTCTGAAGTTAACAGTACCAGTGATTTCACTTTTTTTTAATGAGTGTCTTTCCTTCCTTGAATGAACAGCAAAGAAAGTACATTTTATTGATAGACGAAGTCTGTGTTAAAACTTCTCCTAACATATCACGGAGGAAAATTGTTTGGGAAATGTGTTAACAAGCCAGAAGAACTTGCAACAACAGTTTTGGGCTTCATGTGTTAGTTTCACTATATGGATATCCGTCATTTTTTTTTATAAAATGCTGCCCGTGAAAATCTTTTAGTAAATTGAGACAAGATATAGGTAGTACTTATTTCATTATGTCCAGCAAATTCTTGAAAACATGAATATCTTTCAAAGGAAAATATTGTTGCGTCTACGTTTTGATATTAATGAATTATCTTCAGAGTGGTGATTCCTGTGATAAGTGTACATTTTTGTGGCCAGAAGAAATTTGTGAGCTGGTTGATAATTAGCCAGAAAAAAAGTGCCCTGTGAAAGGTGAAGTCAAACATAGTTTGGTTTACCTAACTGGTTATGTCACTCGCAAGTATGATTTATCTGAAGAGGATGAAGACACATTCGACTATTTTGATAAATTTGGAGAAAGCAAATGATTCCTTCTGTCAGTTGACAATATTTTTGCTACGAGGGATGTCCGAAAAAAAAGAAACAGGAAAAGGGGCATAACTCAAAGAGTTTTGATCAGATAAATTTGAAACTCACACAGATTGAAGTTCACTCTTCCACTACTTTTCAACGTAATCCTCGTGGAGATCGATACATTTTTGCCAGCGCGACAGCAGCGAATTGATACCCACTCGAAAGAAATCAACATCAAGATTTCAAACCAATTCCTCAATTCACTGATGAGGTCATCTTCTGTCTCGAAAGCCATGCCTCCTAAATGGCGCTTCAAGGGTCCAAACAAATGAAAGTCAGGGGGTGCCAGGTCTGGACTGTGGGCAGGATGAGGAAGAATTACCCAACCGTAGCGCTGCAGCCATTGCTGTGTAAGGTTTGCTGAATGAGGGGTCGCATTATCGTGCTGAAGCACAACACCCCTTCTCAAGGGCCCAGGTCTTTTGCGACGAATTGCTTCTTTAAGGCGGTCAAGAGTGCTGCAGTATCGGGCAACATTGATACACTGACCCTGTGGCAAAATGTCTAAGAGGATCACACCTTTCGCATCCCAGAACACGGTAGCCATCACTTTAGCTGCGGACCTCTGCACTTTGAACTTTTTGGTGACGGGAGAGGATGGATGTTTCCAAGTCATGGAGTCGTGTTTTGTCTCTGGGGTATTCAGATGGACCCAAGTTTCATCACCAGTAATCAGATTGTCAAAGAGGTTATTGTTTGCTTGAAAGTCTCCACCAGGCCCTACACCAATATGCGTCGTATCCTCATCTCCATTGTCTTGTTGGCATCGCTGCAGAAGGCGTTGCGAAATTTCAACCCTTTGAAGATGTGATCCTCCGTTAACATTTTTGGAACCCATCTTGCAGACACCTTCCGACATCCCAAAGTGTCATGGACTATTTCATGAACTGTACTCTTTGGAATTTCGAGTTTCAAAGCAATTTCGCGTATCTTCATCCTCCTGTCACATCTAATGAGCTCATCAACACGAGTTGTGTTCTCCTCGTTGGTCGATGTTTTCGGGCGACTAGACTTTGGCTCATCACCTAGACTGGTTCGGCCCTCCCCAAACCAAGTACACCATTGATACACTCTAGATCTTGACATAGCACCCTCACCATATGTTTCTGCTATTTGTTTGTGAATTTCAGAAGGTTTTGTTCCTTTCGAAAACAAAAAACGCAAAACAGCTCTGACCTCCAGCTTTCACCACTCTTTGATGGGGATAGCCATATTGGAACCAGTAGTGTTCAATAGTGCGTTCATCAATGGAGCTGAAACTGCGCACCGTGAAAGTTAATTTGTTGTACTGGTGTTTCCCGTTTACAGAATTTAAAAATATGGATTGGTTCAAGAATTATGCCCCTTTTCCTGTTTCTTTTCGGACGTCCCTCGTACATTATTTTTCAATCCATGTAGGGTATGTCGAAAGTCTTTAATAAAGACTTTACAAACAATATCGGAGATTTTTAATTTTCAAGTGAAAGAGCACCATTGCGATACGTTGAGCAATATATTTGGCAACAACTACTGTAGGTTACTAACACACCAACTCAGAAGGAGCCAAAACAAGAGATTTTGAAGCTGTATAGGGTAAGAACTTTCTCTTACTCTATTCAATTAAAATTCTTCATGTATTATTTTCCTCTTCTCTGTTACACCCACGGCTACCTTAACACAGGTCTAACCAATATACAATGCTTAAATGAGTCTGTTCATTATTTAAAGTATAGTTGCTGTGCTCAACCTTTAAAAAAAAAAAACAACAACTGCTTAAATGAATGTATGACTGCCTCCATATTTTGTCTAAAGCCGCTTATTGGTTAGATATGTATGTTAAGCAAGCCAGATCACGATGTAATCTCTAAAGTGACTCTAAAGTCATCATACAGAGAATGTAGGCTACAGTGATTTTCATTTTAGTAAGTCTTTGGCACTTTGTCATTGGTAATAAATTTATTTGCCATTCCCTGCCATTTAATTACACATGTTATTTTGCAATTATGATGATTTTTTTAAGGAGAGGCATTTGGTAATTCTAGTCAGCAGATTGAAATCTTGTTTTGATACAAAAATTGTTTTAAATGTAAAGGTTTTGTTTCAACTGAGGTGTTGTTTAGGTTATTTCTAGGCCCACCTCTGAGTTTTAGATGAAAAAGGAAGAATTTCTAACCTAAAAAGCTGGACTTTGAACACTCCGACTCCCGAGATGCTTTGGTCTCCAAAGTTTTCTTTTGAAGTCAATGGTCCTAGTTAAGCATGAAACTTTGGTATCAATGGCCTTATTCTAGCTTTGAAAGAAAGATCTGGAAATATGTCTAAATGTTTAAATAATCAGTCTGTTTTGGTAACTGTTGACCAACGTAAAACATTTTAGTATTATCTTTAAACCTTAAGATATTATGTTGAAGTGAAGGTTGGAAGATAACTGTTGTTTTTTTTTGTCTATATTTATAATTATCTATGTTACATTTTATTGTTTCCTTTGCAGTCAAATAAGGTTCATCTTGAGTATTAAAGAAAAAGCATACATAATCTCATTCTCAACATATTATGTTTGTTGCCGTTAACAACATATTATATACATTTTTTTTGTAATTTAAATTTATACTGACTTGAGAAAACTCAGCGGACTTTTCCCATGGTCCTTGATTGCACAACACTGACGCTGGCAACATTAAATCCAGTTCTTATTCATTATGTCTCTATTTTGTCTTTCCATCTGCTCTTTTAGGTTTACTTTAGATCCAACAAAAGTTTTAAGTGTTTTAGTCCTTTTTTTTTTTACCCAGAAAGTATCAAAGGCTTTTTTTGAGAGTCGATATTCCAGTTTTCCTCGTTTTTGTGAGGTGAAAATTTAAATTGAAATAAATATATTGCATCAAAATAGAAGATATAAGATAACTCGGAGAAACCCCCCAATTTTTTTTTTATGGGTGTAAAAAAAAGAACGATTTATAAAAGCCCATAGGGTTGTAATTCCAGTCCCAATTCCACGAGTTTTCTATACAAAACAAATAAATCTATTTAAATAAACCTACAATAAACTATTCCCGATCTTTTTCATGCTTCAAAAAGTCTGAAGCATTTTTCAAAATAAGATCTAAATTCTGAGGTTGGCCTGTGCTGCCTAGAACTGCATGTTTTTGCACCGCCCTAGATATCTAACTTGTCCGCCCTGATTCGTGTATGTTTTTAGTTTTATTGGGGTTTCTCCAAAATATCTCGAGCGGTTCTATAAAATGAGCATGGCGTCATTCTAGGGTTAACCTGAAAGTTGGCT
Source organism: Plakobranchus ocellatus (assembly GCA_019648995.1). Lineage (NCBI taxonomy): Eukaryota > Metazoa > Mollusca > Gastropoda > Plakobranchidae > Plakobranchus > Plakobranchus ocellatus. Next base: position 362,191 of record BLXT01007780.1, read on the forward strand.
GTGCATAATGTACCATTCCCATGGCTACAAGTTTCCGTAGGTTAGTTTATTGCATTATATAGCTAGATCTGATTTTTTGATCGATTCGAAATTGAAAGAAAAAAAATATTTCATTTCTTTAGCTTTTTGAAATGAATCCTATTGCCTTGGTCAATGGTTGAATAAATTAGCGCAAAATTGGATATTTGGATATATGGTCTTGATGAAATAGTCCTAAATAATATTAAATAAGTCGAATCCAAATTGAATTTGAGATTTAACCCGTGGTCGACCGTTATTATTGCACCTCCTAATCCAGCCTACTTCTAGTCCGGATACACCAAGCCGTTTCAGGTCTATTGTGGCGTCACAGCTAACAAGATAGAAACCTACTGCAATTGAGATGGGTCAGAAATATTAACATGATATTACGGGAGACTGAGGGCCTGCCCACACCAAAAGCTGTGAGCTGCGCTGTAGCGGAGCTGCAGCTTGGCTGTGATGTTAATCCTTCTTTTCTGCATTAAAGTGTTCAGACCAAAAGCAGTAGCTGTGCAACAGCAGCTCGCTGCGAGCTGCGATAAATGTCGGGTTACTTATCGCTGCTCGATGCTAGACGTGGGAGGTCCCCATTTCCTATTTCTAATGTTAGCACACACGCAATAAGGTGCTTGCTTACTGTTAGGTCAAGGTGACACGCTAATCTGAGAGCTATGAAAAAAATATGTATAGTGGAGAGTAAATGAAACAAGTAAAAAAATTGGACGATACGAAGACAACCGCGTTTTTATTTCTCTCCTCCAAGACAGTCCTTCATTATGGAGGGGAAAAATGACAAAGAGTTCATGAATAGAGATGTGAGAAGGAGAATTCTGAACGACGTTGCTGAAAAAATGAATATAACAGGTAAATACTTTTAAAACTAAATTGTTTAGGTTCTCTCTTTGTCTCTCTGTCTATCTGTCTGTCTGTCTCTCTCTCTCTCTCTCGCTATCTCCCTCTCCCCCTCGCTCTAAATCTGTCTATGAATCTACCTTTTTATCTTCTCACTCTTTATTTGTCTTTTTTTCTCTCATGTTCTTCCCGCTTGTAATTAATGGGATGTACCCATCACTTCTCTCGCCATTTAATATTAGTCTGTTACCAAGATTTATAGATGGTTCTAATAAATGGACAGCAAACTAAACTGCGCTTCGCTCGACATTATGACAAGTTTTGAAGATGACCGTTAGAAATCTAAAGGCAAGCATGCTGCTCAATATGCGCTTGGCCGCGCTGCTTTTGGTGTGAATACACACATTTTCAAGGTGTAACAAACCCGCCTACAGCAACTGTTGGCCTCATGCTCGGGGCAGATGCTTTTGGTGAACATTCAAGTCAGTGCTGAGGCTCAGCACAGCTTGTAGGTAGTTGCGAAGCGCAGCGAGCTACAGCCTTTGTCGTATGCAAGCCCTAAGACTCAAAGTTAGATAAGGATCAGGGGATAGACTGGTACAGAAAACCACTGAGTTAAAGGTCCTATAAAAAAGAGCCAGCTCACAAAAAAAAAAAAAGAGAAGTAGAGGGGAGATAAAAAAAAAAAAGGATTTGGGGAGAGAAGGCGGGCGATTTACTTTACGCCCCGTTATGGAAGTGGTTCTATTCATGATAATTTAAATTTTGTGTACATACTAGTTCGTATTTTCCATTTGCTGAAAGCAAAACAAAGGGAGATAAAGAACAAGATAGAGAAACAGCGGAAGATAGAGAGGGATGGAGAACAAAAAAGAGAGAGAGGGCGACTGCAAACAAGAAAGAGTAACAGTGGTAGAAAAAGACAAAGAACACAGGGATATAGATCTAAACCGAAGATAAAAAAGCAAACAAGTAAGTGATAGAAGAGAGAGAAAAAAACATGGAGACATGGAGTTTTGCCAAAGTTGAACAAAATTTAATTAATTTAAATGAAGAGCAAAGTTACAACAGCAAGGTAATCTTCCAATATTCTATAGAATTCACTAATATCCGCGGTCTATCTCTCAGCGATCTCTTCAATAATCTCTCAACCATCCGCCTATAGCTTTCAGAGAATACTAGTTATGTAAAACCCAAGCTAATTAGGTCAATATTACGCAAACATTTCAATTCGTGCAAGAAAAAAAACTAGAAGTAACTGTCTTATATAAACAAGGTTAGCTAAAAATATTGACCAATCAAATACTCACATGTATTCCTGTCCTAATATGTATCGTCTAGTCGCATCCCAAGCTTATCTGGTCTCTAGGTTATGATCTAACAACTATTCCCTGTCAAAAATCTTTTCGCACACTTTCAAATACCTTCTAGTCGTTTCTAGATCTAAAGTAGTTTATAGAAAGCTGTAAATAATAATGGCACTGTTAAACTGACATAAACCTAGCCGAGACCGATTTAGAATTAAACTGAATATCACAAGTAAACAAGGCTAAATTGAATTCCCAGCCGTTCTGAGTCTAGATACAATAATTAGTCTAAGCATCGGGAAATCAGGGATAGGGTCCTGATTGTTTTCGGTATACGGCATTATGAGGTAGTTTGCCATTGCTTTCCTTGCCGCCTGTACTTTCGCCGGGTCTCAAGAGACCTAGCTACCCATTTAATGCTGGGTAGTCACAGAGGAGCATTGAAAAACTGATTTGGTCGGGACTGGGATTCGAACCCTGGACCTCTGACTTGGTAGCCGACTGCTTAACAGACGAGCTACCGCTCCTCCCAGTAGGTTTGGAGGAACGTTAAAATGGGTGCCCTTAGTCCTGTCGCTAAATCATCGGCCTTTTTACACTAAAAAGAGAGGGCTTGATTCTCACTGGAAGTTCGCACTTTACTGTATTATGTTGCTCCATAATCTTTAAGTGATTCGTGTTAGCTTATGAGTTTCGTTTTTTAAAAGACAATTTTAAATTTGAAAAGGTTGATAACAAGGAAAATAATCCCTTATAACTTTAAAAAAAAATCTTTTCATTACTTAAAAAAAAAAAAATGTGCGCTTTCTTGAATTGAAGTGAGAAAAAAAAATCTATGTCTTATATTGTTGTAATAATTATTAAATTTGTCGCCTAAGTTGATCATGACATTAAAAGTTTCTATGGACAAGCACAAAGCTGCAAAGCTTTGCTAAGTCTACCAGCTTAGGGGCAAGTTAACCTCTGTCCCAAAAAGGGAACTGATCGTGGAGGACACGGCCTCTAAAAACTGCAGGAGGTCCTTCATCAGTGAAGAGAGAGAGAGAGAGAGAGAGAGAGAGAGAGAGAGAGAGAGAGAGGGAGAGGGGGACAAAGAAATAAAATTAAAATAAAAACCTGAAGTTAAATAAATAAATAAGTAATTAATAAGAACAAAAATAAACAAATAAATAGATGAAGAGGTAATCATATACAACATAAAATAATTTGACAGAAATGAAACAGCCCCATAAATTTTATGCATAAAATTGAATCTACAAAGATGGATAAAAAACTTTAGCCTGCAGGTCCACAGTTGAAAAAAAAAAAAAAAATATATATATATATACATTCATACACTTATAGGCCTACATAGATATACATTACATTATTTCATAGGTGATGTTGTCATTTAAATGCCCACATTAAAACTGCCCATAATGCTACATAGGAACAAAAAAAAAGTAACGGCGTCTGGTATTTTACAGATAAACAATTAAAGATGCAAACAACAACTTTTTAATTAGAGAAGAATAAATTAATTCAACAAGTGGTGTAATGCATTTAAATATTTCCCCTCCTGGTTTTCTCCATAACGTTTAATATTATTGCATTGGCCATGTAGAATATAGAATACATCAATGTTAACGTTATCGTAGATCTAAGCTCACGAAAATGATTCTCACTGTTGTGGTTTGCATGCCACACTTAAATTTACTTCACTGATCTGCAGCGTCTTTGTCGCACTCGTTCACTAGGTGAGCCTTTGGATGCCCTACTCACCACGAAAAGTCGAGATTCGAACCGGCAACGCCAACTTGTTCATTTCCATTCTTTCGCTAGGTAAGCCGTTGGATGTCCCACTCACCACGAAAAGTCGGGGTTCGAACCGGCATCGCCAGCTTGTTAATTCCCATTCTTTCGTCAGGTAAGCCGTTGAATGCCCTGCTCACCACGAAAAGTCGGGCTCAGAACCGGCATCGCCAGTTTGTTGAGTCCCATTCTTTCCCGAGGTAAGCAGTTGGATGCCCTACAAGCTTAGCATGATCAGAACTCGAACCGGCATCGCCAGGTTTTGCCTCTCGCGCACTTACAGAATTCTATAATTATCAAAATGTCTTAAATCTCCCCTTCGTGATTAAGGGTTAATATGTCAAAGGCATTTAAAAAGATTAGCAAAAAAAATCTATTTTGTTCTCCCTGTCAGTCTGTATGTGTTCATGTCAATATGTCTGACAATGTCTCCATCTTTTTTTCTCTCTCTCCTCCATCACTTACTTATTCGCTTTAACTCTTTCTTTATCTTTATATCTGTCTCTCCATGTTTTTTGTCATTTTCTACCACCACTGCCCCTCTTTGTTGTTTGCAATCTCTCTCTCTCTCTCTCTTTCTCTCTCTCTCTCTCTCTCTCTCTCTTCTTTTTGTTCTCCATCTCTCTCTCTTCTTTTTGCTGTCACCTCTCTCTCTCTTTTTTTTTTTTTTTGTTCTCCATCTCTCTCTTTCTTTTCTTTGCTTTTCACTATTTTCCTCTGTTTCTCTGTCTCGGTCTCCGTCCTTTTTTTGTTTTCTATCTCCCCTTTTATTGCTCTCAGCGAATGGAAAAGATGAACTAGCATGTAAATAAGATTAAAACAATCATGAATAGTAGTTAGAATCACTTCCGTAACGGGGTGCGGAAATAGATCGCCCAGCCCTCTCGACCTCCGTATCGTTCTCGTTCTCTATCTTTGTTTGCTCTCTGATAGTAATGGTATGTCAAGTACTGCACACTGCTACTCCCTTTCGTTATTGTCTTTCACTGTACCTGTCTGAGAGCTAAGGCCTAGTTCCGACTAACGGGTTTTACTGTTTAACTCCGCCTGATCATGACAGAATAGGATTGACTGTGTAATTATACAAATTATCAGGGGTTGAATGTGTAAAGAGGTTTAGTACTTTTTGTTTTGGCTTTAGGGAAGATATCAGAAAACTAAGACCTGTTTGGCTTTCAAATCAAGTTAAATATAAAATTATTGTCGGAAAAATTGCCTTTGTACTTTTGTGTTTAGTGTTCGTTACTTAAATTTGTTTAAAACTTAATGACATTATATAATTATCAACCTCTCACAGACGCCTTGTACACAGCACAGCTCTCTCGATCTCTATCTTCTTCTGTTTATTTTTCGCGATCATTGTTTCTGTGTCTCTATATCTGACAAATTTCCCTCCATGTATGTTTTCCGATTGTTTTCCATATTCAACATCGAAGGCATCAGAAGATTTTTAGACTATATATAAGAGAGAGAGAGAGAGAGAGAGAGAGAGAGAGAGAGAGAGAGAGAGAGAGAGAGAGAGAGAGAATGTTGACAGAGAAGACAACGAGAAGAAACTTGAGAAAGAAAGAGTCCGTGTTAAAGAAAGCAGCCGAGGCAGAGGGAGTAAGAGGAGGAGGCTGAGAGAGGGAGAGAGAGATAGATAGATAGAGAGAGAATAGACTGAGAGAAAAAACAAATTGTGAAGTGAGTAGGAAAAGAAGATACAGAGAGAATAGGAGATATAAGATTTGAAATGGGGAAAAGGTGTAAATAGAAAGAGATGGATAGATGCCTATTGATAGATAGATAGATAGACAGAGAAAGAGAGAGGGAGAGAGAGAGAGAGAGAGAGAGATAGAGAGAGAGAGAGAGATAGGGCGTTGGGAGGCAGGAGTAGAAGTGGAAGAAAGGAAGAAAGAGAGATACAAATATGTAGATTAATAAATAGAGAAAGAGTATGAGTAAGAGGAAGGAAAAAAGAAAAAGAGAGAGAGAGAGGGAGAGAGAGAGAGAGAGAAAGAGAGAGAGAAGAGATAGGGCGTTGGGAGGCAGGAGAAGAAGTGGAAGAAAGCAAGAAAGAGAGATACAAATATATAGATTAATAAATAGAGAAAGAGCATGTGTAAGAGGAAGGAAAAAAGGAAAAGAGGGAGAGAGAGAGAGAGAGAGAGAGAGATAGAGATAGAGATAGAGAGAGAGAGATAGATAGAGAGAGATAGAGAGAGATAGAGAGAGAGATAGAGAGAGATAGAGAGAGATAGATAGATAGAGAGAGAGAGAGATAGAGAGAGAGAGAGAGAAGAGATAGAGCGTTGGGAGGCAGGAGAAGAAATGGAAGAAAGCAAGAAAGAGAGATACAAATATGTAGATTAATAAATAGAGAAAGAGTATGTGTAAGAGGAAGGAAAAAAGGAAGAGAGAGAGAGAGAGAGAGAGAGAGAGAGAGAAAGAGAGAAAGAGAGAAAAAAGAGAGAGAGAGGAGTGCAATTTTGAGGTTTGTTTGCGTTTTCTTTGTGTTGATCACACTTTGTTTTATGTGAAACTGCATGCTTTGGCTAGATCTAGTGCAGGAAATGCAAACACAAAACAGCCCAGTGCTGCATGCAGCGGGCTTGGTTAGGCAGGATTTTTTAAAACAAAATAAATAAATGTCACCAACTTTGGATGTCGTCAATGTGCCAAAAAAGCTTCCCTTTTTAAACAGTAAATTGGGCGTAGCCCTTTACCGCTGTGAAGACGTAGCCTCTAATGCACTGTAAAAGAGCCCCCCAACAGCCTTCATTACAATAAATAGAGTAAGGCTT
>BLXT01007780.1:718297-723553 GCA_019648995.1 Plakobranchus ocellatus
TTGGCCTTGCTATAGATTCTAAATCATATTCAAAGTAAAATTTTATATACCCGGTGAAACGGTCTCTTTTTGTTGTTATACTTTATACAATGGACGTTGTATTTATTCATTTTTTTTCCACTTTTTTGCTCAAAAATAATGTGCTTGGTTGTTACGGTAAGCCAATACTCTGTACAATGTCGCATGGAAAACTTGGATAGTGGAAAAGCAAACGGATGATATCGCGTCTTCCTTAAAAGAATTACTTGAGAAAGAAAGAGTAATCTGGCCCCGTCTCTAAGTTCCACCATCGCCTCCTTATCTCTGAAATTTCGTAGCTCTGCGTGCAGTGGATTTTCGGGAGCTAATGGACAAAATTCCATCAATTTATTTTTTGTATTAACTTCAGGCTTGCTTCACGGCGAAAAAAAAAGTTTTATGAGTAAAACTAGCCGGAAGACGATAATTGCTACCGAGGAAATTATCCCCCAAAGCCCGAAACAAATATGGAAAAGTTAAATTCAAATTCATAGATTGATACTTTAAGATCCGTAGATCCGTTAAAGCACGCGATTCATTTTTTTTTACCGTATTACTGTAGCTTTCCTCTGGTTTGTCTCTTATTGTAACAACTTTTTTAACAGAACATGTGCGTTTGAAAAGATCATAAAAGACAATTTTTTGTTTCTCTAATGCGAAGCTCTTATGACAAAGGTAATAGTTTTAGAAAGCAATTAGTGTAAAAAATGTGCATTACATTCTGTCGCAACATTACGGTGGGCGCTTTTTTTGTATTGTAAGTTAAGTGCATGCTTCTTTTACTATCTTTAAGATAAAATCCCTGTGATAGGGTTAAATAAATTTGATTTTTTTCCCTTGATGAACAATGCACTGCGACTCGCTTGAGCACACATTGTCTCTTTAATAGGGCAGTATATCATCAATATGTCGAATATGGCAATCTTTCGTTATAAAAGCTGGTCAAACGATGGCATGCAAACACGTAGATATTATTGCCATTAAATTTGATACGAATACTACTTATATTAGGGTCCTATTTTTCTGACTGTGACCTGCCTCAACAATTGCGAGAAGATTAACCGTTGTGTAAATAGTTTGAAATGGTTGGCTTAATTGTAAAAGTAACTTTACTTTCGTAATCAAAGAGAATTGAATTTTCTCTGTCTTTGCTGAGAAAAAAACGCAGTTTAGCACTATTAGCCCTGCATCTCCAAATTCCCTATGGGATATGGTGAGCATCACTCAGCTTTTTCTGGGCACTGTGATATCAGCAAAACTTTAGCCAATATTCCAAACTAATTGTTTATTTCTATTATTAGAATTATCTTAAGATTACTGCACTTCTGGGCATACAATCATTATCAAAAAGTATCTATTTTTCTAATTGATGGACACCTTGCTAATCATGCCTAGATTTAGAAGGGTCTTTACGAATTCGGTCACACATCGTTTCATTTCCATGCATATTTATATATAACATTTATATGAGGTAAACTTAAAGACCATATTATTGACATATTCACAAGTGTCAATGGCAGAAAATATAGCAATTCGAACAGAAAAAAAACGCCACACATTGAATTACATCAACCCGGAAATGATTTTAATGTGCGTTAAAAGAAAATAAACTATAAACGCTGCGGAAACATAGTCTCTGCTCATTATTACGTTTATGATTTAGGCGTTAACACAGTTGTTTAAAACAATTTTAAAAAATCAACTATTCAATACATATTTTTTGAATGCTAATCTTGGTTTATTTTCTGTAGTTGTTCTATAGTTATGAGTTTTTTCCATCTCATTTGAGGAAATAAATATTTGAGCTTGTACACTATCTTCGCCCATAAAAATATTGGAGAAAACATTTTCACCTCCATCCTTGTCCTCAAAGTACGAAGAATTCCGTTAACAAAATGCATTTCACTTTGCAATTTGCTCGATAAATCTTCTAAGGGAATGTGACCTTTTAGAACGACACAAGGGACATACAATACACAAGCACAAACGCCATTCAATTGCGTGATACTGATAAAAGAATGAAAACAAAGCATTTCAATTTTTTTTTCCAAAGCTTTATAGTAAGGAAGTTCAAAAGCGCGATGAATCATTAAGTTAGTATCGAACTCTACATTAATTTTTTTACCCTGTTCGTGCAAGAGCATATTTAAACTAGGTAAGATTTTTTACTTGTTCTCTTCGTGGCTGGTCTAATAACGTTACACTTTTCGTAAACTTAATTTTGTCGACACTCCATCAAACGTCATAGTCTGTGGAAGGAAAGAAGGCAAAAAAAAATAAAACAATTACAATGTAGCCAAACTGTAAGAGTAAGGTAAAATACAAGTAAAAATTTAGTTTCTTCGGTTAAAATAAAAAACTTAACAAAAAAAAAATTTACCAATTCGCAGGGGAAAAGAAAAAGGAAACAATATATGTGCCTAGGATTTTTCAGAGGAAAGTACTTATACCCCTGTCCAGAATAGGTTATCCAGCTGATGCATGTAAGTGAATATATATATATATATATATATATATATATATATATATATGAATATATATATATATATATATATACGTATATGTAAACATATACATATATATATATATCGGGGCAAAATAACGCGAAACTTCAAGAGCGGATAACATCTTGTTGTCACTTTGTGTGCCCATGTGGTTCTTACCGAACATTGTTATATTTCGAATAAATTATTGTACAAATTCCATTGGTTTTTGTAGGGTGGTTCCAGAGTAGCTTGGAATAGGGACGAACGCCTCAAAACTGTGTTATGATAACCCAAAAGTATTTTTCTACTTGCGGACTCAAAGTCGAATGTGGTCAAAAGGCCCTCTGTCTTGGTCAAGGACAGCTCTGGGTCTTTTTTCCATGAGGTGATTGATTTTCTCATTTTCTCAACTGTAATCTGATTCCAGCAATCTTGAACTTTTCATTTCAATCTTTCCCCTAGAACGTTCCCTTATCTACAACAGTATACATATTTGTACAATAAATCTCTAATTGAGTGGTCGATTGAGATCAAATCGGGTTATTGCAAAGGCCAGTAGTTTTTTTTTCCAATAATTTCTGGTGTGTTATTCTGAGGATATATTTGTGTGAACAAATTAGAGTGGGATGTTGCCACGCCTTATTCAAAAATTTAGTTACTTTTATGGTGTTGATGTCTTCAGTCTGGTAAGTTTTTTTTTTCTGTCAGCAGACTGATGTAAACTTCAGAATTTACTGTTGTTTGGTTGGTGTCGTCGAGTCAAGTAAGAGAAGATCTGTTTTTTAATCCCAAGACAGCCCACAAAAAAATCATGGTTAAATTAATATTGTGTGAAAATCTTCAGGTTTGATAAAGAGTCGGTCAGGCGGACTTTAATTTTTATGAAAGCCATTCACAACATTGTTTTGACGCCTGAGTGCAACTTTTGAAATGAAGTCTTTCTCATAGTAAAAATGATTCGATGCAGATCATAGTACAAGTTTGTAAGGATCAAAGAGTTCTCGTCCTCGGGTTTTTTCTTTTTCATCGTACCTTGTTATCACGTCTTGTCGTTCGAATCCTTAAAAAGAGGTTTATAATTATTTTAGTTTCTTGTTGATTCTATTCTTGGCCTCTTACTTACGCCTAGATCTCGGACGATCTCTCTTTGTGAAAAGTGCGTACCAGGTCTGTCTTCTTGTGTCGGAACACATACTTCTACGCATTGTGTGTTTTCCATCTGTTAATGCAGTACTTGGTCCACCACTTCCTTCTTTTCTTTTAAAAGAATCCGGCTCGGTAATTTTTTGGATGAGTCTGTTTATTGAGCTTTTCGTCCAGTTTTTATAGGAAATTCTTTCACAATCCTAGCCCCTTTCAATCCTTTTTCAACAAAACAGGCTTAAATTACTGCTTAATCAGCTTCGCTAAGAAGCCTTTTCCTCGTTCCTGTATTAATATCCGTTACAAAAGAGGAAATGCATAGAATTCAAGGAATGTGCAAAATGTTTTTTTTTTTTTACTCGTATTTACTAGGAACATGTTTGTAGAGAGTATTATGTCTCTGCAAAGCTTCGTTTGGAGTTATGCAATCCTGAAGTTGGGTGCGGTTTTTTTTTTTCCCTCCCCTTATATACATGATTTTAGTGCATTTTCTCACAAGGTATCATATCTTTATTAGAAGGAATCGATTTAGAGCTCCATAAACCAGATTTTTTCCTTGCGAAACGTTTTTGAATATTGTAAACATAAATTGTTTGTAAGGATGAGCCCTCTTAAATCTTAAATTAAATCTGGATCAATTGAAACTGTTGTAATAGTAGACTGTTTCTATGTCTCTCAAATTTTCTTACAAACCGATAAACGAATTTCACTGCAAAAAAAAAAAACAAAAAAAAAAACAGATTTTGCATTCGTGTTTCCTAGTCATTAGAATTAGGTTCACCGAGCTCTAGCTGTTCACCTCTATGGCAATTAGAAACATGTCGGCTTAGGCATTTACTGACCTGTGTGGCAGTATGGCCTCCCTCTAGAAACTCTATGGTGAGAAACGATTGGTGACCTGCATCGTCAGTGCGGATCTCCTGAATCTTGTCGTTTTCCCATGTAGTCACTCGCTAGGTTTGAGAGAATATCATAAGATATAGATTTGGTTTAGAAGAAAGTATTGAAACATGCCGAAACAGTAAACAAAATGCTTGTGACGAGCGAAAGCTATAGTTGTTGAAGCATCGTCAAGAATGATTATGAACTACGGAGGATATAGCTGGAAGTTAATGAAGAAAGGTCGTGGCAAACTGTGGAAGCAGAGCTGTTGCGGCTGACGCTGGCCAGAAAAGATAGGTCAATATAAATGAAAGATATCTATAAATTTAGTGAAGAATCAAGAATCATTATTTAAAAAATAATTTAAGCTATAGCTGCGACTCAATCAAAATGGTTGACGCCAAAAGGAGAGCTTTAGCTGACACTTCAGCAAGAATAGGTAGGACAAAAATTTTGAGCTTTAGCTGACACTTCATCAAGAATAGGTAGGACAAAAATTTTGAGTTTTAGCTGATACTTCATTAAGAATGGTTTTGATACAAATAAAAGCTTTATCTTAGATTTCATCAAGAATGGTTAACACAGAAGTGAAAGTTTTAGTTGAGATTTTATAAAGTATGCTTAATATCATTTTTTTTATCTGAGATATTGAAATGGCATCGTCTAAAATCGTATTTAATAAGCAAAGAATTGTGTTCCTTTTTTCTTTTTTTTTTTTTTTTTTTTT
>BLXT01007780.1:876696-887284 GCA_019648995.1 Plakobranchus ocellatus
GAATAAAGCTGAGGTGCAAAGAGAAATATTGTTTTCTCGAACGACCAACTACTTGAGGTTATTCAATATTGAGATAGCTGTTCAAATATGTATTCGATATTCTTCTCGATAGCTATTATTGTGTTATCCCGGTTTGACAAATATTTTGATTGGCCACAGCGTCTTGTAAGTGCTCTCTCTCCCTTGTTCTTTGTTGGTCGGCGGATTAGTTGCGGTGATATCGAAGGACATGGATCATAAACATTAGAGTCGTCTGAGTGTTTTTAAGACAGTGACTTTTTTGTTCAAACAACTCGATGGCTCAAGTGATGCCAGAGCACCCTTGACATTTCGTTCTTTTTTTTTTTATTAGTTTGTTAACCATTAATTTTGTTTGTGTGCCTAAAATATATTAAAACCCTGTGATAGCACGTAATGTACTTCATCAAGAGAAGTCTTGTTTTTTTAAGATTGGGTTTACCTTTAATAATTTACTCTGAACAAAAACGTATGGTGAAGAAGTGATCATTAATTTTATGTTGTATAATTTTACTCTACGCACATGAAAATACAAATTACTAAAAAACCCTCAAGACTCAATATAACTGAACACCAGTCTGAGATCTCGGGCTTGACTCTATATTGTTTTTCTCTAGGCTCCTGTCCGATTCCCAATCCGTGACGAAATTGAGGGGGGGGATGATTCTGTTCTGATACAAATTACAGAAACCGGTAGTTGAGTTTGACGATAAAATATTTTTTCTTTCTTTCTTTCTTTCTTTCTTTTTTTTAATACTGTGCTCTTTTCTGAATGTTTTTAAACATATTATCATGAACTGTGCACTTTTGATAAACAATCATGATAATGGAGGGGGGAAAAATATGTTCTGATGCAGATTACAGAAACCGGTAATTGATTTTTATCATAAAATATTTTTTCTTTTTTTTTTCTTTTTAGAGAGTGCTGTTTTCTTAATGTGTTAGACCATTATTACCATGAACTGTGCATTTTTGATAAACAATCATGATAATGGAAAGAAAAAGAGAGAGAGAGACAGACAGACAGACAGACAGACAGACAGACAGAAAAGTTTCAAGGTTACAGGTTTGTTTGTGCCGTTTAGTCCATTATCTGCGTATTAATCGCGGGCTGTTGAATTCTCTTCTCTCATCTTACGGCATTAAAAGCGCTTTATTTAAATTCCCAGATAAAGGGACAGAAGATAAATTACTCTCTAGAACTCTAGCCAGGGATGAAAGTTTGAAGTTATTGTTTGTTGTTGTTTCTTGGTGCACGTTAAGCGTTTTGCACCAAGTCCGTGTAGACTGAATAGCGCAGGATAAATTTACAATAAAATTTTTTCTTTTTTTTTTTTTTTTGTCCCTTTGTTAAACTGGTCAATGTCAGTACGTCCTGGTGAACTGCATTTTTCAACGCAAACTCTCTATCCTTTTCGCTGGTTGAAATTTAAAAATAAAAAATAAACAAAGTATCATTTGAGGGATGAGTGATGCACAGCGTTTAAAAGACGTAGAGGCTGTGTCAGTAGCTATGGCATGCACATTGTGCTTTGTATACCGGTATAGACCTTTTTTTTATTGCTGTTTTGCGTGGCGGTTTAAGAATTTTTTTTTTTTTATAAAATCCTGTTCAAATGGTATGACGTGTATAAGATACATGTACTTTTATGATTAAGATTTATTCCGATAAATTGTTTATATATAGTGCCGATCTATTATTCCATGATTGCTTATAATATAATAATGTGTGGAGCCATTATGCCCTAAATGTGTTACAATTTAATTTGTGTGGATCTATTGTTGCCTGAATTTTTTAAATATAATATTGTGGATCTATTATGCCCTGAATTCGTTATGATCTAATATGTGTGTATCTATTATGCCCTGAATTCGTTATGATCTAATATGTGTGGATCCACTATGCCCTCTGTCGTATCTCGATACAGCAGTAATGACAGCGGTAGGGTATAGAAAATGCGTTTACCCAAAAAACTAAACATCATTGGTTTAAATTCTTTACTGCGTCATTGTGATACCATTGGGTGGCAGGTGCATGACAACACCAATGACAATACTTTGAAAGTGAACGTTGTTGCGCCTAGAGTGTAGTATAACCAATTTCATTCCTTTGGACTTCTGAGAGTTAAACACAGCCCTGCTACTCAGTCGTTGAGCTTGAGAGAAAGCTCAATAACACCGTTATGGGTGTCCCTTTGTCGCGGTTGTCGTTGTGGTTGTTGCCAACGAAGATGGTGCTGCGAGTGCTGCTATTGTTTTTGTTATCAAAGTTGGTGACACTATTGTTACTAAGAACATTTTTTGTTGTTTTTAGTTGCTGTTGTTATTGTTCGGGCGCTTGTGGCACAATGGGTAGTGAGTCCCCCCTGCTGCATGACCCTTCTGTTGTAGATTCAATTCTCGCCACCGGCGCCTGGTCTGACGGACGTCCTGAAAGCCTGAGATCATTTTGATGTATGTAGGCTATACACAAAAGAAAATGAAACTGTTGTTTTTATCGTAGTTTCTCGTGCTGCATGTCGTTCTCAACGCTTGATTAAAAGGTTTAAAACAAATGGCTTTTTTTTTCTCTTTTGTGATCAGGAGCTGAGGTAACGTCAGGTCAGCCGGCGTCCCTGCAGCCTCCGGCGTCTCCCACCAGCAGCGGCTCCACCATGAGGGACCTGCGGGATTTCCTGCTGGAGGCCGACCTGGGCGAGTACCACGCCCCATTGGGGTCGCGTCTCAAGGTCACCACTGTGGAACACCTGAAGTATGTCAGGGAGGAGGATCTGGAGGAGATTGGTATGACCAGACCTGAGATGCGACGTCTCAAGAAATTTTACCGCAAGGAGTTCCCATCGGGCGCCATCGGCAAGCTTCGAAAGGTAGGCCCAGAACCACAACGTTCGTTATCTCCTCTCGTTACTTTATGCTTCCTCGCCTTTCTCCTCACTTTTTTTTTTCAACATCTTGTGGTGGCAATGTCGTCGGCAATATCAGCTGTATGTATTGTAATTTCAGTGAGAGACTGAAAGTGCAAAAAGATATACTGACTAAAACAAAAATAATAATTATTTTATTACTGTTTAAGTTGTCCATTAGCTTGCTGTCGGAACTATTGGCGTATTGCTTTATAGTATGAGGTATTCGGCGACTAGCTTTCTTGAGAGGAATATTCTTGGCCTTATCAGATTGGAGTCATTAACAATCACAAAAGTAATAGTATCAGAGGGACATTGTGTAAACAGTATAATCCGCAGGTTTTGTGTTTTCTAGAATTGGTTTATGTAGGTTTGAGTTAATCCTCGGCTGGCTTCCCAAATGGGTTCTTAGTGGCTTTTTGGATGGATTCATCGCCGACTTGGATAGAGATCAATGGGTTGGTCTTCCAGGATTCGGCGCCTAGCAAGCCTAGGCGGGTGGGATATTCGGCGTATAGACCTCTCGGACGATGCTTTCGTCTTCCGACTTTCTCGGGCGGGTATCCTGTAGCTGGTGTTCCCAGGGATGCGCTTTTTCAGGGGACAGGGTATTATTTAAAATTTTTAATTTTTTTTTTTAAATGGTTTTGGCAATCACACAACGTACAATGAGAATACCGCTAAATATCTGGTAATTGATTTCAAGAAACCAAAGCATAATCGAAATGTTTGGAGGAAAAATGTGTCCCAGACATTGACTTTCAGGTTTGCTGGGTCTGGAGTTTCAGTCGATAGACCTGATAACCATTTGAATTGACTTCTCAAAAATGCTGAAGAGGGATAATCGTGAGATGCCATTATTATGCCTTGATGTTGACATAAAACGTAGCATGAGTTTATAGAAGTTATTCGTTAGATGTCAAAGTATTCACATAAGTAACAATGATGATGGTGATGATGATGATAACAAAAAAACAACAGCATCAGTTGCAGCAGCGGCAAAAACAGCAACAATAACAACAGTTACAACAGTAAAAGAACAGCAACAACATTTGCAACAACAAAAACAACAACAATGACCATTATAAATAGAGTTGCTCCATAATGACTATGCCTGTCTGTTTTGTGTTGGGTTATTATGCTGTGGATCATGTTCAATCAATCGCACATAAGTCCGTGTTTCAACATGACATTCCCGTGCACAAGGTTTAACACTGACCTAAGGTACTGAACACCAGGCTAACTTTGGCACCTGGACTGGAGGATAGAACCTGGGTGAAATGACTGTGACCATTACCGTGCCCTTGTTTTCAGGTCAATTCGGCATTATTAATCATAGGGTCTTTTAATGACGCGCCGATCACTTAGAGAATCAACATGCCCATAAATTTTGTTTTGTTAAGTGCCAGTGCTAATCCTCTAAATAATGGCGATAGGGATTCCTTTCTTTCAGAAGATGGGATCAATTTATCCAGTGAAATGAATCTTTTTATACTACTGGCTTGCCATTTAATTTTTTTTGTAATTTACATCACACATTACTGGAATAATAATGTATCAGTATTTTTAATCTTGCTTGAAAGCAATCTCGAAGACAACCACAATGTAAATTAATTTCAAAAGGAAACCGTTTGATTTGATCACTCCTTTTCAAGCAGAATAGTTGTATACTTCAAACGAAATGTAAAAAAAAAAAAGAAAATAAAAATTAACTTACGGTGGCATAACGTATTTTTTTATTTAGTCAATAACAAATTGGATCGGCGGCACAGTGATTCGCGACCTCGCCCTGAGACCTCTAGGGACATTGTTTGATCCCCCTGTCGCGTGTGTGAGCCTCTCATCAAATGCCTTACACAATTTGGGGGGGGGGGCTTAAGATAACTAGTCTTAATATCTAGTGGGCCGTTTTATGGTTCAAAAACGACAAAAAAAAAAAAAAAGAAAGAAAGAAAAATAGTTTCGTATAATTTAAATTTCTTTTTTTCTGAAGTTTTATTCTGTCTCGGACAGATGCCTCATCATTCTGGGTGAATAAAATAATGTAAGGCTTACACTCCAAGGTCAGAGCTACCTGTAGTGTTACAAGACTGCACTGTACCGCCAGTCTTGTGTGCTCAGGCATTATTTATGGCATGCTTCAGTAAACCGCAAAATGGCTTCAGCTCCCTTCAGAATACTCAAGTTTGCGCCTGAAAAGCCAGTGGTCAGTTCATTTCCAGTCCAGTTAAGTTAGCGATTTGATGCCATCTTGGAACTAGAGTAGCACTTACTAGATGCTTTTCAGCAGTCACAACAGTTCCTGTACCAATGCATTACCCTAATTATACAGCAGGGGGGAGGAATGGGCGGCAGCAGTTTTTATCTGCTAGATGCCACAGGGCAAGGAGCTGGAATCCACATCTCATGAGCCATGGTGTCTGTTCACCCAAGCGTGTACCGTCCAGGAATGTTTGGGCAGAGAGACACCGCGGGGTCCTCTCTCGCAACGGCTAGGATTTCGACGTGTGGCTACNCCCCCCCCCCCCCAAAAAAAAAAAAAACTTCAACTTTACATTCAAAATTGTAGTCAGTGTCCATGTCTAAATTACCTAGGATTTGATTTTGAAGTATTGATCTCTACTCTTCTGTACATTCACTACTTGATACTTCAGACCTTCCTTAATGTCGTTTCCTCTTATCCTCTTATTTATTACTATCGTTAAAATCTACAAGTCTTGATACCGCCCCTTTTTCCGCTTTTCTTGAGGTAGCGCCTTTTTTTTTCACGCCGTTAACCCATTATCCTTTTCCTATGTTAAAAGTGTTTTCATAGAAGTGCTTACGGTTAAAAAGGCGACACAGTACAGAGAATCTAACAATCCCATTGCATTGTTTTACGAAATAAAAAAAAATTGAGTGAAGGTTACGGATGGGTGAGGAAAGCGACCCCAAACAGCTGCAACGAAATAATACCTTGAAATTCTCAGCATTTTTTTTATATAATGCTTGACTGCTGTTTGCTACACAGTCGGTTAACCCTTTTTTTTTTTTGGGCCATTCTTGGGGTGTTGTTAGTCTAGTATAATATAGACCCATAGAAGGAAAGATTTGTTTCCTCCTTTTGAGGACGAACGTTGTAGATGGGGGTAAGATACTTGTTAACTTCCTATCTACATAGACTTGAGCCAGGGATAGATTTGCATAACATGCTGTGTGTGTGCCCAGTGCTTTTCCTCGATCGTTTCAGAACAATCTTGTTGGGTGGATGTGGTCGGACTAGCAGTGATTCGACTTCTCTTTCATCGATGTGCACTTGCTGTCGTTGTTAATTATTACATGTGTTAGAAGTCTTCTTTTTAACTTAATAAAAACCAATCATTAATGCTTATTTTGCTGTCTTTTGTCCTACACGAATGCATTTTTGAGATTCAGATCGCAGTCCTTTTAAATATCAGGATGTTAAGGTGTTAAGCCCATTCGTTGTTTAAAAACTTTCTGCACACACACATTGTCTCTTTCTCTATGTATTTTATAAACACACACACAACAATCATCATCAAATGATATCCAAATTTGTTCTCTTGTTTGGAACCTGAAAACGAACGGACTGGATCCATGGGCCTTAGAGAACACAATGAATGCATTAATACAATCATTCTAATTTACTATAATAGTAGGAGTAGGCCCATCAAGGCTAATCATAATTAATCATAAGGCCAAAGCGATTAGAGTAACGGTTTTAACTACACTAATCCGTGTAAGTAACTTAACTTTATTGAGACACAGAGAAGTCTTCTATTATACACTTTTGATTTACAATGTGACTGTAGTGTGTATTGTTTTTAAGGCAAATTTACTATGTGATTTTTCTTTCGCCTTTGCCGAGATTGTGTTTTAGTGTTGTTTACCATTTAAATGAATGTGCTGGCATTTCGTGTCAACCTCCTGTGAATGTGACATGATGTATCAATACAACAACTGAAGGAATTTTTTTTCTTCTATGTATTACAACATTCAGCAAACCAGTGTTAAAAGTTTACTTTTTTTATACAAAGAAATGTTCAAGAATTTCGGAGAAATTATTATTTTGTAACCGTCAATTCTGTGGACAAGATAAGCCATTGATATCATGACTTTGTGTTGAAATGATTGCTTTTAACGCATTTTATGTATTTCACTGTCATAATTTTTCATAGCAGAATGTATTTCAATATTGAAGATTGCAATGTTTGTTGCATACGCGTTGCGCTCGAGACCGTATCTCTAACGTGCTGGGAAAAGAAAGAAAAAAAAAAGCAGAAACTTTGAGCTCAGATCTCAGCAAGAATAATAATTTGTCGCGCAAATATTTTTGCATGCGCAAAATTTGATTTAGTGCGTTGTTCCCTATGACAAAACACAGCTTGTTAGAGCTCACAAAAGCGCCAATCTCTAGAAGGAACATGTTTACCATATCATTTTATCTACCTGCATCAAAATGGATGTATCATTACACGGTTGGCCGCATTCCATTGCATGATTTATGCAATCTCAATTACAAATCACCCATCTGTTTCACTGCGTAGTTTTGATTTTCTTCTCTTTGTGTTTCGCCGTGTTTTTCTGTCTCCTTTATTTCTGTTTCTGTTTCAGTATCAATGTTTTACTCTCTTTCGGTTCTCTGTTCAGTATATTTGTTTAAGTCTCTTTTATAATATTATCTTCCTTTGCTTCAAACCCTTTTCTTTCTCTCTCTCACACTTTCTCTCTCTCTCTCTCTCTCCCTCTCTCTCTCTCTCTCTCTCTCTCTCTCTCTCTCTCTACTGGGTGTTAAAAATACACAGTCATGCATGGACATTCTGAAAGAAAACTCATTCAGATCCCTGTTTTTCTTACATTCACTTGCAGGTCTCGGCATTTTTTATAATGTAATGTTAAGTGGGAGAGATTGAATGCCGGATGCATGGTCTTGAATGAAGACAGTGTATGTTTATTGTTTGTGTATGTGTTTCATATCGTTTCTGCATGGTCTTCGTCGACAATTGTCTTGTGGTGATATAAGGGCTATGAAAGCATCTATAGCTATTAGGGTAAAGTGGAAAAAGATGGCTTTAAAATGAACAAAGTCAATACACCATCATTCTGATCTGTTATTAATTACATATCATGAGAAGCTTACCTTTCCGAATCATAGATATTGTGGAAAATGATGGAATGAGGAAACATGTAGAAAAAGGCGATGTTTGGATCGAAAGAGATATTCCCTTTTTTTTTTCCTGGTCATTCATCGGCCCCGACTTGATGTGATAGATTACTTCCACTCCTCTCTTCTCGCCTTTCTTTTCTTTAATCATTAACTTAATAAGTTTAAGACTTGAGAGGAAAATGCCAAGATTCACAAGTTTACAAGAGTTATTGAGCTAGAAAAAAAATTTTTTTTTCCTGGGGGGTTGTGGACAAAGAAAGACACTAATCTACATAAAAAATATTTGCAGACATAATGGGAAGAAGCATTCATTTTTGCGGCGCAAAGAAAGAAAATGATAGAAAGAAGAAGTTGATAGCGAAAGAAAAGCTGAAAATACATAGAGGTAAACGTATGGAGATCTGCTTGAGTGTTTTGATGTTGAATCTATGCACTGAATTTTACAGAATACGTGGTTTTACGGGGAGAAAATGTAGGCTTTTACTCGCTTATGTAATAAGAAATACGTTAAGAAGATCACCAGGACATTCTAAGTCTGCCTCTAGCTCAATGGTGATGCTCTCTTTACTTGCCTCTAAAAGTATCAGTTTTGGCCGTTACAAGAAGTCAAAGGTGACCGTAGTGTCTTGTTTATTCACTTCCTAATTGCTGATAGGGACATAAAAATCGCAGTACTCTCTCTCTCTCTCTCTCTCTCTCTCTCTCTCTCTCTCTCTCTCTCTCTGTGTGTGTGTGTGTGTCAAAGTTCATCTATCACCCGTCTTTATCATGATTATTTTGTTCTCCTGTTTTAATCTAACCAAAAGAGAACTCGAATGGTGCTAGGGAATCGAGTGAAGACGCAAAATTTGTAGTGATGAATAAAATGAACCTTATGTCATGGATTAAACCTGCTTTATTGCTGCAGTTTCTAGTACCCATTATTTGTATGTGATACTAAGTCAGTAATTTACTCTTTGGTTGATTGTAGTTTAATGCATGCCGTATAACAGAGTTGACCAAAGAAAAGTAGTATTGTTGTTGTTGTTTAGTATATAAACTCCTCTTTTTTTTAACTTCTCAAGCCTTTTCTGTTTGGAATAATAATTTATCTGCGCGAGTTTACAGATGTATGCGTGTATAAAAATGTTTTATTTGCATATCTGTATATGTTAAGTACGTGTTGATACAGACTTGGGATATAAGGAGATTTAAATCATAAGAATACGAGGGTGTTATCGTTTTCTAACATAATATGTAATATTTATTTATACTTATTTTAAAGCCATCCCAGAGCGTGCAACGTTCAAGTTCTACTGGGGAAGAAAATAAAGGACAGACAGCTGTAGGCTTCAAAGCTTTTTATTTCGTCTGAGAGGACAGGGAGAAAAAAAGGGGAGGGCCACTTTGAGGCATAACTGTAGATTTTCATTGACAATATAGAGAGCAGCTGACTCATACAAAAGTCACATAATGCAAATATCTTCGTTTATATGTTATGGTCATATTTATTAAATCATGATGGGATTTCCTTTTCGTGTTCACCAGTAAGCATTTGTGTTTATGCACCGTTTTGTACCCTGAAGTGCTTTTCTGCGGATTGGGCTTTCCCGTTCAGAGCTCTATGTAAATAATGTTTTTGTTTGTTCTGTTTTGTTCAGTTGTATGGCCTTCAATAGTTTTAGAAGCTTGCACCCCTGGGTTGTTTTTTTTTTCCTTTTGTCATGGCTTCTTCCTGCATGTTTGCTTTTTGTCTTTCCGTCTGTGCTTTGACAGAGTGGCTCATGATAAGGCAAATGAATCATTGATTAAGTTTCCGGGTTTGTAGTCGTGGCTAGCTGATGCGTCTCCAGACGTAAAGGTTTTTTTTATTCTCATGCTGTGGTGTACTGTTGAGATGTTTTAGATTTACGTAAGTGCACATATTTTTGCTCTATGGTTTGATTAGAATCGACAGTTCCTTTCTTGGAAAGTGTTAAAAAATTAAGCAAAGACACTGTTGTATTTGAGGATGCCGGCGATTTAAAACATGCAATTTGTTCTGTATGTATACTCTTATACGCAATGCTTTCGTTTAAATGATTTCAGATCTCTGTAAATATTCGATCATATGATAACATTATTGTATATTCCTTTCGTTATATTTTGCGAGAGAATACTCATTGGAAAAGTGTGGAAAAGTTCGCTATGGGATAATTTAATATTTTGAATCTGTCAGAATAACTATCGCCATTGGATACCAGAAAGACTACGTGAGGAAAAGTTGACACTCTTTCGTTGATGGCTTCCTGATGGTTTTCTAATGAAGAATTTATTGTTGATAGGATATTGACATGCATTGACGTTTCGGTGCTACGTGTTCTATTAATGTTAATGAGAAAATTGGCCAGAAGTAATGAGGTAGATCACTTGTTTGAGAGCTGTCATTATATCGTGTGTGTTTGTGCGAGTGTGGGTGCATCATTGCCCTATCCTGCGTGGTGGCTTGTCTTGTGGATATTGCTTGCTTTTTGTCGCAATG
>BLXT01007780.1:910199-921400 GCA_019648995.1 Plakobranchus ocellatus
TTTGTTTGAGGGGGGCAGACATGGATGAGCTGACTAAGGTTTTCTGTACCATTTTATTGCTTATTTTGTTTGAGGGGGGGCAGACATGGATGAGCTGACTAAGGTTTTCTGTACCATTTTATTGCTTATTTTGTTTGAGGGGGGCAGACATGGATGAGCCGACTAAGGTTTTCTGTACCATTTTATTGCTTATTTTGTTTGAGGGGGGCAGACATGGATGAGCTGACTAAGGTTTTCTGTACCCTAAGGTTTTCTGTACCATTTTATTGCTTATTTTGTTTGAGGGGGGCAGACATGGATGAGCTGACTAAGGTTTTCTGTACCACAGGATGAGATTTGAGCCCTCTGTATAACTTCTTTGCCCATGAAAGTCAATGAGTTATCACCAAGATTAGCTTATTGTCCCCTTACTTTGTTACTGTTTTTTTTTTTAAACTTAACACAATATAAGGAGTAATGGATACTTAAAGGATAATGCATATATTCAAAAGGTTTGCAACCAGATATATTAAATTAATCATACTATAATATTGTTTATCATTGTATTTGTTGAGTGTTCGCCTAAAGCTTGTGTGAGGAAACCTGTTGATGCTCTTTAAAATGACGCTCCTCAAGCTAAGTGATCTGATTTTTTGTTTTGTTTTAGTCCCAACACTTCAGCTCCTAGAGGTCTTGTATGGAGAGGTTTAGTGAGCAGCGGAGCCACAGGCCTTTTCGATCCAACCAATGTCATACCTTTCATCGAGCCTAAAGCCAGCCCTATTTGTGCCAAAGCAACCTCGTTGTCCAGAAAAGGTAAGAATTGTGTGTGTCTCCGTGTATAGTTGTATCGTTCATCGATCCCACCTAAGGATCTCAGGTATCCTAAGCCCTTGTAAGTTTTGGTGGTTCATGGCTGGCTTGAGCTTGCAGCATTGGTCCTGCAAATGTCACAGTCATTGTGTTAGCCATTGTTGCACCAACATCTAGAATAAATTGGTGGACCAAAAAACCCTTTAAAGTGTAATTGATTCTGATTTTCAAAGAAAAAAGTGTTCTTTTAAGTATTGTGGAAAGTTTGTAAGATGTTATCGTATTTGAGAAATACACCTTGGAAGCTTGACCTAAAAAGTGAGATTTTGTTGATTAATAATTTGTTAGGACTTGCGATGGACTTTATCCTAGTATTCGCATTCAGTTTTAGTTACTCTTTAGTTGTTGATCACACAGCATCAAGTCTTTGAAGACAAGTCATCAAATCAATCAGATTTTGATGTACGTTTGTGCTTGAGGCTTCAAGACCTCTGTTTACTCTACCACTTTCAGAATCTGGCCGCCGAACGAGCAAAAAGATCAGGGCGGACATGATCAGTCAGCCACAGAATGACCTGAGACACACAGGACATATAGGCTTTGATGGTGCCATCTTCGGGGATGTTTCTTTCATTGGGGATGCTTACGACAAGTTGCCTGTGAGGATGGAGGGTGAGTCAGGTTTACTTTTTATTCTTTTTCTTTTTCTCTGGAACCAGGGTAAGGGGGGGGGTTCACTTAAATTTAAGATTCATAGCAGGATTTTCCACACTCTCTCCGAGAAGTTGTGGCATTATCTGCAGTTTGTCATTGCTTCCATGCTGCCTTTGTACCGATAGATGGATAATTAGAGAGGTGTCTTGCAAGCCAAGCAAACGCACTAACTATTGGCGGTTTCATGATAGATCACCACACAGGTCATAAGAGAAAGCATATTTATTGAATACTGTTGTTAGAAGTATTAATGAAGTATGCATGGAAAGTGATGAATTTATAAATTAACGGTGAAGAATTGCTTATGTAATGGTAAAAGGTGTATCAAAATTAATGTGAAAAATAATTTCTCCTATTCACGGCTCACAAAAGGAATCACCAACTTCAAGAAAAGCTTCTTACAGTATTAAAGTAAAGTGAACACATTCTGTTGCACTACAAAGTGTTCTTAGGAGGAGCATCAGTGCATTTGCTTGAATTCTCTGATGGATTTTCTCCTTAGTTTCATGCTTTGTGTATGTAGACTGGGTAAGGCATATATGACGCAAAACTTGGAAGAGATGGGTGGGTAAAAGAAGACTTTGATAACGTAAGCTTCTTCACAGCATCCAAGCACAGAGAGAGAGAGGTGACAGAACATTGTCATTCACATCTAACTTCAAATCTATTAGCTTTTGAGTGGAAAAGCAGTGTATGAAAGAGATTGTTGAGGAAAGTTCGGTTTACTTTTTAGTTTTTCCACTAGTTTTGGGTTTTTCTTCTTTTTTTTTTCTCCATTATTTCATACTGCCCATAGTAAAAATCACTGTCATTGTTTATGGGAAGGTTTTTTTCATTGAATATCACAAATTGTGTTATTTTTTACTCCCAAGGAGGTCTAGCCAGCAGCAGAACCTCGGTGCAGAGGTCCCAAGATAGTCCAGACAGAAATGGACATGTCAAGAGCTTCAACTCAGATGATTCTTTGAATATGAACAGGGGAACTGTGGGTCAGTCTTGGTGAGTGGTCAAAACTAGCAGCATATACTGACCAGGGACTTATAATATCATCCAAAATTAAGATGCATCATAATCCAAAATGAACATGATTTCTTATGGTATGGCATAAGTCACTTCTTTGTATGTCCATTGTGGAAACATCTGTGACACATTTTGTTTACTTTCTTGAGCCCTGACTTTTAGTACCCATCCAAACTGCAACCTCCACCAGGCCTCCTAGGAGGCTGAGGCTAAATGGGACATAGATATGGTATAGATAACTGCCACTTTATGCATATCTTTCACTTAAATAACCCTATTCTCACTTCTTGTCAGCAATTTAGGGCAGAATACACTCTCCTTTTTTTCCGACTGGCATGTCATAGACACAAAGCAAATAAAGGATGGAGTCAGCTGGTTGGTTATACAGTTGCTGACATACTCTCAAGTCCTTTTGATACTGTGTGACTTAATTTTTTATATATATGTATATACATTTTTTTGTTTTTTAAATTTCGTTTGGTTTAGTAGTTTTTTTTTTCCTTTTTACAATCCCAATACATGTTTCTTTTTTTACAATTATTACATTGTACTTCAATTCCTTTTTTTTTATTTGGGCGCTCTATTTTGTATCACAGCCTTTAGATATGCTATTTCTATTGATGAACAGGTTAAGCCGAGACTCCCTCAACAGTCAATCCACCATGCGATCTGAGCAGGATGGCAGACACAGTCCATCTTACCTTGATGTGGAGGACGATTCTTTGTTCTCAGACTTTAAAATGCCAGATCTAGGAGTAAGTAAAGCTGGGGATTTATTTTTCTCTTTGAATTCTGTCAGTGAATCAGTAAATATATACAGTAGAACAAATTTTAAATCAAAATTCTGGAAAATTTTGGTTTAGCCTGAGTAATTAAAAAAAAAACAAAAAAAAACTTGGGAATTTACAATGATTTTGTTAGATGCTGTTTTATTGCATTTCCACTAAAGTGTGGGCACCTCTCTTTTTCATTTGCTTATATTATCGTGCACAATTTTTGTTTTGTTCTTCTTTTTGATTGAACTTCGCCTTTTTTTCAATATATTATTTTTAAAGAACAAAATTTTTTTAAAAATTTTTACTGAATTCCCTACATGATTCATAGAACAGTTCCAGGGGTTATGAAATGTTTAGAGACATCTTTATAATTTTGCTTAGTTTGGATAGATTACTTCAATGCTATAAGTGAGGAATTATTAATAACTTGTGTTAGTATGCATTAAAGTATTTCTTTAATGTAGTTTTTTAAAGTAAATTATTTAACATCTTTTTTTTATTTTTAAAATTTATTCTCTTTTTTTCTTTTTTTATAGTTATTTCTTCTCATGTCTAAGATTTTTTTGTTCTCTTTTGACTCTAGTCCTCATTCGATTTCGGGCCATCCTTCATGGATGAGGTTCTCAAAGCTCTGGACGAAAAGGAAAAGCAAGTCACAGCAAATGGAGCCATCGGACACGAGGAGAAGGTTCAGGGATCGGCGCCTACTCCTGCCAAGCGAGAAATGCTCAGCTCTAATTCCTCAACATCAGCTCCAACCCCTGGGCCTCGGGGGGTAATTCTAGAATTGGTTATCCTTCAAAATGTTTTGGTTACAGTTCTTGCACTTGTGCTTGTTTTGAAATGTTGTGCAATATTTGGACAATTACTTGGAATTTTTTTTTCTTACGGTTTGTGCATTTTGAAGGTTATTGATGCATAATGTTTCTGCAGAAGTAGGGAGTCTGTGGAACTGAGAACAATTGATATATTGTGTACAAATAGGCCTGAAAGTCTATTTAGAAGCAGTGTGACATAATTGTCTAGTTTTTTTTAAACTGAAAAAGGACCTGGATTAAGTTGAAGTCTTTGAGGTTTCATATTCACAAAATTGAATTTAAAATTTCAATCTGGATACTTTATGTCAAACTGCAACTTTATTCTCATATTTTGCCCCTTTTTTTTCTCTTTCAGGAGCCTCCAAAAGAAAAGAAACAAGCCAAAGTGAAACCAATGTCAGCCTCTGAGGAAAAAATGCTAGATGTGGCCATTGCTCGCTCTAAAGAGCTCACTGCCCATCAGCTCAATGATTCCCACAGCCCTTCACTCAGCCCAGAGGACAAAGGAGGTTCTGCGTTTTTTGACGATGACTCGCATGGCATTTTCACCAAACTGAAGAACTCAATAAGGAGAAATAGTGAAGAGGAAGGCAGGAAAAGGACTTTCTCAGATGAGTTGGAGAGTAAAGGGGATCTGGAGGAAGAGGTCACCCCTGAAGCCCAACAGGCATACAACATGCTGGTAGTTAAAGGCTCCTTTAAAGAAAAGACAGTCCCAACTTCACCTACCTACAAGGCTAAGCCTGATGGTCCTGGACAATGGGCTGAAGACAGAGCTGGGTCGTACAGAAACGAAAGTGTGGTACCACTTCCAGCCAGCAGGCAACAAGTGCAGCAGCAGCAGCCATACAACAACAGCAGCAACAGCAGCAATGCCTGGGCAGAACCAGATCTAGTCAGGGACTCTAAGCGGGGTGTGACCCCACCTAGAATCTCTGCCCCTATTGCCATTTCCTCCCCTATCCCTCAGGTGTCTACGGTGAAGATTGACCAGGGTTCCATGCAACCTCCCCCTGTGCCTGCATCCCGACCGACCATCTCTGCACCGATGCCTCCTCCTCCTGCCGTCCCCACGAAAGCCACACCACCTGTCCCAGCCCCCAGACCTGTGGTCAAGCCGGACAGCATGAAGCGGTCTGAGATCCCAGTGCCCAGACCTCGACCGGAGATCCAGAGAGTGGAGCCAACAATTAGACAGACAGTGCTGCCCCCGGCTTCGCCAGATATCCCACCTAAAAAGATAGAGTCTCACATACCTGTTATGTCCCGGGACTCCAAAGAGAGGGAGCGTGAGGAGTTGAAGCGTACCATTGAAGTTGTCCGGGTGACCGACACAGACTCGAGCAGTTTACGCGATGACCTTAGTGACAAGGCAGCCTCAACTTCATTTGACCGCTCATCAGCGCGCTCCTCTCAAAGGAGCTCTCTTGACCGATCAGACAACCTGTCGGAAAACGCCGAGTCTGAGCGAGCAGACTGGGAACACAGCGAATGCTCATCAGACAGCAGCAATCAGAGGAGGCTTGGTGGAGGAGGAAGCGCCAGTGATTTTGAAAGAGGTGACCATCGAGGCATGAGTAACAATAGTACACCTTCATCTTCATCCTCACAAGTGGAGCGAAATGACTCTCTCACCAAAAGGCAGGGAGGAACTACCTCCTCTTCCATGTTTGAAGAGGATTTCAGTGAACCTTCTCCCCAAGAGATAATGAGTAAGCTTCGTGAGCGGCGCCTCCACCGGCAGATTGATCATCAAAGGAGTATAGGGTCTGCAGGCGGAGCAGGAGGAGATGGTGGAAGTGATGCCCCACCGATCACACGTAATCGGCCGTCAGCCCGCGAACCTCAGGGTATACCAGGCCGCACACCAAGCATAGATCTTGATGAAGGATCAGCTGGTCGGCTTGGAGTGGGTGGTGGGGATAACGGCCAGTCAGATGAAGTTGATACTAACCCTTTGCGTATGCTGCGAGGTGGAGCCATCCCCATTCGGACAGCTGGTGGCCGATCTTCTGCAGCAGGTACGGTTAACCATGGCAACCGGGGGGCCACAATGGCCACCAATAGTGCCACCATGGCCCTCCGTGTGCCAGTGCATAATCTTTCTTCTTCTAGTCCTCCTTACAGGAAAACAGATTCTTCAAGAGTGCGCAGCGACAGCAGAGTCATCCAAACAGATGGTGTGGTTGATGCATCCTCTCGTGGCTCTGCAATGTCTTCACAGTTGGAAATCAGCGCAGGTGCATCAGTCAAGGAAAAGGAGAGAGTTTTTCAAGAGGACCAAAAGGCCATCTCAAATTCTTCAAAGGAGATGAGGACTAGCTCTGATCATCAGGCTTCTCCAACCTCGCATAAATGTGGTGAGGTGGCAGCAGCTGCACAGGTGACGGAAGAGCTTGAGCTACTAACAACAACACTGATGGAGGGAGACCTGACCAAGGTGGCCAGTGTTGTGGTGGACACAGGCCGCAACACTGGACACAACAGCACCACAGCTGCAGGAGAGTTAGACAAGTTTTCCTCATCTGGGGGGCTAATCAGGTTTGGTGATCTTGAAATGGTCACAACTGCCCCCCACTCAAGTGTCTCTCCCACAGCCCCTTCATCCCATGGACTGGAACAGTCACATTCCCCTGGGAACATGAACAGTTCCTCTTCAGAACCTCCTGTTGGTAATGACAGGAACAGTGAAGATGATGTGTGGGTTAAACAGCCCACTGTTTTACAAGATCCTGATATGAACAATGATGAGCCAAAGCTTGGTAAGCCATTGCCCTCACACGGGGATGATGGTCGTGTTGTAGATGAAACGGTGAAGGAAGCAAAATGTGAAGGTACAGAGGATGAAACCATCCCACCTCGTCTTCCACCTAGACGAAGCCAGTCTGTGTCAGAAAACCCAGAGCTGGGAGAGAGAGCTGGCCATACTTTCCTTAATTCTAAAACCTCCGTAAAGCGCAGCAGCAGCAATATAGAAAATAATAGTGCGCCAGGCGTCCCTGCCCTCCCCCCCAGGAACCCTCAGCCGTGGAGAACTCCGTTAAATTCTCGGCCACGGGAGAGAAAGTTCCCTCTTAATATTCACCCTCCCTCTCAGAGCACCTCATCTCAGCCAAACACCCCAAGCCCCCCAACATCATGTCAGTCTTCCCCAAGGAACTTAGCACAACATTATCAGTCACCGCGATCTTGTAGTCTAGATTTGTCCAAGTCAGTGCTTCATGAAATGCATAGATCAAAGTCTCCACTAGTGCCAAGTCCCACACAAACCCCTCCACCTTCATGTCCTGTCCCTCTGCCACCCCGTGGCCACTCCCTCCAACCTGAACCCCCACCTCCAATTCCTCCAGCAAGGCTGTCCCCAAAATCTCTCCACCGTCAAAGGCATGTGAATCAACCTCCACTCCACCCTCCGCCTCGTAAGCAGCAATCATTACCACTGAACCCTTTCCCTAACTCATACTGTCCACCCTCTCCATCTTCCTCCCTCTCTCCCTCCTCTCCACGCATGCATTTTCTTCATTCATCAGATATTTCAGGATCAGTTGAGCTTCCACCTACGTATGATCTGTCCATTTCTCCAGAATTTGAAGCTGGAACACCTGCTTCACAGCGCTCTAACGCAGATGGGGATAAAGAGCCCGGCCTCATGCCAGGGGACACTCCTGTCTCGCATTCAACACTTTCTCGCCGCCGCCACATTCCCCCACCCCTCAGTGTGAATCTCCCGCCATCTGCAGATCTATCACTCTCAGAAGAGCCGACACATGTATCCCTCTCCTCTCTCGCACAAAACAAACAGTCTTGGTCATCCAGTTTCCCATCTCCTTCTCATTTCACTAGGCATGCGAGTCAGAACAGAATTGTCCCACCTGATCGAGGAATGCTTCTATCCCAACCCTCTCCCTCCTCTGTATCGCCCTCTACTCTAGCCCCAGCTAGGTGCCTTACCCGAAGTCAGAGCCACACTTATGGCCAAAGCTCAGTTCATCCCACTATCAACATTTGTCGTGCTGAGGCTGTTGTAGATAATCAAAGTCCTCCGGCTGATCTCCCACCGGCCCCTCCCACCCCTTCTTACCGCGACAAGTTAGGCGCAGACAGCCTGGGCTGTCACAGTCCTCATGGGAAGCCAAAGATTGTGCGAAGCTTTTCCCACAACCCCTCAGTTTCACTGGCCCCAGGTCATGCTACCCCAAACTCTGCTCGAGTTGATGGTGGTGGGCAACACCTGTCTGTCGATTTGGCAACTTCCCATCATTCTGAGCGGGTGTCCTCTCAATCCCTGCGGCAACATCTCCTCTCACATTCCCCTCTTCCCTCATCCTCCCCTACCACTCAGCAAGTATTCCCCTGTCAGTCCCAGCATGTGCGTAGTGATGCCAACATCAGTAGCAACTCCAGTAACATAGGCCTGTTTGCCGCGGAAGCGCCTGCCTATCCTCACCCATACTCCCAGACTCCCTTTCACCCTATCACAACAACATCAGCGACAGACTCCTCACTTTACAGCACCATTGTTCTGCACTCAGCTGCACCTCAGTGTTTGTCTCCTCCACCACCACCGCGCAATCTTCCACATAGAGTGCACACTCAAACACCAAACTCTTCCTCCTCCTCCTCGTCCTCCTCCTCCTCCTCCTCTTCTTCTTCCTCTGGTTCATCTCATCCAACCCCGTCTGTTCTCAACTCTGCCTCTAGCATTAACAGAACTCCTCCACCCATGTCCCCACCTCGGTCCAGTTCCCTCTCTGTTATGCGAAACTTGAGTGCTAATCGAGGAGCCTCTCTCTCCCCTCCTCCTCGACTCCCACCCCATTTTCAAGGCACGCAGAGAGGAGTTCCAACTTCCACAGCCAGTAGGCAGTCGTCTCTTCCCACTGTTAGAACTTCGGACCATAACGTGTTTCAATTTCCTAGCAATACAAGAAGCAGCACCCAAAGTCCTCACCCTAGCACTGCAGAGCCATCATCATCATCATCATCATCATCATCATCAGCAGCAGCAGCAGCAGCAACCGCAACTCCAGCTATGCCAGATGTGGGGCTCTGCAACAGTAGGGTTGGTCACAATCAAGAAGATCAGGAGGAAGCGGAGGTCTCCCCGCTCATGTTCACGGGTTTCTCGGCAGCCTCTAGTGCCAGCTATGAAGATCTGCGACAGTTTGCTCTGGAGAGGTAATAGCCCCATGCCTCGGCAGAACCTGCTCTCCCCCCCGTCTCTGCCCCAGGTCTTCCTTATCTCACACATCTTTACAACATTTCAACATCCTTTCTAGCCTTATGTAATTCTATATATATCAGGCCTTTTTAGCTCTTGCTGCTATTGCCACTAAAATCTAGTTTAGTAAATAATGCTGTTTATATTTCAAAATAATTGTTCACATCCCTCATTGAAGTCGGTCAGTATGTCTTTCATAGAGTATTTTTTCTTAATCCATTCATACATTCTTCCTCTCTCTCCTTCTCTCCTTTATCTTTATTTCCACCAGTCTTATTCGCATGAGGCACAGGGTAGCAAGTTTGTGTTTTGAGCAATCTATTAAATATTTTATCACAGAAGAAAGCAATGGCACTATGTATGTCCTATCAGCACGTAACAAAGTTTGGTCACACTTTTTTCATTGAATTACTTCTAGACAGTAATAGTAACAATTTTATGTCTGTTTTACATACAGTATTAACTTTATATAAAAAAGGTGAACTCTAAACTTAGTTTCAATAATTCTGGGTCTTTTTTTTTTATTTTGACTCGCCAATAAGCCAAGCAAATATCTAACAGCTTCCTTTTTGTGTAAAAGCTTACTTATCTGAGCAGTTTTTTTGTCTTGTTTTTTTTTAACAATTTTTTCATTAGCCTTTGTCCCCTACTAAGTTACCTGGGGAAAAAAGCAGAAAAACTTGTGGGTTTTTTGTTTTTTTTCTGTTAAGTCACAAGTGATAATGGAGCAAATAAATTATTATGAAAATGATGCACTAATCTTTTTTTTTTCTTCACATGCCTTTAGTGTACCAAATTTTTTTTTCAAAAAACAATTTCACACTATATTTTTGGTAATAATTTTCCCTTTCCTTTTGCCTTTTTTTTTTGTGTAATCTGGATTTGTATAGTATTCCCTGAACTACTAGTCTAATGCTTCTTAAGTCCATATTGTTATGTTGCCTTAGTTAAATAAGGATGTATGCTTAACAGCAAGGTAATAGTTATAAATGTAATCAGCAGTTAAATGTAAAGAATAGAAAATGAAAAAGTAAAATTTAACGCATTTCATTGAAAAACGTAAATGATATACTGTAAACCCTTAAATATATCTCTCTCATGGCCTTATCAATTACCAGCACCCTCCTACCTTCCAGGAAGAAAAAAAATTGAAATAAAACGTAGTTCAATTGCATGTTCTTGTCAATTAAATATATTGAGCAAGCAATTAAAAAAAAAAAATTGTTGTCGAAATCACTGTAAAAATAGCTTTATAGGTCTTGCAATATTGATTTCTCAATAAATAATGAGATTTTTTTTTACTTTTGTCTCTCAATAAGGTATATCAGCTTTTTGTTCTGCAAAGCATGTATACTATTCTAAATATGCAACTAGGTATAATTCTCGAACAATGCTGGGAGATAGGAAAGATAGGCCAATTTTATGTAAATAAGAGAATTTTTTTTTTTAAACATCCTTATGGGTTTAGAAAAAAAATGAATGCATTTTTAGCTTCTTTTGACTGGTTATGAATTTTTCGTATTTTTTCTTTTTTTTAAAGTATGTTTTTATTTTTTAATTAAAAAAATTTTTTTTTTTATTCATCTTTCTATCTAACCATCTTTTTTGAGCATGTAGGCATGGACTAGTGGAGAGCATTTTTTTTTCCCTTTTGTGTTAAAAATATGAAAAGATATTTTCTAGTGAAAAAAAAAAAAATAAAGAAATAGCCTTTAAAAAGTTAACAGCAGCAAAGAAAATTTCAGATTTTTTAAGATCAACAAATATTTATCCAATTTTTTTGTAATCCAAAAAAAAAAAATTGAGAATGTGTAAAATTGAGTCCCAAGGGAAAATTTACCCATCACCATCATCAAAAAA
>BLXT01007780.1:958311-968750 GCA_019648995.1 Plakobranchus ocellatus
TAAGGTTTGATAAGTTTAAGTTGGTGGTTGTTCTTTTTAATACCATTGACTCCATAATAATGCAAGATCTATGCCTGTAATGAGCTTCGCCAGACATGCACAACAGGTGTTATGCATTGATGTAAAATACCTGTTAGATAATTCTTTAATATTCCAGGTTGTTCAATATCTCTCAGGTAGGAAGAAGAACGATAAAAGTACCTAGAAATCAAAAGGAAGAGGCAAAATGAAATTAAAAACAATGTACAACAGAGAAATTTTTAGCAAGTTTTGTTATTCCCAAATAAAAAGTTGATTGTTTTGAGACTAAAGAAAGGATTTATGATCTTAAAAATCAATTTAAGAGAAAGATGTTCAAAATAAAGTTTTCACCACCCATGTCTTGGGACAGGGAAATGATCTCTGCTGTAGTTAAAAGAAATAAAGTATTGGCAAAATTTGTTTAAATTTAAATCTTGAAAAAAAAAATAATAATAAAGATGACTTCTTGCTCTGTTTTCAAATTTTCTTTTCCGATTTTCTGCATTTTTATTGAAGTATATTATGAAAAAGCTGAAATTTTGCAATTTGATCGGATCTTGAATTGTTGATCATGATATTTTTTAAGCAATAGCACAAAACTATTCCTAATTCGAAAACCAATATTCACTCACTTGAGAGATTTCTCATCAACAACCACAGAATGGAGATAACTTTCCATCAGTCCATCGTTTAGAGCCAAGCGAATCCAAGCCTACAAATTTTAAATGAAATCAAGGGGACATCAAAACTAGAACTTCAAAATATTGAAGGGGCAAAGATGGGCACACCTGACTTACACTTACCTCCTTGCAGCATTCATTTCACAAATTCTGCTTTTTTTTTGTTTTTCAAATTTTATTTCTAAACCTTTTAAGGAGGGAAAAATCCACTTTTTAAATTTTGGGTGAAAAAAAAATAAAAAAAAACCACCTATTTTTTTTTCCTCCAATATTCACACAGTATCTATTACTTTTCATGCTTTCATTCCTTGCAGTTTGAAAGCAAACTAAACTGTGGCTTCTATTTTTCATCAATTTAAGGCATGACTGGACATGCCTGCCTCCAATTTGACTGTAAAAACATAAGAAAACACAGTGTTTTAAGAAAACATGTCTTTTTAGAAACTTCACTTGCATCTTTCCCAAAATATGTTTTTTTTCATCAACAAGAATTTTATCTTTTTCAAGAATTATGTCCTGATTTTCTTGAATTTTGGCATAGCCATCATTAACTTATTATAATAGAGGCTTTCTTTTGTATCATGTTTGCTTTTTTTCATCCAAAAATAAGGGGCGAAGCTACTTTCAGCTAAGTACAGAATTTTCAAAATTTATTAAAAAAAAAAAAAATTTTTTTAAACCAGCAAGATAAATCCCTCTTTCATTTTTTAGACTAGCCAGATAATCTGAGATGCATCTCAGAATCTATCTGAAAATTTTCAGGAGGAGATAAATTTTGAAAACTGCATAATTAAGTCTTTGAAATTCAAGATGGGAGCCATTACCATGGCAACCACAGGTCAAAATTTTGTCCTCAATGCTTTTTTTTTGTCACTATTGTGACCATGCCAAATTCATAGGTAAATATCAAAAACATCTATCCTCAAAGTATGAAAAACAAAAACAAAAAAAAAAAACAATTATCCATAGTCTCAAATGCCATTCTCCTCCACTCTCCCCCCTCCCCACATCCTCAATGCCCCAGTTTTATTATTGTGATCTAAAACTATGTCTTGGAAAAGATGGTGACATCTGCAAGGGCAACTGTTAGTAGTTTTATCTTTTACTCTGAGGACAGTTACCCTGACAGCATTAGAGTCTGTTTTTTTCCATCTGTGTGACCTGACAATTAATTAGAATGTTATGAAATATTAAAGGTAAAATGTCTTGAAACCAGTGACAATGAGTGATATTTCAAATCATTACATGGATTTAAACCTCTGTTTCATAAGCCTTCCAATGGAGATATAGATTAGAAAGAAAGGCTATCCACACAGTAAGCCATGACCACAATGGAGAAAGTTAAAAATGATTTATTAATGCAGTTTACAAGACGTGATATATGAGTTTCCAAACAAATTTTTTACAAAGAATGATTTTTTTCTCCGAAGTTTTATTCACTATATTTGATTTGATGCATTAGAACTGGACTCAAGATATAATGCACATCTTATATTTTTCTTGGATTAGGTTAGTTTGCTATACCAACTTACCCGACACAAGCCAATTTCTGTTGTGATTTGCCTCAAGCTTTTCAAGTAACTGATGACATTCTTGTGGGTGAATTTTTCAGCCACAGCCCAAAAATTCTGTGAGATACAGCATTTTCAAAGCATTGTGAAATTCAAATACATGAGAAGATTTTACAGCATTCAAAATTACTTCGACATTCACAACTGGCTTCTGTAACAGGAATGATCCCATTTCTTCCCAAAAAAATGTAGTTTGGGCTCTCATAACATAAGAGGATCAGCAGACGAAGACAAATTACAGGTCAAACTAATATTACTTAACATACGATTTCATTTTCCAGAAATGGAATCTCAATTGCTATTTCATTATAAATCTCATTCTTCTCATCTGCTTGGATCTAGTAAATCCATCAAATACAGGTTTTTAAAAAAAAGTATGCCAAAATAAAAAAAATTATTGGCTTCAATACCATGGTTATGGTTATAGTTTTAGTTTTTTCATCTCTCATCCAATATTTCTCAATGAAATTCAACATAATTCTTTGTTTTGTGGCTGTCAGTCTTTATTCTCTATGTTTAGAAAAATTGTTCTAAAGAAAAGAAAATGATACTCACAAGATAAACTGATGTGTCTTCTGATCCTGTCCAGCCCACATAAGTTGATAGCTTGCAAATAAATGGATAAATCCTTGAGTCAGAAACATCTGGCTATGACAATTAGAAGCAACTAAATAGCCACAGATATTTAAGATGTCCTCTTAGTGATTAAAGATTGTCCTAAATAGAGGTGCTAGTTAGACAGGTATAGTAAAAATCATTCAGCTCTAGGTGGGTAACTTTCTATTGGCCTTCCGCCACCTATCCTGCAGAGAACCTCTGCTTTGAGACTCAGCTCAAGGTCATTTATATCCCTCTCAGAATGGACAAAAAATCTTGTAAAAGTGGAGTTTAAAAAATAATCAGAATGGAGTTTAGGGAAAAAAATGAAGCATGTTATGCAACTGTCAGGTGTTCACTTTTTACAGTGGAAATGTCACAGTTTTAGGTTAACAACTTCTGTTTTGAAATTAAATGCATGATAATTTTTTCTATCTTATAGAGTAATTGATAACATCAAAAAAGAAGCAACAGGAATCATAGGATTAAAAAAAAAATTAAAGTTATATGTAGAATTTACCTTAGTTCATCACTCCAAAAATGTTAAAAAACCAGGCCAAGCAATAATCTATAAAAAGCCATCCAAAAATATTTGGTAGTCAAGCTAATAAAATAAATCTTGGGTAAGCTGATACAGCATGAAAATTTGAGTGGTAAATTTACTCCTCAAGATTTTATGCAGCGTGAAATATGCCAACCCTCTCACACTATTTGCACCCTCTTAGACACAAATTACCTTTACAAATGTTTGTACATACCTTCTGTGTGACCGGTGGCTTCAGACCATGCAGAAATACGGCTTCTAATGCACTGCATAGGTTGTTTGACTCATCATTGCTTGGAAAGAATGTTTTTTTTTTTTTAATAAGTAAACTTCATATATTATACACAAACGATTTGATATCATCACCATATCATTATATACTCCTAAAAACTGGAAGGTTTTTTTAAGATGAAAGATTTAGAACAAAAATTAGTTACACATTTTTTTTCGATGCAAGATTTAAAACAAAAATAACTGAAACAAACACACTGAATAAATTTTAGCAACATAGTGTTTCTTATTTGACATAATTATATGGTGCTAAATATATAAACTTAAGCTCTTTTCCATTTAAAGTAAAAATTTCATTTCAGTCACTTTTAGTACTATTTTTAAACTAAACTATGATAAGATGACCCAGTTAGACCAAGTACAGTTTGAATTCAATTTATGTAAAACAGTTGGTACAGGTACTCATTTTTTTTTTTAGCTAAGCAGCGGCAAAAAGCATAATTTACGCCTACAAAGAATCTGCTACATACAAATCAGTTCAGTGTGAGAATAAATTTACGACACCAACAATCAAGCCACAAAGAAGCTTATGTGTGTTAAAATTGTTTCTACAAATCATAATTTTGAAACCTTCAAATTTGATTTATCAGAACTTATTTTATAAATTAATAAATCTGTTAAAAGCTGTATG
Source organism: Plakobranchus ocellatus (assembly GCA_019648995.1). NCBI lineage: Eukaryota > Metazoa > Mollusca > Gastropoda > Plakobranchidae > Plakobranchus > Plakobranchus ocellatus. Next base: position 962,647 of record BLXT01007780.1, read on the forward strand.
GTTTTGTAAGACATAAACTTTTCTACCCTACAGAGTAATTACCTGTACACAAATTCATCTCCCTCTGAGTCTGCCTGCTGGATATGTTTCTGCTGTAAGATCTTGAGCATCCTTGCAAAATGACTAGTGATGCCTCTTTTGATATTTGCATGATGTATGTTATCTTGATCTGTTAGACAAAAGCAGGTGTATATATATGACAGTGTGAGAAAAAGTTGGGACTGTTGGGCATGTGATTTTCTCCTTTTATGTTAGTTTTCCCTAACAGCTTTATTTCGATGAAATTTTTCAAAGCCATGAGGTTTTGACTTTCGAACCTTGAATATTAAGATAGGTGTCAGAGGGCTTGCAGAGCTTTGCAAAAAAATTAATATATGTGATGCTAGACACAAACAGTAAATTTTGTATGTGATTGTAGATAAAAATTTACAACCTCCTTTAGGAACTTTTACTCTACCGATACCACCACCATACAATTTATCAAAGTCAAATTTTGTGATGCCTGAAAACTCCTGTAATGTTTTTTTTTAATCTTTTCACAAATATAATATTATACATAGAAACATTAAAAAAGAAAATAGAAATTAAAATATAGAAAGAGATGGGACCTTATGAACAACATGGGTTAAAACATTGATAATATAAATGCATGATATCTGTGGGAAGTTGAGAGACTATTCATTTCCCTTTTTTAAACATACTTTATTCTCATATTTTTTTCCCTGAGGGGGAGTCAAAGATCATAAACATGTTGTGAGCCCAGTGTGAATGAGTTAGTATTCTTATGACAAAAGGATTTAAATTTTGTAATTTCTTTATTTTTTTTTTTAATTTTTGCACATCGCCTCATTTGTAGAAAGATACTCATGCGAGAGCAAGGCAGCAGAGAGTCTTCAGAGAAGAGACCCCCTTAAGGCAAGTGTTTCGGCCCCAAGCTTTTGACAATCTAAGGAGGCTGGGCCACACCAGGGTCATGAGTCCTAGGTGTCCCTCTGTTACCTTTTTTTTTACAAGCCACAGCATTTTGGGGGTTTTGAACCACAAACTTTTTTTTTCCCGACTATGGCATCTTTTTTAAACACTTTAACAATTGTGCCAAGAATAATTCCAATAGCTGAAGGAAACTAATTCACCCTAAATCCTTCTAGAGCTATTTTTAGCCGTGTAAGATAGTGCTCTAAGAGCTTTCATTCCTCTATGGCTAATTTGAGCATCCTTGCAAAGTTAATTTAATTTTCACCATTGCGAAGTTGAAAACACATTTCTTTTTTCTTGTTTTTAGTTTTCCAAATCTTCTAAAGTAAAAGCTGCTTGAGAAATTTTTGTGGAAAAGAGCCAGCCAAAATAAGCCTTCTGGTGAGCAAACACGAAATTAACAGGGTCAAGAAAAACAGGACTCTATCTATTAGCTCTATTTGCATATAGAAGTACTTGAAGACAGTAGCTGAAACGTTTATTTCTTTGAAAGTTTGAGGGATAACTATAGAGTGATGTCATAGAAATTTGGTTCAAATATTTCCCCCACTTCTTTTGAATCCCTGTCAAACAGTTCCTAAAAAATGACTCATTCCATGTATACATTCTATACAGGTATTTACATCTTGAATAGAGTAATGTAGGATTATATGTAACCATTTAGATTTAATCTACAGAGATCTAGGCACTGGTGGAGGACTGTGGTCCCTACTTTACCCACCCAAGGAAGTCGGCCATTTCGATTATTTGACGTCAGTAGGTGGGCTTCAAGAGTCTAGATCTAGATATTAAATCTAGATCTAAAATATTGCCTCTTCATTTCGTATGTAGCTGATGGTGTGAGAATGAAATTTTTTTTCAAATTTTCATAATAATAGAGCCACCCGTTTAAGAAACATTAAATCATAAAAAAAAGACATATCGAAGTAGTAGTAATTTGTACACCCATTGACGTTAAATAATCGAAATGGCCATCTAATTAAAGAGGAAAACTGATAGGGACCGCAGTCCTCCACCAGTGCCGAGATCTAGGCCTCTCTACTTTTGGGCCTTATATAATTATTATGTCATGCTTTGTTTCTTTGATCATAAATTATTCTTACCATTTCTCCTAAACATGGCGTTTTCACATAAGTTTTGGTTGTCACTGTGAACAAAAAATTGATAAAATATATATTCACTTGATCTACGTCTAGAACCTAATCAGACTTGATCAGATTCTAAACCCAATGATGCAGAGTAGATCTTACTAAACTATTTTTAGTTTCTGTTAAGACCCCCTTTCTTTCTGTGAAAGATCATCAGAGCATTCAATCCACTCTGAAAGAAATGCATCCTTCATTTTACATAGTTTGAAATGGACATAGAGCTAGGCCTCAATGCTGAAAAGTGATTAAAATCAAGATCTGGTCTAGATTCTAAATCTTGATCGAGAGTTTAGATTTTGTTTTACTAAAAAAACGTCTTGCTATGGAACTAAAGCCAAGTCACTTGAGGTAGATCAGAGAAGTCAGCTTTGTTTAGATTGTGAGACTAAATCTTGGGTATTATGGTTGTAGTCTCAGCAGTTTCTCTACGCTTCAGTACGTTTACAAAGAATAAACATTTTTAGATGAAGAAGGAGCCTTCCAGGAAGTGTTTTAAAAATTAACCCGGCGATGCCTCAGCATGTAAATAAGTTCACATTACCCCCTCCCCCCCGGGTCCGGTTCCAAGGAGGTGTGTGTGTATGTGTGTGTGTGTGTGGGGGGGGGGTCCAGGTGTACCGTACCCCCTCCCTTGCAAAAGTTATGTGCCTGTGAATGTTGATTATGTACTATTTTAGTGCCAGGAGAGGCCCCATTTTCACTCTTATATTGCAAAACTTCGTCCGCAACCCATCTTCTGCAAAAGTTATGTACCTGTGGATTGTGGATGATGATTATGCACTATTTTATTGCCAGGAGAGGCTACACATTTTCACACTCAAATTGCAAAAATTCGTCAGCTTCAGGGGGGCAACAGGGACTTTGCCCCCTGTACCCCAATTAGGGGAGGACCCCCCTATGAAACCCCTCTCTTCAGAAGTTCTTGATCCGGCTTTGTTTCTTTGATACGATTTATGTGACCATGCACAATGTCTGCTGGCCGTTTTTTCCGCGAGGCCAGTCCATGCCACTCGTTGATAACGTAAAGTATAATAAAGCTGGAATTACACTGAAGGAGACGCTGACATGACGTTACTTTACCAGCGTCAAGTAGGCCCAATTAAAACTGTAGACACAGTGGATCCGCCTATCTAACGTCACGCTGCGGTCACGTTAATATGAGGTGAGGTACCAAACACAGTGGCTCAGGACGATGTCGGGTGTTATGTCCCGTCTGAGAGGAAATGGTGCATGAACCTGCATGCGTTATGGCCTAAGCGCATATAAATATCTAAACTCTAGACTTTTAGGTTATGGCCATCAATATGGAAGGAGTGAAACTTAGTTTTTGCACTGGCTAAAAAGAAGACGTTTTTACTGAAGGCGATAGGGCCTATGTTTTTGGAGAATTTCATCATCTCATCGATGAAGTTCTCAATGATGAAGCGAAAATGTGTTTCTTACTTAACAATGAAACCAGCAACATTTTTTCGCCACTGGAAAAAGTTGGACTCAGAGTAGAAAAACGCGAAATCAATATTCGTAAACTTTTATCATCTTAAGAACGGCTCGTGATCACCCTCACACACGCCTTTTGTTATTGTCCCTGTTCTCTAATGTTCAAATCTACTGTCACACTCAATATAAAGTTTAACAATTGAGAAAATGAAATGAATACCTTGGAAGACACTGAAAAAACACAGTGAAGCTGAGAGAAAAATGGAACTATTTTATTGCAAAAAACCTCACGTTCATTTTTTTTTTATGGGATGTAGACGGCTGAAGAGAGACAGACGCCATGTACCCATTGTGGCGCCAACTTGTATTTTGGTAGCGATAAATAAGACACCCCCCCACCCCCGGTACTTCCCGTCATGTTCCATCAACGGCATGTTAGGTCACAAGGGTACAATTGCTGGTAGACGTGAGGTTGACGGATCCACTGTTTTTGCAACGTAACGTGCGCAACACGACTGGCCATTGTGCTCGCATCGCAACGGTCTGTAGAATTATGCATGGTCATGTTGGCAACTGAGAAGTTGAACAACCAAACCGTTGCCTCCAGTATAATTCCAGCCTAAAGGAAAACCCACACTGGAGGCGACGCGACGGACTGTGTGTCGCAGTTAGGGTTGACCGCATATTGATGCGTCTAACTTGGCGTGCTCTCGCCCAAAGAAACTAGAGTGTTTCAAAACATGTATTGTTGGACAAGTGAACTGCTGCCTCTAGTATGGGCTCAGGCTTACTGTGCTTTTACCAACTACAAGGTAGCATGATAAGTTGCATAACAAGACTGGCCGCGTAGTTCGCTCGGCAACAATCAATATAGAATTGTGCTTGATCACGCAATGGCACGTGCTCTACCCACCGATAAGTAAGCCTGATAATTTTCTCGTGGTTCGCGCGGCAATGGTCAGTAGAATTATGCTTGGTCACGAGATGGCACCACCCTTTCCCTTATCCGACTGAGGGAATGACGTAAGACCAGGTTGTAAAACACAAAAGATAGCTCCGACACTTCGACAAGATGGAAGTCGCAGCCAACGTGGTGTGCTTTCTGACCAAAGAAACTGGAGTGTTTCCAAACATGTATTGTTGGACACGTGAACTGCTGCCTCTAGTATGGGCTCAGGCTTACTGTGCTTTTACCAACTGCAAGATAGCATGATAAGTTGCATAACAAGACTGGCCTCGTAGTTCGCGCGGCAACAATCAATAGAATTATGCGTGATCACGCAATGGCACCCCCTCCCCCTTCTTTCCCTTATCTAACAGAGCGACTGACGTAATACCAGGCTGTAATGCACAAAGGATAGCTCCAACGCTTCGACAAGATGGAAGTCGCAATCTACATGATATGCTTTCTGACCAAAGAAACAAGCGTGTTTCCAAAATTAATATGTATTGTTGGACACTTGAATTGCTGCCTCCAGTGTGATCTCGGCTTAAGGGAAAACCCAGGGCCGGATCCGGGGAGGATTTCATGGGTTCCAGATCCCCTCCCCTGTAAGTTATGTACCTGTGGATATTGATTGTATACTACTTTATTGCCAGGAGATAACACATTTTCACTCTCAATTTTAAAAATTCGTCAGCTTTAGTGTACCCCCCCCCACCAAAAAAAAAAAATAGACAAAAAAAAATGGGGACGTTGCTCCTTGTGCCGCCATTGGAGGAGGACTCCACTCCTCAGTGAGTGCCAGAGCTTCCTGCAGTCTGGAGGCACTCAGTGAGTGCCAGAGCTTCCTGTTGTCTGAAGGCCCTCAATGAATGTAGAGCTTCCTGTAGTCTGGAGGCCCTTAATGAATGTAGAGCTTCCTGTAGTCTGGAGGCCCTCAATGAGTGTAGAGCTTCCTATAGTCTGGAGGCCCTCAATGAGTGTAGAGCTTCCTTTAGTCTGGAGGCCCTTAATGAGTGCTAGAGCTCCCTATAGTCTGGAGGCCCTCAATGAGCGTAGAGCTTCCTGTAGTCTGGAGGCCCTTAATGAGTGCTAGAGCTCCCTATAGTCTGGAGGCCCTCAATGAGTGTAGAGCACCCTGTAGTCTGGAGGCCCTCAAGGAGTGCCAGAGCTTCCTGCAGTCTGAGGCCTTCAATAAGTGCCAGAGGTTGTTGGTTCTCGTCGAATGCTTTGTCACTTCTTCGCCTGTCTTATTGCTTTAGTAGTGTAGAGTTCTGAGTAGAGCCGGATCCAGGGGTTCCGGAACTCCTCCCCTGCAAAAGTTATGTACCTGTGGATGTTGATTATGTACCATTTTAGTGCCACGAAACCTTTTGTATATAGCCAGTGCACAGAAGGCAATCTCAGGCTTTAAAACCCTCCGTCAGGCCAGAGCGCCGATGGCGGGGCTCGAACCCGCGACAGATCTCAGGGCGGACTCACAAACCACTGTGCCACAGAGCCCTTAGTGTCAGGAGAGGTCACATTTTCACTCTCAAATTGCAAAAATTCGTCAGCTTCTGACGGCGACGTTGCCCACTCTACCCCCATTGGAGGAGGAC
>BLXT01007807.1:570175-584075 GCA_019648995.1 Plakobranchus ocellatus
GAATAACAATCCTCTGCAGTCCATTACCTTGGACTAGTAACTACATGGATGTGAAATAACAATCTTAATTCCTATGTAGCCCATTACCTTGGACTAGTGACTACATGAATGTGGAATAACAATCCTCTGCAGCCCATTACCTTGGAGTAGTAACTAATTGATGTGGAATAACAATCCTCTGCAGTCCATTACCTTTGACTAGTAACTACATGGATGTGAAATAACAATCCTCTGTAGCCCATTACCTTGGACTAGTGACTACATGAATGAGAAATAACAACCCTCTGCAGTCCATTACCTTGGACTAGTAACTACATGGATGTGAAATAACAATCCTCTGCAGCCCATTACCTTGGACTAGTAACTACATGGATGTGGAATAACAATCCTCTGCAGTCCATTACCTTGGACTACTAACAACATAGATCATTAGATGTGAAATAACAATCCTCTGCAGTCCATTACTTTGGACTAGTTATTACATGGATGTTGAATAACAATCCTCTGCAGCCCATTACCTTGGATTAGTAACTACATGGATGTGAAATAACAATCCTCTGCAGTCCATTGCCTTGGACTAGTAACTACATGGATGTGGAATAACAATCCTCTGCAGTCCATTGCCTTGGACTAGTAACTACATGGATTTGGAATAACAATCCAAATTCCTATGTTGCCCATTACCTTGGACTAGTAACTACATGGATGCGGAATAACAATCCTAATTCCTATGTAGCCCATTACCTTGGACTAGTAACTACATGGATGCGGAATAACAATCCTAATTCCTATGTAGCCCATTGCCTTGGACTAGTAACTACATGGATGTGGAATAGCAATCCTTTGCAGTCCATTACCTTGGACTAGTAACTACATGGATTTGGAATAACAATCCTAATTCCTATGTAGCCCATTACCTTGGACTAGTGACTACATGGATGTGGAATAACAATCCTCTGCAGCCCATTACCTTGGACTAGTAACTACATGGATGCGGAATAACAATCCTCTGCAGTCCATTACCTTGGACTAGTGACTACATGGATGTGGAATAGCAATCCTTTGCAGTCCATTATCTTGGACTAGTGACTACATGGATGTGAAATAACAATCCTCTTCAGTCTTAAAACATCTTCTACTGTATGCTCTCTTCTTATTTCCCTGTCATCACAAATGGACTCCACTGTATATTTTTTAGGTTAATTTTATACATGAACATGTTAAGTCAACACAAAAAGTATTGTAAGAAACATACATTGCCTTGGTACCCAGGTCGCTCAAATACTTTTATCAGTCTGTTTTCATGGTAGAACATCAAACAGTTGTTTTTATCCCTTCTTTTCTTAGCCGAAAAGCCAAAAGTTATTTCCACTGGCCGCCTCTGAAATTTGAAATTGTGTATCTTTTGTAACATGTTTTAGCAAACACATCATCAGCATCTCATGATTAATAGGAAACTCAGCATATTGTGCATGAAAACTGTTTCTCTGTACATTATTGGTCAACTGATGAAATGCCATTAATAGCAAGCTCACATTTTCATAAAATTGAAGCAAATGAAAGTCCTGGATTTCCTACCCAATTCAAGGCACAATGAGTAAAAATGATTTGAAGTCTATTGTGTTGCATGATCTTAGAGCACACTGCCTGAATGGTATGAGTTTTGAATGGTGCTACCCTTCAACTCGAGTTAAGTTTGAATACAGCTGACTACAGGATACTCAGAATGTCAGCTACATTTTATTAATGACAAAATAATATTGAGACAATAATGTGTCATTCAGTACTTGGCTGGATGACACCAAATACTTGAAGGATTAAATAATTAGATGCTGTTGAAAATCTTATCTTGTGACATGAAGCCACTGACAATAATTACAGTGATACTGAAATCATAGTGTGTCATATGTGCAAAAGATACTGACCAGCTCCCTGGGAGCATATGCGTCTGTCCTGGAGTGTGTAAGAGATTTGGAGATTAGCTTTGACTTGACCTTCTTTCCCCGAATTATTATTTTAACCCTGGGCTTCAAATAGAGTAAACTGCAGTATTCCTGTGAGAGAATTGTAAAGATAAAACAAAATCAACCAAGATGTGAAGGTGATTGGTGGAGAAACAATTGATAAACTCTAAGGAGTAGAATTAACATCTTTAAAAAAAGATACAACAGAGGTGAAGTCAAACACCCAGTGTTTTTTACAAATCAACATGATAGAAGAAATGCATACCTGTGCTTTAAGTTTAGTGCTGAGATGCCCATCTTACTTATTCATGGCACGTTCCTGCTGTAGTCATTCATTGGTGCTATCTATTTATTTTACTTTTAGAGGATTTCTTCTCCTCCACCTCCTTCCCTAACGGTTAGACATTCACTAGTGTTAACTTTGTTCACCTTCTTGTTGGTGTGTATCTTCTACTCTTCCCTTGCTGTAGCCATTCACTGGTGTTAGCTATTCATCTTTGCATGAGATTCTTCTCCTCTTCCCCTGCTGTAGCTATTACTCGTTACATCTTTTCATCTTCTTGCTGGTGGATATCATCTCCTCCTCTTCTTACCGTAGACATTACTGGTGTCATAACTATTTACCTCCTTGTTGGTGGGTACGTTCTCCTCTCCCTCTTGAGTTCCCTTTTACAGAATCCCTTTTGTAAGCTGATAATGTCTTTCCGGATGTCCAGAAGAGTTTAGGGTTGTAATAAGAGCCAGTTTTATTTCAAGTCCATTTTCTATCAATCTGAGTTTTACTGTGTAAAAGTAAAAGCAGGTTATTTTTGCTGAAATGGCCCTTCCTTGTAAATAAATATAAATCTGGCAACCAATAGCAACTTCAAAAATGCTACATGTACTTGTAGAGAATGAACATGCAAGATGGAGAGCAAGAGTTTGAGATGCAAGGCACTGGTAGTTTGAAGTGTATTGAACTGGGCATATATTTGCTACACACTGCAATTTAACTTCCCCAATAAAAATTGTTCTATTGAGAAGTTATTTATCGTGACTATAGCAAATAACAAATTCGCAAAAGCTTACAAACCTTCTTGTGTGCTTTTCTTGCACTGCCCTGCCTGCAGGCTTAATTAATAGCTTTGTACCAAACTGGGAACTATAGCATTTGTTCCTCTATTTGTCTTTTCTGTTTGCAGAGGACTTTAAAAATCGATACAGATCTGGATCCAGTTTTTTTTAATCCTCAATTATTTCATTGTCGAAATTTTAAATTGAAAGAAAAAAAAATTCTGGCTTGGTTGACCCTAATCAAGATGTTTCTTCATAATTTAAAAGACAAAGTTGACCTTTGAGAATTCCTAAGCCTCTCTCAATGGTTAGTTTTTTTTTTTTTTTCTTAGAATTGAGCAAGGGAAATATCACCGGTACATCTGCAAAGAAATATAACTTTGCTATAGTAGGCCCAGGCCCTACTGAGGGAAACGGTTTAAAAATTCAAAGGAGAATACATCAGACCAAGTGAATAAATCATAAGATAATTTAATCCTTTACTCTAGCTATTATCTAAAAAATCTAGGTCCCATGCCCTGCAACAGTGCATAAAATAATAAATGCTCATCAATATCTAGTTTTAAAAAAATAAAAAAAGATGAAGGTCTAGTGCGTCTTCGATGAACAGGAAATAGAATAAAAAGATTGGAAATTATTGCCACAACATCCCTTCGTTATGCTAATGTCTTGAGGTCATACCTTTTACTTTCTAGTTTCCATGTTATTTGCCACTTATAGATGGGCACACACAAGGACATGTTAGTGCCACATCATTTCAACATGATAGAATTCCAAAAAGTAAAAATACAGGCAGAACTGCCAAAAAGCAAACAAGCCAGCAAAGGCTTGATGGTGACTCCGCAATTTCCAGCAATTTTTTTCCCCACCTATAATGTTTTGTGCATTGTCCATCATTTTTTAAAGTCTTTTTTGACAGACAACATATTACATGACCAAAGAATAATCACACTCTTGAAGGAAGAAAGGCTTTACCCGAAGAGACTGTCTGTATTCAAAAGTGTGATGAACCTCAGATGGTGTATCAGCTCCGCAACAACGTATGTCTTCCTTATCACTTGAAAAATCCAGCTCCAAGTTCCCATTTTTTAATCTGTCATACAAGAACCAATTCTATGTTTATAGGAAATCTTCATTGGCAAAAAAAAAGGGCCGTGAAATGAACTACCAGTTCCATGTTTAAACAAAAAAAACCCCATAATTTGGATCTAACATCTTTTCAAATAAATTCTATTGAAAAAGAAACTTGAGACACACTGGGAAGAAAATGTCTGTTTTAGATTTTCAAACTTTCTTGCAAATAAATATTTGACTAGAAAATGAAACAAATCCTCATATTAAGGAATAATACAAAATCCATCTCATTTTCAACCAGTTGAGGCAAGCTCTCGTTTTATTAGGGAGTTCACATCTTCTATTTGACATGTTCAATTAATAATGAGCCACAGCCACTATCACAACAAAAAATGTTTGATTTGTCTTCTTCACACACATTTTAAAAATACATTGTCGATGTTGTGATTGTTAATCTTGAAAAAAAAATATACTGTGCCATAGCTTTTGATTAGTAGAACACTATCAGCATATTTCCTACTCAAACCCAATTCTGTGTTGCAATGGCTTTTGATCAGTTGAGTCCTACCAGCACATTCCCTACTCTGATCCAACTATTTCCTGCAATGGCTTTTGATCAGTTGAGCCCTACACAGACATGCCTACCCTTGAGAAAACTTTTCAGGAACATCAAGGGAAAACATGTGGAAGAAACCTGAATATGCCGGGAACTGATGCTGACTGAACACAAAAAAAAATTAAAGCACTCAATTTAATGAAGTTAAAATTTTTTTTAAAAGTGCTTTAAGATGGGGGAGAATGTAAAGGATATCAGCTCCTGTCTACATTGGTGTAAACACTAAAAGCTAATATGCCTAACTTATAGCATCCATGCTAGGAAAAATCTAAACTATTGACCTTAACTTTGAGTAAATCGGCCTTAGATTATCTACATAAAAAAAAGAAATTTTAATTCTGCTCGTACTGCAATGAGTTCTTTAATTTTGAGTCAATGATTTCAATATTGCAATTAGAATTCTATGTTACTAGTTTTTCTCAATTCGAAATAAGAACATTGAACAATCCCCTTTTCTATCCCAGAAATGCGGAATGCCGCAGTGCATTCTTTCAAATGCAATGCTAGCATCTCTTGCAAATGGGAAATTTTGTGAAGAACAGTTTCCTTTTGGACACTTTGAAGAGATTTTAACTCAACAAAAACACGCAGGCCTGATTCATTGAATAGAAAGTTCTAGATCTACAACCTTCTAGCAGTAATTCATAATTATCACAGAACTAGCAATAGCTAGAGCCTAGCCTCAACCAGAAAGCCCCGGGCCGAGCTTCATAGCTCCATGTAGGATTTATATTGGTGCGTGTAAAGCACTAAATGAGGCTTATTTTTTTTAGACTTGTGTTAAGAATTGCTGGTATGGTCTCAAAGTCCAAATAATTAAGTTTAACCAAACCATTGACTTAAAATTGATAGATTAAAAACGGGAAAAATTTTTTATCCCAAAATTGTTTATTTCTATTAAAATTGCAATTCTGCTGCAATGATTCCCTAAATTTGAGTTTGCTGATTTCAAATTTGCCATCAGAATTTTTGTATTTGCTTTCTTCGTAAAAAAATGTCCGTTGAAAAAAAAAAAAACCCTAGTCCAGGTGAGTGACGTCACAGTTTGAACAACTGACCGTCAACTTGCCAATAATCAATGATTGTAGGCCTAACAAGGATGTTCCACTGTGTGCTGCACTGATACGTTTGTCCAACCTCACATCAATCCCTCTTCAGCCTGATTGGTGACTGGGCGTGCTTTTGTATTTTTGTTTTTATGAAAAAAGAGGTCTAGAGAAAAGCACCATGTATGTAATAAGTTAGAAATGTGTGTTGTAGTGTTAGCGCTGTTAAAATTTTTTTTTTACTTTGCTTTATGTCCCCTAAGATCCTCGTGCTACTTATGCAAAGAAGCATCGCTAAACTTAGACTAGGTTGAAAACATAAGGTACAGCTAAACGTTACTATGTGCCTCCCCCCACAAAAAAAATTTCAGTGATGATGTTGAAAAAAAGTCAAAATGCAGCAACATTTTGCGATGTCCACTCAAAAAGTGGTGGCTCTGGCTTTTTCATGAACTGAGCACCTAGAGGGTAGTTCGTTGTTTTATGGGATTTTTTTTATGTGTTCTATGTGACCAACATGCTTCACGGCCTTCACATGATCCAACAGGGCAACTTGTCCCTTACTTCCATAGTTAATTAAAGTCATGACAATAGGTAGAGAGAGCCTTACCACGATGTCACCTTTAGAAACACTGTCACTCAGCCTAACACTAATCCCACAAGGTTCCTTCAAAGTCACTTTACCGAGGTACTAGCCATTCACTTTTAAATTTGTTCTTCACGCTAACGTTAATTTCTTTCACACGGCCAATCTCACTTTTACTTAGAATCAACATCTTGAAATCCATATTCGTAAGAAAAATATCTTGAAATGAAAAGCATTTGTTCACAAAGTAACCTCCACATGGAAAGAAGGCACAAAGTGGAAGAAACGTCACTTATCAAATCAAGCGTTAACTGAGATCATACCCGTATCCGATTAACGATAAATCAGGATGCAATATTCATTTATTTATCTGCCTATAAAATAATCATAATCTTAATTGCTTTCAGGTATCTATATACCATACCAATACTATTCTACAGGCATGCGTTAAGAGCTTGAAGAGTTAGCGATCAACCAGGTTTTTTTCAATTTACCCCGCCTCCGTGGACTGGAAAGCGGCTTTGCAGATTAAATCTGTGAGTTAATCAAATTTTTCCAATGAGCAGATTTTTTCTTGTCTGTAATTGTTCTTTTTTTTAACAGATATTCTTTTTTCTTTAACCTTCCTTGGAGGGAAGGAGGAAAATTCGCGCAAAACACCAATAACAAGGATTTCCATGGGTCTGCGGAACTTTATCATCACTGATTATTAAAATTCATCCCATAGATCATTGATCAGGAAAAAGCTTTCAACTCTCATGATATTGAGATAACGCTTGAAAAAATAAAAAGCAATAACTCAAAAATTATAAAACGAATACTGGAAATGGTTACCTGCTCAGGTTTGAAATAACAATTTTTGTTCCTGTCTTAGCTCTTCCTAAAGCCTGCAGCTCTTTCTTCAGCTCCTCTTCATCACTGTACACTGAGAATTTCAATATTGCATCTAGATGTTTCTGCATCTTCTCATTGTGAACTCGTTTCATTACAAATTAGTCAAGGAAAATGGACTAATAATAATAGGCCTACATGCTCTTTAAAACAAAACAAAACAAAAACAACAAAATTTAAAATTTTTTCCCAGTGAAATCACAGCTTATTTAATTAACTGCCTCACCACGTTGCTAAGCCAGCCACAGTTTTTCACTTTCACAGATGTGAAACTAACTTGTAAAGACCACTCTATGCAAAATGCAGGCCACAATGCTGTAGTGCAATATAAAGATTCAAACTCCCAGCCATGGTAATAAACGTAATTTTTCATCTCAAGAAAAGGAGTGGGAGGAGGACCTTTTTTGTTAATTTCTTTGATACTGGTCAGCAATCAAAAGTATAGAACAAAAACAAATGATGACCGGGGAACTCTTCAAACAAGCGTGAAAAAAATTATGTAAGATTCTCCTTCTATCTTAAAAATTGCCCACCACCCAGACAGATGATGGCATTCCATCCGACAAGAAGCTCATTTAAATATATATCCTCATCTCTAATCTTCATAAAGAAAGATGAAAAGAAAGAAAATAAAAGCAAAGGAGCCAAAGTTATATTATTTTAATTCCGCTACTCCAGTTAGTAATTCAAGCACAGTATCCTTGAGCACATGCTCAACTGTAAATACAAAGGATATGTTCAGGCAAGCTGTACTTTAGAATTGGAATATATATAGATGTAGCCTTTAATGCCTTGAGATAAGTCTGTGAAAGGAAACCAATGCTTGCAGTGTGAGCACTTCTTGTAAATACCAAGACATCGGACCCAATACGCATCGAGCTTGACCTGAGGTCATTTCTACACTGCCGCACACCTTGGAGACTGGGAGGAAACAATAACAACAAAGAGATAATAAATTTTGAAGATCACTTTACAACAAGAATTTTTTTTGTTCAACTGAAATTACAGAAAAAAAAAAACATATTGACTGTCAATACTTCACAGCAACTTTTTTTGGTATATGTGAGCAATCTGCTTTATTGTAATGCTTCTTCCTCTTCTGCATTTTCCTGTATTATCTAAAGGGTACGTCACTATCACTGCATTGGCATGACTTTTGTCTAACAATTCAGGTAGCTTTTTTTTTGCCACATATGGTATCTAACATTCCAAGTAAATAAATCCTTTCATTGAAAGTTGATCTCAAAAGACACTTTAAAAAGGTGTCCTGTTAACATTGCTATCAAAGTCAAATTAAAAAAAAAAAAGGCATTTATTAAATTATCTTTTAGAATCAAGCGTCTACCAGTGAGACTCAATACATTTCCATCAATCCATCCAAGCCTTTTCTTTGTTTATTTTTAAGAAAACCTTCTCTGACCTCTCTAGGGAGCTTCTTAAGACCTCTTTTTTTTCCCCTAGCAGATTTTTCCACAAAAGTTTCATATTAATGTTCCATTAGATTAAAAATCATTTACTTTTTAAAACAAAAAATGGGATAAGCTCATGACTTCTTCACAGTTTAACTTTAGTCAATTAAAGCATGTCAAGAAAATGAGTTTTATCAAAATTGCATTTTCATTCCAGACACCCACTGCAAAATAATAAAAAAAAAAGCCATTTATTGAATGAAGCTTATTCCAATTTTACCTGAGCATATTGTAAAGCAGAACTGCTTCCATTCCAGGACCATTATCCAGGAAGGTGAGGCAGGTAGTTTTTTCCATATCAACAGTGTCTATCCAAATCTCTGAAGCTTTGGCATTGCAAGCATTGTCTGACACAAATGAACAACAGGAGCAAAGAGCTAGGCAAGGTGAGTAAACTAAATCAGAGAATAGCATGGCTTTAGTCTCACTAGAGTAACTATCAGTAATAAAAAAAAAAAAAGAACAAAAAGCACATACATTCCACCTTAACTTCTAATCCTCGCAACTGCCTTTATACTGTGTCCAAACAGTATATTTGTATGTATAAACTTTAAAAAAACTTCTACTTGGATAATCAATAAAGCCCATACTATTAAATACAAAAAATAAGGTCATGTCTGTTTATTTATAAATATCAGTATAAAAAAAATAACATAAAAACAAGTTTGCAACTGACCAATGATTTCCGCAAAAGCACCGAACACCCATTCATGTCTAGTGGAATAGGCGTGAAGAGAGGATAAATGCATTTGCGCCTGTGGGAAAAAGAAAACAATAATAATATCTAAGAAAAGAAACTATGAAATTTGTAAAAGACACAGTGTCTAGAGGGCCGTGATTGTTACACTAAAAAATTGATTTTAGAAAATTTAATGTGAAAGGTAGAATCATTCTATTTTTACGACCAGTTGTGAAGATGCCAAGCTTACACATTTGTATTGATAGTTTTTTTCTTCACTCAGCTAAAAAATATGATATGAGGTGAGGGAAAGAATTGTTTTCTCTTTGTAGTTTTAATATACTGTCCCTACTGAGGACATCCTTCTGTTTTCAATTTTTGTTGTACCATGTTACTATTTGCTTTTAAAAAAGAAAATTATATCTAATTGTGAGATAGTGACACCCAGATTGATAGGTGGTGACTAACATTTTTACAGTAACCAATTATATATATATTAAACATTGTTGAAAAATTAAATAACTGCAAAGTATCCTCAGTTCCTACCAAAATGTGGTGATAAGTAGAAAAATCATGAAAATTTTATTTGATACAATTTGTTTTTAAAAGTTTTTATAAAGTGAATTTAACATTAGCAGCAAAGGCAATTTTAATAAAAAGTTCGTAAGTTACAATTTTTAACAAGATATGTTTTTTAGGCTGGTTAGGTTTTTGTATATAGCCGGTCCACAACAAGGTGATCTCAGGCTTTAAGGCCCTTGGTTGGACGAGATGGCTGGTGATGGGGTTAGAACAGAAGGGTTCCTGCAGAGCTCAGGGCAGACTCGGTAGCCATTGTGCTACAAACACCACTCTTTCCCACACAAGTAATCGTTCAAAAACAGGTTTTAAGATCTAGATGGAAATCTTCTATGTAGATGCTTACAAACCTTTGTTTCCTTTTTTTCTTTTTCCATCGTGACAGATCAAGGTATCAACCTTTTTTTCTTGCACAGAGCACAAATCTGGCTGTACGCTGAAGTTTAAGGGCTTGAAAGGCTCCTTAAAAATTTAAAGAGAAATCTGTAAAAGCAGCTTGCTTGAAAAATTTAAAATTAAAATGATATTTCATGAACTCATCTTGTAAAAAGACATAAATATAATTTATAAATTTAAGCCCTTAAAAGTGAAACTAAAAAGAGCTCAGGAATCTCAGTCGAGCCTTTATAAAGCAAGCAGTTACCCACGCCAGTCCAAGTGTGCTAAGCCTAGAAAACATGGTCCAGGCTCAAGGTAGAGAAATGCAAAACAGCAAGTTTGTGCCTTAGCCAGATAGTTTATTTCCAAGAATCTGAAGACTATTGAGGGTAAGTTTTAAGTTCTTTTTTTAATGTTGCACCTTTTTATTAAATATAAATCTAATAGTGTAGACTTCATGTGCATTGTAATGTTTATTTTCTTTGTAAGTAGGTGTAAAAAATATTGTAAAGAAAAGTAACTCTACTTTTGAGAAACTGCCGACATGTCTTTTATTATAGTATTGTTGCTGCTGAGACATTGCCAGTGATAACTTGTAACGTTATACATGTAATATTAACGACACATATATTTCTGTATGTGTTAAATGAGCATTTTGGTAAGAGAAATGCACAATGTATGTATATATGGATCAAAATGCGAATTGCCGTACAGAAAAGCACTAAAAACGTGACATTTTGCAAAAAAGAGCTCTCTATACCTCTCCTTCCCCGAGAACACAAATAGTTGTAAACTGCTAAATGGCCTTATTTACATAGGCCAGCCATAGTGCACAGCCACACACCGCCTCGTGGGTAGAGTGTCTTTTTCTCCCTAGTGGCCCATAGGCCACTGCATACGTTATTTTTGTTGTTACACCTTGATCTATTTTTAAACACCGTTTGTTTGTTTATTTATACTTTACTTTTCTTAATGTCTCTTTTCACATGAAAAACAAACAGCCAAAATATCAAAGTAAAAAAAAAAAAGACCAATGTAATTTTTAAAAAATGGGGTCACAAATTGCGGTTAGAAGCCTCTAACCCAAAATAGTGTTACACTTTCGTAACATACTCAAGATTTCAGTGGGCCAGTAATTGACAGAGACAACTTTAATCGGCTTTGTCCACATTTTTCAATATACTCAGTCGAGCCAGAGACCCTTGAGCAGTGAAAACCTCTTCGACAAAGGAAGAAAAACATGTTGACAATCCAGGTAAGTGACATAATGCGACATTTTGTAATTCTCTACCGTACACATTTGTTTTATAAGGGTTTTACTGTGAGCTAAAAATGTCAATAACAAATATTCAATGTGACCTCATCTTGTCAATAATTTTTTAAAAAACCCACTAAAATCGCGTTTGGGGTTGATGAAACTACAGACGAATGCTGTATCGGTTTAAAAGTTTAGATCTAAGAAAGTAAAAACACAGACAATATTCACAATGCTCTAGAGAAAATATAATTTTTTTTAAAAATTAAAATGTGCTGAGTTTGGGACCGCGTGCTAAACTTAATTAGTTTTTAAACTACCTCTTTATTACTTGACCTTTGTAAGCATTTAAATATTATTGTTTATTGGCTCTAAATTGAATAAACTGTGCTTTTGATCAAGCCCTTTGTTCAACAATACTTCTTCCCCAGCTCCTGCACCCCTTGAAAGTAAGAAAAAAAAAAAACCATCCACACACATTTACCCATCCAGTAAAAAGAAAAGAAAGGCTCCAGGTGGCGTTTTTACTGGCCTAAGGCTAGTTGTAAATTGGTCCCTAAGAGTATGTTAGTTTTTTTTACCGGTGACGGAGACTCTCGTGTTTGGATGAAGTACTTAGGCGCGATTGTCACAGAGGTTATCTTTATGATGTGCTGCACCGCGTGCTTTCTTGTTGTGAAGAAAGAACAATACAACTAGCTGATCTATATAACAGTGACACGCAAATGGTGATTTATTGTTAGATTTCAAATTTGTACGTTAAGGTACAATGTTTTCTTAGTGATTCATAACAGGCACTAAGATCTAAATTAAGATCTACAAAATCCAGCTAGTGAGTCTTATTTTTTCCCCGTTAAATTTGTGATTCTTAAATTGTTAATGAAAGAAAAGGTGTTACGTTCCATTCCAACCTAGTGCTAATTGTGGGAAAAGCATAGGAATATGCTATGTAGCACGAAAACACTCGTATTTGGAAAACATACATAGGCGCGATGATCACAAATGTCTCTTTTATGATGTGCCGTAACACTTGCTTTCTTGTTGTTTTAATATTGAACAAAAACAATGCAACTAGGTGATATTTATAAATTCGACTTGCCAGTGGTGATTTATTGTCAGATCTTAAATGCACACACTATAGAACTATGTACTCTTGATTAATTAATCTTTTGCGCTTTAATTTAATTCGCCACGGTCCAGGTATAAACGTCTTCTTTTTTTAGATATATAATTAAACTATTTCTTAAAATACTGAGAAAAAAGGCATTAGGCATGATAGTACCTAACCTAGGCCCAATTGAGCTAAAAGTATAGAAGTATGTTACATAGCACAAAAATGCTCGTATTTGCATAACGTACGAAGGAGTGATTGTAGCAAAAATTTTTTTTTATGATGTGCCATAACACTTGTATTCTTGTTGTTTTAATATTGAACAAAGACCAATACCAATAGCTGATCTTTTCCTAAGTCGACTCGCCAGAGGTGATTTATAAAATTTCAAATGTGTACGTTACGAAACAATGTTTTCTTGGTGATATATAACTTACGCTAAGATCTGCAAGATCCAGTCCGTAAGTCATATATTATTTCCCCATTTAAATTTATACTTGTAAAATGAATAATGATCAAAAAAGGCGCTGATCTTTTCCTAATTTGACTCGCCAGTGGTGATTTATTGTTAGATTTCAAATGTGTACATTACGAAACAATGTTTTCTTGGCGATATGTAACTTACGCTAAGATCTACAAGATCCAGTCAGTAAGTCATATTATTTCCCCGTTAAATTTATAGCTGTAAAATAAATAATGATAAAAATCGTACAAATTATGACGCTTTTTCGTTTATTCCCACCCCGACTTTTTATTGCTACATTATCCGAGATCTAGCTCTGTTTTCATGCTATCAACGAAATGAAGTGGTCGCAGGCCAATTTATAATGAAAATAGTACTATTTGCACACAAAATCTAAACAATTTGGAGCTTTTTTGTTTGTTCCGATCGAATAACATAGATTAGCTATATAAAAAGTCGGGGTGGGAATAAATAAAAAAGCACCCACATTATAACAAGAGCTCAGTTTATCTCGATCTCAATCCAACACATTTGGGCCTGACTCGGTGACTGAGGCCTAGATCTAAATCTATCTAGATCTAGATCTAGATTAGATAGATCTAGATCTAGATCTATACCTAATCTACACACTTACACATAAATTGAATGTAATGATGTAACAAACTTGGCGCTTTTTCGTTTGTTCCCACCCCGACTTTTTATATAGGCCTAGAGATTCTAGATCTAGCTATATTAT
>BLXT01007807.1:608352-626424 GCA_019648995.1 Plakobranchus ocellatus
TCATCAATCTCATCATCTTATATTTTTGTCTTCTTTGGCTATAAAGTGTACTTTATAGCTATTCAATTTTGTTTCCTGAAGATAACTTATGATCATAAACAGGTAAAAAAATGTACTTGGATTTCTTTCACCTATAACCTTCAAGTGATTTAACTAGTGTATGAAAATGTTATATATCCACACAAAAAATGAATAAAATATGTTCTATCAAGAAACTGCTTCTGCTATTTGTAATATTTACCATTGTAAAAAATCTTTGAAATGTGTACATCATGGCCTAGAATTTTGTCCCCTGAGCGCTAGTACTTACTTAAGTTTGGCGACCATTCTCTGGACAAGGCAGGCCAGGCTGCCTCTTATTATGGCTTTATCAGTCTGTAGGGACAGATTAACTAGTGGTCAGCCACATGCAGTATGCCTCATTGTTTCAGGCCGTGCATGAGCAAACATATAATTTTTTACCAGATTTCAACGGTGAAAAACTCAAACTCAATGCTATTTGAACACATTTATTTTAGATGCATTTGACATTTAAGCTTTTATAGTGATATTCTGTAAAAACTCTGTACCGGTACTTCTAAGTTGGTAAATAAAAGCTGTCAGTGCTTTATCTCAAGTCATACTTTTTGTTTCGTAGCGAGTTACTTGTAATCTTCTCTTAACTGCTGATATGGTTTAATACATGTATAAATTATAAACCGTCAACATAAACGGTCTGTGTTACCTTTAATTATTGTTCTTATTGATACAATTAGTTTTAAAGACCACGGCAGGCATACAGAATCCGTAATTAATTTCTAAATTTATTATTCTCTATCACACAATCATCTTAGGGAAAAATATGAAAGTTGTTCTCACTCTTTCACATGCTCATTAAATGCATTATACCTCTGAAAAATCAGAAATGTATTTTTCTTTATAATGCTGGTGATTTCCATAAAGTAAAATTAGGAGTTTGGCTCTTGTCATTTTTGTGTTGCAGTCCAGTAGAAATAGAATGAGCCCTCTTGTTCTTGTACATCTACAGTGGAGTCTGAATTAAACCAATGTATATGTACCTTGAGATTGAAGTAATCTGCTAACTTGAACTCTTACAAAATGCAAGCAAAAAAAAAAATTAACAAGACAAAATGAAACTGTAAGGTAAGCAAGACTTTCTGACAATGTTGATTTTGAATGGACCGCTGTTAATGAATGCGTTCAATTCAGACCAAAACGTTAAAAAAACATTTTGAAGAAGCAAAAAGTTATCATCAATCCCTAGTTTAGTTTTTATTCAAGTTAACCATGTAGGTCTGCAATCATTTTGACTTGAGTAGAGACTGCTACTACATTTAACCAGTTGCAGAATAGAGTAAAGGCAATTTTCAAATTTAAAATTGAAAAAAAAAAAATAAAAAATCTTGTAACAAATACACTTTGAACTCATGTTTTAGGAATATGGATAACTAATTGACCAATGCAATAATAATATTAATACTAGCAAAAGTAGTATTTAATTGTGCCAATTTTTGTGATGAGGAATAATTCAGTTACAAAGGTTTTGTTCATTTTTAGAAAAAATGTGAAACTGAGCATTACAATTCAGTCGGGGGGGGGGGGGATCCGAAACCCCTCCCCTGCAAAAGTTATGTACCAGTGTATGTGGTAAAAAGCAAAATTACCTCTAAATCTTCTTAAAGTTGTAATGTTAGCCATTCTTCAGCATATAGGTTAGGTTAAGGCAACCCCAATATGCTGAAAAATATAACTTTTTAAAATCAGTAAATATTTCTTGCTTTTTATTTACTAAACGCGACACTAAGAATAAGATAGGTAGATTATGTTCCACAAAAATTAAGGCTGTGCATAGTATGGTTTAGGAAAATGTCTTTTCTTTTCCTGTTCATTTAAACGGGCAAACATGTTTGTTTTATATATATATATATATACACACACAGAGGAAACCTCAGCAGTCTGATAAATTGAATTTCTCATAAATAGAAGATCTCAAGATGTTTGGATTTTCTTTGCCTTTGCCTTTGTTAAATTTCGACTTCTTTATCTGAAGAAAAGTGGGTTTTTTACTGTAAAGCAAAGCTAAAGAAACACAAAATATTCTCCATAGAGCTCAAGCTGAAGATTTGTAATGAAGTAAATTTTGGAAATATCTTTTAAAATAGGAAACGCTTTGGAAAGGCTCCCCACCACATAAAATTACATGACTCTGAAACATTCAAATGAAAATGTCACATTTGAGTCCTCTTAATTGGAACCTTTGGTCCATTCATTTACAATTCAAATTTAGACGATTTCACTGTATGTATATTCAGATTAAAGGTCAGGATGAATCAGGATTGGACTACTCATTCTAATCAATATAGAACTTAAGCACAAAAACAAGTGACATGAAAAATAAAAATCCTTTTGCTTTCAACAATCCATCCGCCCCCTTTTTTTTTTTTTTGCACTAACTCCACTGTCATTAAACTATCTGTAGGATTCAAATTGATTAAAATGATAATAAATTAATCGTGCATGCATTGATTTAAAGAACACATAAACACACACTTCAAAATTAAAATTTAAATATACCGGTAAAATAATGTTGGGAATAAAGTCGAGATTTCATGTCTGTATAACTGATAAGATATTTATTTTCTTCTGAATGCTGTATATGGAAGCAAATGTTTAACATTTAAAACACATCAAAACATATTAAAGATTACAATACATGTTTTACAACCAATCCTTATAAGTTGTAGTTCATATAGTTGCAAAATAGCATTTGAAAGAAGAAACGAGACTTTGGAAGGGCCATTTTCTTCCTTAGAATGCTATTTAAGATGTAAATATCTAGGCACAGATTACATTCCACAGCACATAATTTTCAAATTTTGAATGCTATGTGTGATATGTGTATTATGCAACATTTCAGCATCACACAGCATGACAATCTCCTTATTCAGTGATCAAAAAAAGGATTAAATTATGCAGCATTAGTTGTTTTTTTTTTCAGAATGAAAACAAGGAACAACGTCTATTTTTTATTATAAAATAGTTTAACTTACCTGGTTGAGGCTCAAAAAAATAGATCTATGGCTTTGAGTACCTACACCAATTATGGATCTAAAGCATGTGTAGAATCTCCAAATTTTAAGATGGAAAACTGTCAAACAACATGCAATCAGCAAAAGTTTTTATCTGCATCAAATCCACTAAATATCATACTTAGTTACGGGTGCATATTTAATTGTATATTATGAGGTTGAAAATTTAGCCCTTTCACTTTGGTTGACATTTTCATGGTCTTGCCCTGTACCTTATCAAGTCACTCTTCCCATCTGGCCCTGGTATAGGATTTTGGCTCTTGTCTGCTCTTTAACAGATTGCTTGTTAGTCCAATGCTCTACTTCCATCTTGGACAGATCTTCTGCCTTGGCATCTGAGAAACTGCACCATTAAAAATTACAGACATAACCTTGTGTTATATGGCATTGGTATCAGCTGGTGTTTCTTCTATAAGTTTGTTGAAATCTTCCTGATTCCTGATCATGTGTGCAATGCTTCCAACAAGCTTAAGGCTGAACGATTTTCCTGATCATGTGTACAATTTTTCCAAAAAGCTTAAGGCTGAACGATTTTCCTGATCATGTGTACAATGCTTCCAACAAGCTTAAGGCTCAACGATTTTCCTGATCATGTGTACAATGCTTCCAACAAGCTTAAGGCTCAACGCTTTTTGTTCAAATCTTCCTGATTCCTGATCATGTGTGCAATGCTTCCAACAAGCTTAAGGCTCAACGCCTTTTGTTGAAATCTTCCTGATTCCTGATCATGTGTGCAATGTTTCCAACAAGCTTAAGGCTCAACGCTTTTTGTTCAAATCTTCCTGATTCCTGATCAAATGTGCAATGCTTCCAACAACTTAAGGCTCAACGATTTTCCTGATCATGTGTACAATGCTTCCAACAAGCTTAAGGCTCAACACCTTTTGTTG
Source organism: Plakobranchus ocellatus (assembly GCA_019648995.1). NCBI lineage: Eukaryota > Metazoa > Mollusca > Gastropoda > Plakobranchidae > Plakobranchus > Plakobranchus ocellatus. The sequence continues at coordinate 612,332 of BLXT01007807.1, forward strand.
AAATCTTCCTGATTTAAATCTCTTGTCAGGCCAGATGCTCTTGAAAGTGGTGCTGCACAGAATGACAGACTCATGCAGTGGGCATTGACACTTCAAGACTTTTCATCTGTTGTTGAATCAATCCCTGGATCACACATACTCAAGTAGATACATTGATTAAAGTTTGCTAGAATTCTTTTCTTCTTCCCCTTATTACTCAGTTTTTATCTTTTCCTGATTATTTGGTAATGGTATTTTGTAAGTCCTATACTAGCGTCACTGATATGTATTTGATATTTAAGTAGAATTGATTTTATTGCCTTGTTTCTACAGATATTTCTTAGTGTTTGAGCTTCATGTACATTCCAAAGCAGCCAAAATGAGTCAAGAATTGCATTCTGAATATTTTAAATCATTGAAATAGCCTGACACTCCTTTCTGTGAAAAGTGCAAAGGTGAAAGCTGTGTAGGGCTACATTAACTCTGAGCCAAGATCATCATCATAATCAAGTGCCTTGCTTGTAAGCGTTGGCGATCATGTCCCTCCACAAATTCCTATCTTTGACGGCGGTCAGTGTATCTGTCACTTTTCCTGGTCCAAGCCATGTGGCCAGTCCATCCGTTATATTCTCCAAGATAGTGATTTTTTAATTTTTGAAAAAAGATTTCAAAGAAAAACAGAACCTTAAAATTTTCTTTAGTAAAATGTCAAATCTGCTTCATGATCACTGATTGAAAGACCTCTGTGCATATATGTGTGTTCAAGTGAGTAGAGCACTGCTAAGAAATTTTGAAGAAAAATTGACCATTAGAAAATAGAGATCATCAAGCACAGATTTAAAAAATGGCAGGAATCTTTCAATATTCCATAGATGTTCTAAGCTTACTTGTGAGTGACATCAGGGTTATCAGCACACATCCATATATCTGGCAGAGTTTCTGGATTCACCGTACCTGACAGATGCCACCACTTCAAACACTTGTCACACTGTGCCCATGTCTCGTCTGGCAAACTGCTTCCAAAGAACAGTAGAGAGAAAGATTTCAAAGTCCATACAAGCAATTTTTTTGAAAAAATAAACGAAGAAAAAGAAGGTTTCTGAGTTCAGTCTGGCAATCTGCCATCAAATGACAGATAAAAGTAAAGCTTTTAAGCCCAGTGCGGCATAGATTATATAATGGTTTCAAATAACATACAAAATGAAAAGTTTTAAGATCCTGTCTAGCACATTGCTTTCAACTGTTACATAAGAGGAAGGTCGATTTTGCAAAATTGTTTTCACATAATAAAAAAAAAAAAAAAAGATTTTCAGGCCCAATGTGGCATGTTGCTTTCATATGATAGACAAAAGGAGGGTTTCAACGTCCAGTCTAGAAGATTTCTTTTTTAAGTATAACAAAATAAAAGGAAAAGTGATGTTTAAGTTTTGAAAGTAAAATGGTAATCTTGCTTTTGGTTCACATTATATGATTAAAGTAAACAGCTGTCATGAAGTTAATGCATAAGATCAACAGTTTAGCCAGTAATCTGACATTATGTGATCCCCAACCAATTTCCAAGAAATCTAAGGCTTCAACCACCATCTGAGACACTAGTCTGTCACTGAAAGTGTGTTGGACCATTGAATGCATGCTCTAAAGTTGTCAGAAGTAAGTGTTAGAGATGGCAAACCTGTTTGGAATGGATCGAACCCACCAATATAAAAACTGCACCAGCACTCTTTGCATTTGCTTACCGTGCAAAATTCATAACTTATTTTTTTTGGTGGAGCAGATGGACATGAGATGACAAAAATGCTTGCAGATTGTAGGGCAAGTCTAACTAGGCAGGCATGGGTGCAAGGAAATTCGTGCAGATAGCAGGGCAAGTTTAGCTAGCTACGCATAAGTGCAAAGACATGCTTGTAGATAGCTGGGCAAGTCTGAACATCAGCAGTGAAGGCTGCACTAAGTATATTTCAGACATACAAAAAATACTAAACATATCCAAGGTTGATTTTCAATGGACTGAAAAGGCTGCAAATTTAATCAAAGACAACGGTATTTCAGAAGTAGGCCACAGAGATATCCCTCTCAATATGGTTGGTCATAAACTTTATGAATATACATGTATATAAAGAATTGGTTGGGCTTGTGAAAAAAAGAAAAGTCTCTTTCCACCTCATCACTCAGGAAACTGGGGAACGCGTTCAATCCCAGAAATTTATTGTTCAAAAACCTTTCCTGCTAACCATACATCTTTTCATGTGTGCAATGCTTCCAACAAACTTAAGACTCAACAACTTTGTGGTACAGAAGCTGGGCATCTTTTTTAACACCAAAGCATTATTCTTTTAGCTTCCCATTACGGCCCAGGTAGTCAGGGGATTAGCCCCTTAGCCGATAGACGTAGAATAGATTAGGGACCCTTCTATCTTTTTCTTGCCTTCTCTTACTCTGTTGTCTCCTATCAATGCCGCTTTTGTTTCCGTAAAAGCTTTGGGGACATAAAACAACTTAGAACTTCTAGCATTATTCTTTTGGTTTTTATTCCATTCAAACTTGCTTGCAATAAAAGTAATAAAAAAAAAACTTCAGTAACAACAACAACAGGAGAAGGAGGAAGCAGAGGAAGAAGAAGAAGAAGAAAAATAAAAATAATAATAAATACATTGTTACAAATTTACCTTTTGTTACTTAATTTGCTAACTTCATTTTTCATCTCATCCCAGTATCCTATCAGCTTCTCTTCAAAGGCTGTTATAGTTTCTCTGTAATTGAATGGAAGCAGCACAATTTGACACTTCAGGAACATAAATTAGACAAGATTTTTTAAAGAACACTTTGCAATTTTCATTTTTTCCCACTCTTTCATAATCTTTCCTTGCAGCTCAAAGGAAAATTTATGAAGGTTGTTTATTCTATAGCTTCTTGATAAGGGAGAGTCATGAGCACAACAATTTAATACTAAATTTTAGATAGAAATGTAATATACTAATAAGGGAATTATTGACTCCTCTCTCTGAGTTAAAGTGTGAGAAAATATCAGCAGGGCATATTCATTTCTTACTTTTTTTAAACCATCTATTTGTTTTGCTTTCTTTATTCTCTTATTCTTCCATTACATCTATATCTGAGTATATTTATTGATCCATTAGTCTATTCTCATATCTATCAATCCATCATTTCATTTTTCCCTCTGTTAGCTTGTTTGCATTTCTCTTTCTCTATTCAAAACAAACTTACCTCTGAAACTGACTTTCAGAAGGGTGACTCGCAAAAATAAGGTATGAATACCCATGGTAAACCAACCCGAAGTTACAAAACAAAATCAAAAACATCAACAACAACAGTACATCATATGTATGGCAACTTGAGAAAACTTTCAATATCTTGCCAGCTATGGGGGAGAGTGTAGAGGAAATAAGTACATAGAAAGCTGGTTCAGTCCAGATTTTGGTCAGGCACTAAAAGGCCAGTGCATGGCCTAAATCTCTATTGGACACTGCATATCCATATCAGTGACCAGGATACCAGGGGCCTAAACCTCTGTTGGATACTGCATATCCTTATGAGTGCCCAGGCACTAGTAGGCCAATGCTCCGCTTAAACCTCTATTGGACACTGCATATTCATATCAGTGGCCAGTAACGAAAAGACTGATTGGTTGACTGATTGATGATTGGTATACCCAGTCCACCATTGAGTGGTGATCTCAGGGTTTCTGTTCATTCATTTTCTCTCATAGGCTTCCATCAGATGCCTAGGCAAATTAAAACAAAGATAAAAATCCATTAAAAAAATCTAACTGAAGGAGAAAACCTTTTAAAAAGAATTCGTACAAAGTGTCAGATATATCAATAGACACAGAGTTCCTTAATCTATGCAAGAGGAATTGACCTCTTGATAAAGTCTGTACATGTCAGTTACACTGAAGTATAATAATGTACTCCTGATGACTTGAAAGTCTGGGCATTCAACTCTTTTTTTTAAGAACTATGTATGATACTGCCATAGTCCAACTCGGACCGGACTAGGTGTGGTTAAGCTTTAGAAGGATGGCTCTATCTGCACTCCAGTACATATGGCCCACAACTAGTAATAAATTTATTGCTTGCAAGTATTTGCTTATTAGATACTCTATATGATTTGGTAAAAAACGATCCCTAAGAATTTTACCTCACCCTTTACTGCGACTGCTGGCCATCCAAATGAAGGGTAGACGCAGAGTAAATTCTTTGTCTATGTAAATGGACACAGGTGGTCTTCAAAACAGAAAATCTGAAACCGATCTCCGAGACCCATTTCTGAACATTATTAATACACAATTGAATGGTGTGTTGAAAGATGCTGCAGGCGCTCACCTTCAGCATAAATGGCAAAATCATTTACAAATAAAGAGGCATTTGGTGTGTGTGTGTGGGGGGGGGGAGGAGGGGGGTCGGGGGGAGCTACACCTCAGACCCAATTTCTTAAGTAAAAGTACTAGAGGACTGAGACTTTATTCAAATGATCCTTATGTAATGTATAAGCGAAATCTACCATCCCCCCAAAATTTTATCTTGCAGTTGCTATGGCAACGGCCGCCATCTTGGATTTTGGGGTATTTTTTTTAATGACTAAAACTCTCAAACTTGATGACAGAGTAACTTCAAATGTGGTTGACATAATCTAGACATGGTCCTCTACAAACGATCAGAGAGCTTTTTTTTATATTTGACCTATGTATTGAGGGAAAAAATACCTAAATATTGCTATTTGAAATGTCTAATTTTCACACCTTTTCCCATTTTTTTTCCAAAATAAAAATATTCACAATGAATTGAAAAAAAAAACGCTCTGATCGTTTGTTTGGCATAGTTCTTAAACAGTCACACTAAGTTTTGACCAAATTCACGCTTGAATGCCGAAGCTTTAGGGGAAAAAGTAAAACGAAAATTAAATTTTGAGAAAATCTAGAAATCCAATCAAAAGAAAAATTCAACCAACATATTGTATTTGAGAATCTTTGTTTTAAAATCCACTTTTTTCTAAACATGTCAAAGTTTGTTTCATAAAGATACCTTAAAAAAAAATAAGAAAGTTATGGCAAAAAATAAACGGGTATGTAAATGAGAGGGTGTCTGACAGGTTGCGCTTCCCCTCTTAACATTTTTAGAAACAGTTGATTTTTAAGTTAAAAAGCATAGGTGACAAAATACTGCCTTGGGGAGCACCATTTTCTTGGTGGCTGGAGAAAAGAATGTGTGTCCACTTTAACTTTAAAATAACGATCTCTTAGAAAATTTGAATGAAAATGGTCGATCTGCCCCTGAAATTGAAATCAAAAGGGTCTTTTAGTATTCTATATTTCCATGTGGTATCATATGCTTTTTCAAGATCGATAAAAAAAACTGCTAGAACTTGATTTTTTCTTGCATAAACCTTATAAATTAGTGTCCAACCTAAGCAAGTGGTCCAATGTGTTATGGTCCCTCCTAAAACCGCACTGTACCTTTGACAGCAGGTCTCTGGACTCAAGCACATGGAGCAGTAAGTCATTCACCATCCCCTCGAGGGTCTTACACAAGCAGCTTGTGAGCGCAATAGGCCTATAGTTGGAGAGATCAGAAAACTACAGAAGCCTCCCTCCAAGATGGGGGGATGTCTCAGGCCCAAATGTTATAAAAAGTTTAAGGAGAATATGCAGACAGGATTCAGGAAGGTGCCTCAGGAACTGATAGTACACACCATCAGGATATGCTGCTGACTCATTAAATTTTGAAAGTGAATTTTTAAATTCTGTTAGAAGAAAAGTTGTTATAAGCATCTTTATTTTCTGAGGAAAATTCAAATTTTACTTTTCAACATTGTTTCTTTCCTGGAATTTTTTTAGAAAAGTTTTTTGATGAAGATTTTTTGCAAAGGTTTCAGTCAGATAATCTGAATGATCTTTAGGATTTAAAATAATCTGGCCTTCTTTTTAATACGTCAAGAAGGAGGAAAGTTATAACCTTTTATTTTCCTAATTTTCTTCCTAACGGATTAAATGGAAGTATTGGAATTTAGAGATGAAAGATATATTTTCCAAGACTCTTTCTTTGCTTTTTTAATTATAAATGTAGCCTTGGGTTTTCCTTTTTTCAAATTTATTACAATTTTTCTACCAAAGGGTTCTTAAAATATTTCCTTTGGGCCTTTTTTATTCCCTGAAAGGATTTGAGTGAACTGCTTGACATCGGACACAGAGTTGTCTAAAGACAGTCCGCAGAGATCTCCGAAACAGGTCCAGTCAGTTTTGCAAAAATTAATTGCTAGGTAAATTTATATTGACTAAGATTAGACATAAAGGTTAAAAATATAGGAAAATGATCACTGCTGCACAGATCACTGAGAGTAGCCCAGGAAAATATGGCGGCAATAGAGGGTGAAGGGAATGCCAGATCAATCACAGAGGTCGAATGATATGCTGAATGAACAAAAGTTTGCTCTCCAGAATTTAGAAGAATGAGATCATTTTCAGCCATGAACTTCTCGAGCATCCTCCCCTGCTGATTCTGGCAGGAGTTTCCACTATGCAGGAGAATGCGCGTCGAAGTTCCAAGCACGAGAAAAAGCTTAAGAAGTTGCTTGAAGAGTTCTGCTTTCGAAATTGGGGTATTGGGAGCCAGATAAAAAAGCAAATAGTTAGGGTCTCTTCCAGGCTATGTGTGGCAGCTGATGCATGTAGGCCAGTGTTCAGAACAATTTTTGAAAAATGGGAAAAGTTTCTGGTGAAGATGGCCGCCTCGCACTGGGGGGACCCACCCCGCGGAAGAATTAGGGTGTAACCCTAGGGTAGCAACCGACCCTCACCAAGCTTGCATTCCCGCAGGGCCACAACAACCAACGGGGATTGATTCAGCAGTACCTTCAGTTCTTCAAAATTGCTCCTAAAACCACATAAATGTTCCGCTGGACTACGGTATCCATCACCACAGACTTTATTATTTGGTAGGCCATTCTTAGGCTGGCCTTCCAAGCCTTTTATACTTGTCTTCACCCCCTGCGTCACGTGAAACTTGGGGGTGAACGGGCAGGAAGATGGTGAAGAAGGCGGGATTTGGAGGGGGACTGGGATTTGTAGGAGGAGAGAGGGCTTTTCATCGGGGAGCCAGAGACCTTCGGGGAACTGGAGATGGAGGAATCTCCTGGGGCCCTAGGGGCCTCGTGCCTTTTGGACTTATCCGCCCTACCCTTGGCTATACTGTTATTTTCTATCGTTCTCTGATAGCTGAGAGCCGGAGAATCCTTTTCCCGGTTGGGCAGGGCAGAAATATTTTATATATATATATATATATATATATATATATGATGAGTGATGGCTCACCTGGTGGTGCAGCTCATGTGGTTTTGAGGTTCAAATACCACTCAGAGCTGTGACAATTTTTCATTTCTTCCCTGTGTCCAAACAGTACTAAATGGGTAGCCATTTCTCTTAAGACCTGGCGAAAGTAAAGGTGGTGAGGAAAGCAATGGCAAACTACCTCATAATGCCGTGTGTGAAGAATAATCAGGACCGTACTCCTAGTTCCCCGATGCTTGGAACAAGCGTGGCACCCTTTTTACTTTTTTTTTATGATATCATATATACCTAAATATCTATCTGTTGAAGCCTTGATTTTCCTCCTTACACTTTGGTCTAATTCTCACTTGTAAAAATATAAAGAAAGCGAGTTTTTTCTCAACAGTTTCTAATATTCTGGAATACTTATTCTATCTGTCTAAAAAATTCTCTTAAAGACTTTCTTCTTCTTACTCAAATCTTTTCCCCGTTTGGGGCCCGGGGAAAGAATGTATTCCACCGTATCTGCCGCGGGTCATAAGAGGCGACCAGGGCAGGTTGTCGCCTATGAACTGCCTCTTGTCAGTACAGGGCGACATCTCTTTTTCTTCACCTAGCTTTGTATTCTATCCCCACTTCCTTTCTTGCGCTATCGTCCCGTCTTCTTCTCCTTCTCCTGTCCTCTACTTCTTTCTCTTCCCATGTGGAGTCTGGGGTAGAATTGACCCACTGTACTGTGCGTGTCGTAAGAGACGACTAAAACAGGGTGTCGCCCATGAACTACCTCTCTTCGGTACATGGACAACATCACTCTCTCTCTCTCTCTCTCCATCTTGCTTTGTCTTCTCTCCCCACTTCCTTTCCTGCGCTATAGTCCTTCTACTTCTCCTCTTACTGTTTTCTTCTAATCACCGTAGCCCTCCGGTGCTAGAAATAATTGAGAGGCCCACCCCCAGTGTGAGCGCCTTGTTTGCCATGAGGTGCGACCCGTATAGGGGTAGGGGTGGATCATGAAGGTTGAGGTGGTGACGGCCCAGCAATAGTGGCGGTCAATCATCAACATGCTTCCTTGGCCATCTCCTTCTCCCGAGATGGGAGGGCAGTGCTGACACACGCTGAGGTCCCATGGCCATACCCTTTGCTGGGACAATAGCCCCAGAGTAGCCCTGGCATAGCGCTGAAGATCCGCGCAACGTGTCCCCTTGGTTGGGCTCCGTGGCGGTCGGGGAGCCCTAGAGCTGAATATAAAAAACCTTGATTATGGTTTCAAAAAATTAAACCCTGACCCCTCCCCATGTCCAGACGAGGCAAAGAAGCCTTGCACAGAGGCAGCTCATGGGGCCGCCTCTGTTGCCAGCAAAAGGAAGGCGGAGGACCTTCCTTCTTTGATGAACATGTCTCCCTTTACGGGCTGCTCGCCATTTAAAAAGTTTATGGTGATCAGCTCGAAAGGATCTACGAAGGTGGCCGACAGGTCACCTTTTAAGATCCACAGGGAGTTGAAGTCGATTCTGGGCGACGAGACCATCGAGGTCACCAAACTTGGTAGTGGTGACCTTATGGTCGAGTTAAAGTCGAATGAACAGGCAAAGAAACTGGGAGCAATTACGACATTCCTAGACATTCTTGTGACTGTCAGTCCTCACAAGAGCCTGAACAGTTCCAAGGGAGTAATTCGCAGTCGTGATCTACGGTGTTGCTCGGAGGAGGAGATGATGGAGGAGCTGAGTGGCGTCACTCACGCTCGGCTCATCAAGGTGCGTCGGGGTGAGGACAAAATTCAGACCGACACCGTCGTCCTGACCTTTGACAGCCCGAAGAGGCCACGTAGAATATATGCGGGGTACATGACTCTTGATGTCAGACCGTACGTCCCACTCCCGACGCGCTGTTATAAATGCCAACGCTATGGCAACGGCAAGGACAGGTGTAAGAAACCTGCTGCTGTATGCATTAGATGTGGCAAAGGTGGTCATGTCAAACGCGACTGCTCGGCTGATCCCCATTGTGTCAACTGTAGAGGAGACCATGCAGCCAGCAGCAAGACCTGTCCGAAGTTCTTGGAAAAACAAGCCATTCTTCGTTACAAAGCTGAGAATGGCGGAATGTTTCAGCAAGCCCGTAAGGCAGTTGTGGTTGAAGAAAATAAGAAAAATTAAAGGCAAAAATTTTGCCCCTTCTTGCCATCTTAAAAAAGACGGCCAGACCTAAAAGATCATGCTGATAATCTGGCTGAAACTTTTTTTAAAAACTCCAGCTCAAAAATTATTCTAAAAATTTCCAGCAAACCAGACAAAGAGCTGAAAAACAAAATTTAAATTTTGCATCTGAAAATAACGAACCGTACAATAATCCTTTTCTCATGGCGGAGCTAAAAAATTCTATCGTTCAATCTAATGAGTCAGCAGCAGGTCCTGATGGTGTGTACTATCAGTTCCTAAGGTTCCTTCCTGAATCATGCCTGCATATTCTCCTTAAACTTTTTAATAACATTTGGACCACCGAGGACATTTCCCCATCTTGGAGGGAGGCTTCAGTGGTTCCAATTTCAAAACCCGGGAAGGATCCTTCTGACCCTTCCAACTATTGGCCTATTGTGCTCACGAGCTTCTTGTGTAAGACCCTCGAGCGGATGGTGAATGACCGACTGGTCCATGTGCTTGAGTCCAGAAACCTGCTGTCAAAGATACAGTGCGGTTTCAGGAAGGACCATAGCACATTGGACCACTTGGTCAGATTGGAAACCTTTATCAAAAAGGCCTTCGCCCAAAAAAAGCAAGTCCTGGCGGTTTTTTCAACCTTGAAAAAGCTTACGCCACTACATGGAGGTTTGGAATTCTAAAAGACCTTTTTGACCTCAATTTTAGGGGCAGGCTGCCCATTTTCATTTCAAATTTCCTAAAAGACCACCATTTTAAAGTTAAAGCCAAGAACACGTTTTCTTTTTCTTACCATCAGAAAAAGGGTGTTACCCACGGCAGTATCTTATCACCATGCTATTTGACTTAAAAAAAGATAACATATTTAAGTCTGTTTCTAAAAATGTAAATGCATCTTTACTTGTAGACGATTTTGCCATTTACCCTGAGGGTAAATACCTGCAGTATCTTGAGCGCAACATTCAACTGTGTATACATAATGTTTAAAAGTAGGTCTCTGAGAACAGCTTCAAATTTTCGGTTTGACCACCCGTGTTCATTTCCACAGACAAAGAATTTACACTGAGCTTACCCTTCATCTGGACGGCCAGCTGATCCTGGTGAAGGTTAAGGCTAAATTTTTAGGAGTCGTTTTCGACTCAAAACTGAATTTTAGAAACGCACTTAAAGGGAAAATGCTTAAAAGCATTGAATTTATTGCGCATCGTAGGCCATACGGACTGGGGCGCAGATAGAACCATTCATCTAAAGCTTTACCGCATCTTAGTCAGGTCCAAGTTGGACTATGGCTGTGTCATATATGGCTCTGAAAAAAAAATATGTTCCGAGAGCCCTGGACCCCATACATCATCAGGGCCCTCGAGGCTTTCAGAACGTTGTTTATTAAAAGCTTGTACGCTGAGGCTGTGGAGCCCTCCCTCGAGTATCAGCGTACTAAGCTAGCTTTTAAAGGTGTATTAAAATTAAAGTCTTTAACGCACAATCCGTGCCACAACACTAATTTTAATGCTCCATTGCCTGACTTTTTTTTATTTATTTTAAGTCAGAACTAAATCTTATTGCCAATACTTTTGAGCATATTAAGATTGCTAAAATCAACCTAAATACTATCGATAACCAATATGTTCAGTGCCTTCCACTTTGGGATGAGCACCAGGTTAACTTTGACATTTCACTAAACAAAAGAAAGAGGATACCAGTGAAGTTGCTTATTAGAAGGAATATTTAAGAATAAAAGAAAAATTTTCCAACCACTATGCCGTTTATAGTGACAGCTCTAAGGTAAAGAAAAAGGCTGTGACCGCAGCCTATTTTCCGGAACGCCCAGATAGTTCGAAGGCAACTCGCATGAGAGACGGGGCATCTGTCTCCAGTGCTGAGCTCGAGGGAAAAGCCCTCGCGCTCATAGAAATAAAAAAAAGTCTCCTAATACCATAAAAATTTTGTTATTTACAGTGATAGCCAGTCAGCCTTACAGGCTATTAAAGCAAAAATATCAAAGTTAAAGATATCAAGCACCTGTACAATTTCATCCGAAAATTCCAACCTTTGTTCACATCTCTTATCTCAGGCATTTCAAATTTCCACCTTATGTTCACATCTCACATCTCAGGCATTTCAAATTTCCACCTTATGTTCACATCTCTTATCTCAGGCATTTCAAATTCCCACCTTATGTTCACATCTCTTGTCTCAGGCATTTCAAATTCCCACCTTATGTTCACATCTTTTATCTCAGGCATTTCAAATTTCCACCTTATGTTCACATCCTTATCTCAGGCATTTCAAATTTCCACCTTATGTTCACATCTCTTATCTCAGGCATTTCAAATTTCCACCTTAATGTTCACATTTCTTATCTCAGGCAATTCAAATTCCCACCTTATGTTGACATCTCTTGTCTCAGGCATTTCAAATTCCCACCTTATGTTCACATCTCTTATCTCAGGCATCCAGAGGAATGAGAATGTGGACAAACTCGCAAAGGCAGTTCTAAACAGACATCAACTTCGGAAAACTAATTTGTTGCTCTGATCTGAAACCTAAGTAAACGTATACATCCTCACCATTTGGCAAAAAAATTGGGATGCTGAGGGGGCAAACAAGCTCCAAGAAGCTCTCCCCAACTTGGGTGAAGACCTCAGCAAAAGAGATGAATGAGCAGGTAGAAAACGGGAGACGGTAATGTGTAGGCTTTGGGTGGGCCACACATGGCTCACCCAGGGCTACCTTTTTAAAAATGAGGAACAACCTTTTTGCTATGCCTGCAACAGCCTTTACACTGTCCGGCATATTTTAATTGAATGCCCAGACTTTCAAGTCACCAGGAGGAAATACTTCAGTGTAGCTGACCTGTACAGACTCTTCCAAGAGGTCAATCCTTCTCGCATAGTGGGTTACTTAAAGGGACACGGTGCTTATAGAGAAATCTAAGGCTTTTTACAGATTCCTTTTAAGTTTTTAAGTTTTTCTACATATACTACAATGGACTTCGAATGGATTTTTATCATCGTTTTAATTTGCTTGAGCATCTGATGGAAGCCTATGAGAGAAAATGAATGAACAGAAACCCTGAAATCACAGCTGAATGGTCGACTGGGTATACCAATAATCAATAAAAACAACTGAAATCTTTTAATCTAGTCTTCTACACTTATCAAATACCAAATTTTTTAAAAAATGACAGTCAAAACTAGCTTAATTCTGAGACTGATCTTAACCTTGTAGCAAAAGTGAAAAGTAATCAAAACTTTGAATAATGGGAGAAGGTCAATGTGTAATGACTAGCAATATGTCAACGACAAAGAGAACAGCATTCAATGCTGAAAAAATTATTCAGTTGGCACAATGGCTGCAGCAGTGACATCACAAAAACATGTTTCTGGAGATCAGGAGATTCGAAAATATATTCTTTTGTTTACACGTTCACAGTTTTCAAATTTTGATATCAATAAACTGCTATTTCGCCCACCACATGGTGCTCCCAAGATTTGTACAACCTTAAGTAGATCAGTTACAGTTTGTGGTTATAGCTTGTCCACTACACGGTGATCTCAAGGTTTGTACTTCCTTCAGTCGGTCAGTTAGTTTGTGGATATAGCTTGTCCACTACATGGTGATCTCAAGGTTTGTACTTCCTTCAGTAGGTCAGTTAGTTTGTGGATATAGCTTTTTCACTACATGGTGATCTCAAGGTTTGTACAGCCTTCAGTAAATCAGTTAGTTTGAAGATATAGTTTGTCCACTACAAGGTGACCTAAAGGTTTGCATAGCCTTCACAGGTCAATAACTCCACTTGAATTGAAACAGAAGGTTCTTGCTGATTTGGGGGTCAATTTGTTGACCACAATGCCAGGAAAAAGTCTTATAATTACATATTTGTTTTAAAAAAAATTACTTTAACTATTCTACCACAACAATGCTCACGTGAACTTTGAATCCCTGAGGAAATCTTGCTTGTTGTTACTGGGTTCCAGGAAATCCACAGAAGCTACTCCCACCAATCCCATTCCATGGCCATTAGTGTGAATCCATTTGGACAAAGGCTTTAAAAAAAGAAGCATGGAAGAATTAATGAGTGAGCATTTTACATTGTTGAGTTATGGTTAAACAATTAAAAGGATCGGTTCAGATGTGAAAGGCAAAACATTCTCAAATTCAAGCTCATGAAACCACAGCCTACAGATTTCATTATTGAAGGCAGAAAAGGGCAGATCTACAGAGAATGAACCAACTGATTTCCTTCTTTGTAGTATTCTGATTTTCTTCAAACTGATGGATAGGATGCCCATCTTTTAACAATGTTTTTCTTTTTCTTTCTCTCTTCATTACAGCTGTCGTGATGTAAATGCCAAGCTATGGGTTTCTTCCTCAACATCACCTAAACAACAATTAAAATTGAAGAGCAAAATGCTCAGGAATTTTGAGAATCCTAAATTGTGCCTTTCTCAATTTTTTTATCTGGACGATTGTGAATGGTTTTCCTGTGCTCCCACAGATATGTTAAGTTTTTGATCTCATCACCATCTGCTCTATCTTTACAACAATGAGAACAATAAAAATACAGGAAGTCTCTCATTTCATCACTCTCTGCTCTATCCTCGCAACAATGAGAAGAATAAAAATATGTTAAGTTTCTCATCTCATCTCTCCCTGCTCTATCCTTGATACAA
>BLXT01007807.1:632762-643121 GCA_019648995.1 Plakobranchus ocellatus
ATTATTCCCTTTTTTTTTTCCACACCTTCTGATAATACTCTTCTTTTAGGGATTTTTTTCATTTTACATTACGCATTTTCAACGTTAAGGTTATATTTTGTCATGCTCGTTTCCTTAGTATGTTTCTATGGTAGATTATTTGTGTTAGTCATCATTTTTTTTCTGATAAAGCCTCATGGCGAAACGTTTTCCCGTATACTCTGTGTTGTTTCATTTGTTTTTATAAGTTTAGTTGGTGGTTGTTTTCTCTTACAATAATCATGGTAGAGGTAATGCATACCTGTGTTTTAAGTTTAGTGCTGAAATGCCCATCTTACTTTTTTAAGGCATGTTCCTGCTGTAGTCATTCATTGACGATATCCGTTTACCTAACTGTTAGAGGATTTCTGCCTCTCATTCCTCCACTGTAGCCATTCACTGGTGTTTTCTAGATTCAGCTTAATTGCATGAGTTTTATCTCTTGTCGATGGTTATTGACATCACAATTTTTAAAGACTGGTATCCCTCCAAATTGGAATATTGAAGAAATCATTTTTAAGGTGCACTCAAAACTAAAACTCTAGCTCACTCATTCTTGATTACACAATAAAAGACTACATGCAAGACACTGAACGAGACAGATTTACGGAATCCAAGTTTTAAACTCTCCTCAGTTTCTGAATTATGACAAACTTTTGCCAGTAAACAATGACTTCAATATTTCAAAGTGTGAGATTGATGGATCATCACATGCTTTCTAGTTCACTCGGTTTTCTAATATTATTGTAATGGGGCCAACTGAAACGCCTAAAGTAATAGGGATAGTGGTTGGCCTAGAGAACAATAATGATCGCTTTCTGAAGGCCTCATCTCCCCCACCCCATTCATTTACGGTTGAAAGAGACTATAATAATAATAATCTTGATTGAGAACCATGACAGTTTTTATGTAAAACTAGATCTAGATCTAGGCTGCATGTTTATGCGGATGTAGATTATGTTAATGATCTACTGAGTCAACCCTTCTTACGCTCAATCATAGTCCTATATCCATCATGGGAGGGAAAGTCAAGTAACATGAAAGACACCCTTTAATGCAAATTGGTGACTTCTGTATCCCTTCTATAAGATTGTTGAGAGAATAAAAAAGCCACAATATAAATCTACAATGTTATTTTATTCTTTGCTAGTAAAAGCATTACATGCAAATCATTATACACTAACCACAAACATCAATGACCACAAAAACATTCAGAACTGTGACAATGCAATAAAGGGGAAATTGCTCAGTTTTGCACAGTATAATAAATGTTATGAAGCACAAAATCTATAAACTCGTATGTAATAAAAAAAATCGGTTATCAAAATCATATAGATCAAAAGGGTAAAACGAGAGAGGACATTTTTCTCTCCCCACCATCCGCTAGGATCATTCAACAGGTATCACAAAAGTCCTTCAGAAAATAGGCAAACCAGTATATTGCCAGGACTGAATTCACCTTCTTGTTGTGGGTATCTTCTCCTCTCCTCCTACCACCCCCACCCCCTCCCCTGTAGCAATTCACTGGTGTTATATCTGATCTCCTTCCCTCTGTTGGGTATCCTCTCTTTATCCACTACAGACATTCACTGGTGTTATATCTGTTCACCTTCTTGTTGGTGGATATATCCTCTCAATTCTCTTGATTTTCCCTTTGACAAGCATCTTATGCCCCTCTAGGTGTTCAAAAGAGTTCAGTTTTGTCATAAGAGTCAATTTTATTTTCAAGTTTACTTTTTATCTAATTGTGTTTAACCAGGGGTAAAAGTAAAAGCAGAATATTTTTCCTAAAAGGGCCCTTCCCTGTAAATACATAAAAATCTGGCAACCAGTAGCCACTTCAAAAATGCTACTGTGTACATGTAGAGAACGAACATGCAAAATGGAAAGCAAGTGTGTGACTTGAGATGCAAGTCACTGGTAGTTTGAAGTGTACTGAACTGAGCATATGTTTTCTATACACTGCAATTTAAATTTTTAATTTTTTGTCGTTTCCATTTAGCAGAAGACTTGGGAAAATCAATACAGATCTGGATCCGGCCTTTGTGAATCCTCAATTATTTTTCTGATGAAACTTTAAATTGAAAGAAAAAAATCAAGAATTCTGCCTTGCTTGACCCTGATCAATTTTTGTGACAATAATTTATAATTCAGGGTATTTTTTGAGGATGCATTTGCATCTATCGACTGTTAGTTTATTTCTCCTAGAATTGAGCAAGAAAAACCAATCACTCATCTGCAAAGAAATACAACTATGCTATAGTAGGCCTTGGGCCTTATTGAAGGGAAATTAAATAAATTCAAAGAAGAATACATCAGACCAAGTGAATAAATCACAAGATAATCCTTTATTTTAGACTTTTTATCTAAAAAACCTAGGAGTCATTCCCGTGCAACATGGCATGGAATAATAAATGCTCATCAACCTCTAGTTTAAAAAAAAAATTGAAGATCCAGTGGGTTTTCCATGGGCGGGAAATGGAACAAAACAGATGAAGATTGGAAGTTATTGCCTCAACCTCCCCTAGCTTTGCCCATTTCTTGAGGTCATGCCTTTAATACTTTGTAGATTCCATGTTATTTGCTATTGATAGATGGACACACACAAGGACATGTTCGCGCCACATCGCATGGACCTTCTATATGTCTTATTGAATAAGACACAAAAGTAGGCAGATTGAAATATCTGATATACATGTACCTACACTAATAAAAAGAGGCAAGCTAGAGAATGTAAACTGTTTAGGAAACAACTCTGAACTTTTAAGATAGCAGACACCTGAGACAGAAATAAAGAAAGTGTCAAGGGAGAGAGAGAGAGAGAGAGAGAGATACCATGTAACCACCAATGCAGGTGACCTCATTAAGTTTTAAACCAAGTAGGTACATTGAGCATTTTTTTACCTATAACCTGTAGGCGTAGATCTGAATTTAAAAGTAAAGAAAAGTATCACTTGGACCTGATTCAATATTATGTGATTAACAAATGCATTTTTCCATGGCTGGTAATAGAGAACAGAGAAAAGAAAAGAGTGCCTCAAAAGTAAGCATATCAGTGCTACCTGTTTCTTTCATTTTACAGCGGCATGAAGATCTAACATTACTTAGATCAGATGTTTTCTTAAACTCTTTCATGTCAAGTTCGCATTGTGCATTCACTGGACTCTAGTTTAGTTGCACCATGTAGAACAATTTATTTTACAATTTCAACTGCATGTCTGCAATATAACGGGATTCCAGAATGTGAGAATACTGGCAGAATTACAAAAAAACCCAGCCAGGCTTCATGGTAACCCTAAAATCTCAAGCGATCTTTTGTCCCGATCTATATTTTGCTCACTGTCCATAGTATTTGAAGTCATTTTTGACAGACAACATATTGCATGGCTAAAGTATGAATGCACTTTAGGAGGAAAGAAAGGATTTACCCGTAGAGAATGTCTGTATTCAGATGTCATATCAGCTCCACGGCAACGTATGTCTTCCTTATCACTTGAAAAATCCAGCTCCAAGTTCCCATCTCCTAATCTGTCATGCAAGAACCAATTCTTATTTCTATGTTTATAAGAAAGCGTAATAAGCAAATAAAAAAAGGATATTTAAAGAAAGGAACTGCCAACTCTATATTTTAAAATCATTTCAAATAAATGTTGTTTTTTTTTTTATTCAGACAGATTGAAAAACAAAAAATTGCCTTTTTCAGATTTTCATTTTCTTGCAAATAAATATTTGACTACAAACTATAAAAAAATCTTAACACTGAAAGAATTTAGAAAAGTCATCTTACTTTCAATTCACAGCAACCAATTGTTACAGATAAAGTAACCGCTCTTCCACAAGAGTCCAACTTTTTTTTTTTTGCAAATTCTAAGTCAGGACCAAACCTTATTTCCAATGCTATCGAATATATTAAGAATCCTATAATCAATCTAATTTACACTATTGATAACCAATATGTCCAGTGCCCTTCACCTTGGGAAGAGCTAGAGGTTACCTTTGACATTTCACTAATTAAACAAAAGAAGGAAGATACATGTGAGGTGGCCTATCGGAAATAATTTTTTAGAATAAAAGAAAAATTTTCCAATCAATATGCCGTTTATACTAGGAGCTCTAAACTGGAGGAAAAAGTTGCAGTCGCACCCTATTTTTTGAAATACAGAGACTTCTCGAATGCAACGCACTTTAGAAATGGGTCCTCTGTTTTTTGTGCTGAGTGCAGAAACAAAAAAAAACCTCATTAAATACCATAAAAATTTTGTTATCTACAGCGATAGCCTGTCAGCCTTACAGGCTCTTAAAAGTAAAATTAAAGATATCAGGTGCCTATACAAATTAATCCAAAAATGTCCACCCTACGTTCATATTTCTTTTGTAGGCATCTGAGGAAATGCCAATGTGGACACACTTACAAAGGTGGCTCTAAACAAAGAAGGAAGGAAAACTCATTTGTTGACCTGATCTGAGACCTAAAGTAAATGCATAAATCCACACTATTTCACAAGAAAATTGGGATGCTGAGGAGGCAAACAAGCTCCACAAAGTACTATCCAATTTGGGAGAAGACCTCAGCAAAAGAGGTGAAGGAGCAGGTAGAAAACAAGAGACAGTAATGTGTAGGCTTCGGGTGGGCCACACATGGCTTCACTATGCCTGTGACAGCCTTTACACTGTCTGACATATTTTAATTGAATGCACAGACTTCAGTGTAATGGACATTTACAGACTTTTCCATGAAGTCAGTCCTCTCTTAGAGTGGGTTACCAAAAGGAACTCAGTGTCTATAGAAATACCTGAGGCTTTGTACAGATTCCTTTTGAAGTTTTTCTCCATATACTCTGTTAGATTTTTAATGGATTTTGTTTTAATTTGCTTGAGCATCTGATAGTGGCCTGTAAGAGAGAGTGAATGAACAGAAACCCTGAGATCACCACTTAATGGTGAATGGGTATACCAATAATCAAGCAATCAATCAGCAAAAAGCCTTCAGATAATGCTTGATAAAATAAAAATCGATAATTCAATAACAATAAAAAGAAAATTGATTACTTTCTCAGGTTTGAAATAACAATTTTTGTCCCTGTCTTAGCTCTTCCTAAAGCCTGCAGCTCTTTCTTCAACTCCTCTTCATCACTGTACACTGAGTCTCTCAATATTTCATCTAGGCATTTCTGTGTCCTCTCACTGTCTTCTCGTTTCATTACAAATTAGTCAAGGAAAAGTGAACCAGTAATAGTAGGCCTATTTGCTCACTGAAAAAAAAATTTTTTTTCAGTAAAATCACACCTTATTTAATAAACTGTCTCATCACATTTTCCTGTCAGTTTTTCACTCTCAGATGTGACACTGACTTTTAGAGATCACTGCACTGCACACCTTCAACTATGACTGCTGAAAAACTTAAAAATACTCTGTAGGCCACAATTTTAGATAACCTAGCAACAACTGAATGCTAAAAAACACTTTCTAGACTACAATTGTATGCTTGCTTGAAGCCCATCTCAAGACTAAGGCAGTATGTATGAAGCACAAACAACTGCAATATTAATTTTCATAACAAAAGAACCATGGCTTTGGAATATAGCAAATAGATTTCATGTTTTATCCATTCAGCTAAATTTAAGAAACATTACTTTGAAGGGACCGATATAAAGATGCTAATAGTACATCATCCGAATTAATTTTTCTCCCACTGATCACCAGCTTCTACAGCTATGTGTTTTGAGAGAAAGCTCAGTGAAAGAGATGTCACTAAGATATGTTTTGAGAGAAGTCTGAGTGGGCTTTAGGGGAAAAATCCAGCTTGGCATAATATCCAAATTTGTTTGTTATGTCCTTAACTTCATTTGTGCCAATTTTGGTGCTTTTACCACAAATCCCACAATTCATCAATATTTTGACACAAATCTGCCCCACTATATGGTCCACTGCCGTGACTAATTCTCATGCTTTCACACAACTGGTTGGAGTGCAAACAAACGCGTTGCAGCCATTGTTAGATGTAGGACAGCAAGTCTTGTTACATACAGGAGGGTGTGATGAAGTTAGTTGGCGGCAACTGATAACAATTGACACAACAGTAAAAGGCAACAATCTTTTTTTTTGGCTAAGAATGCTAGTCTTGAAGACATCAATGTTGGACACATCAGTATCAGTCTTCAATGTACAGGTTGGCCTGTAAAAGATATTCTAATAGGCGAAGGACTCAGGCTAATGAGGCAATTGATAGTGAGATAAACTTCACAGAACTTGAGTGGATTGGTTCTTAAAATTTGGGATTTGAAATTATAGATTTTACTTAAAATGGTAGTCTACTCATC
This sequence comes from Plakobranchus ocellatus, assembly GCA_019648995.1. NCBI lineage: Eukaryota > Metazoa > Mollusca > Gastropoda > Plakobranchidae > Plakobranchus > Plakobranchus ocellatus. The sequence continues at coordinate 639,101 of BLXT01007807.1, forward strand.
TTGCTTATGTCTCACAAGTCATAAGTTTATAAAATTATACATCATCTGAGAGTAAGAGTAGTATATTCAGCCAGGCAAAAAGTGAGGTGTTGAGAGCTTATTTCAAAATTATCGGATGTTTGAGGATATGATTTAGGGGGGTGGGCGCAAAATATTTTTTGTTGTGGCAAAAGAAAGACAAAAAAATTTTGAACAAACTCAAAAGAGTGGAAAGACAAAGAGAAAGAGCATAATGAATAAGAAAAGCTACCTAAATTGATGGTTTTTTATTTAAACAGATATTGATTATAAATTCAACACATAAGACTTATCAGAATTTTTTTTTTTCTTCACATTTTTAACATTTTTGTTTCACCCACAGCCTTGAACTCCTTTTTTTTTCTTTTCTTTTTAGAATAATGCAATTCTTAACAGAGTCTCAAGCCTTAAGTTGTGATCAGCTTACTGGTTCTAAAGGCATAATTCACTAGAAATCACATTTGAAATGACTGCCAAACTTGTTTCAGCTCAATTTTCCTCCAGGCTGCTTATTTTGTGGCTAGTTATTAAGCAAAATAACAGAGAAACAGCACTACAATATGGTAGTTGCCATTTTCAATTCTAAAAGGTTTGGCCAGGTTTTTTAGGTTTTTTGTAAGGTAACCGACTTATCTAGCAGCTGAATTCGTCCTCCTCGCAGTTTGTCGATAATACTGAATTCATCCACCTCGCTGTCAAATGGTTAAATTTCAAAATCCAACTCTGAAAAATCATCGATTCTGCTGCTGTTTATCCCTCAGTAAGACTCAAGATTCCAGCAAAGAGTCATCTCCCAAGCAAAGTTTGGAAGATGACATGTTTTGATTGTTTCTTTGATATTCTAAATTCAATTACTGCTCTGCAAACAACAGGATAGGATGATACAAGAAAAAAAAAAGAATAAAGAAAATGATAACCTGAAAAAGAAGCTTAACTCACTTGCAACTGACCCCTTTTCCTCTTGCTATTCCCTGCGGACTGAGGTTTTTTGGGCTTTTTTAAAAAAATGTAAAAAAAAAGTAATAATGCAGACACTCTAAAACTTTGGAAACATAAAATTTATCTTTAGATCTGTTAGTTGCAGCACTTTTATTCAGCTACCTTGATATGTTGATTTTGTATGTTTTTTACAAAGAGGGTAAAAATTTGAAATTTCGGAAAATTTTCTGAAGCCAAGAAAGATGCAGCAAACTGGTAAGAACACACCAAAATAGGGAGAGATGCTTTTGACTTCAATGGATTTTATTTAGATCTAGATATCTGGACTGGTTGTGCTCGTTTTTTCGTTTGGGTCTTGATTTTGTGCTCCTGGACTCTGAGCGTTTCTTAGATCTACACTATATCTGGATCTAGATCTAGGTCAACATTGGAATCATTGTGACTTTCTACTGGCAAAAACTCTACATCATTATCAGAAAATTCTTCCCCAGATCTGTCTGCCTTAAAGAGAGTTACCTAAGATTCTCCTTCAACCTAAAAAAATCACTGGAAACCTTTAGATAAAGGCATTCTCTTCCACAAGAGGCTCAATTAAATTTATGTTGACCTGCCTCATATTCAAGTATAAGGAAAAAAAAAAGAAGAAAGAAAATGAAAAATAATAAATGGGGAGAGGAACTGCAGCTTCATTGATTTTATCAACTTCCCTCAGTAATTTGAACACAATATTCTTAAACACATCTCGTTGGAACCCGTGCTCAACCGCATATAAAAAGGATATGTTCAGGTAAGCTATACTCCAGTATTGGAACTTCAAAAGATCCTTCCTCTATTGCCTTGAGGTACATCTGTGAAAGGTAGCCAATGCTTGCAGTGCTACTCCCTCTTGTGAACACAATGGCATCGTAACCAATGCGTATCAAGTTTAAACAGAAGCTATCTCTGGATATGAAACTTGAAGAACCCCTAAAAATTTAGAAAAAAAAAAACAGCAAAAATAACAAAAAAAGATAAATTTTGAGCATTACTTTACAACATGATTTTTATGTCATTTGAAATCACAGAAAAAACACACTGACTGTCGGTACTTCATAGCAACTTTAGTTTATTTGGTAATGAGCAAAATGGTTTATTATAATGCTTCTTCCCCTTCGGCATTTTCCATGGGTATGTCTAACGATACAAGCTACTGTTTTTTATCACATGAGATCACCGCTTAATGGTGGACTGGGCATACCAATAATCAATCAATCAATCCAAGTAATTGAATTCTTCATTGAATGCTGACATTAACAGGTGCTATAAAAAGGTGACCTGTTAAAATTGCTCAATTTGACTATCCAACTTAAATTTTTTTTTAAAGGCACTTAAAGGCCATTCAGTACTGCTTAGTGCACAAAGCAAGCGCTGAGTGAAAATTGAAAACAATGGGTTGACATTTGTGGGGTAAAATGCCTTTTCATTGACTATAATCAATATATTGTTACAGAAGTGTCTTGTTTGCTTGACTGCTATTTAGATTTAGGTCTTGCAGGCCTAGCCTAATGTATACCGCATTCATTGGGCTGTTATAATTACATTGTTTGTGTGAATATATGAAAACTATGCCATAAAAATGACCATTTAATGTCCATGTCTTTTAAATATGAACTGTTTGAATTATTATTTGTATAAAGATAAAAAGAAAACAACAAAAAAAAAACCAAAAAAAAATTAAATCAACATTTACATCACCTGATAAAAAAGCTTGAAAACCTTCACATTGTATCTATTAGATTCTGAGTTTTTCTAGTATGGTACTCATGACATGTTTAGATCTAGGTCTAGTAAGTCTAGCTTAACGGAAACAGCATTGACGATGGAGTAAGCTGGTGTAACTATACTGCTTGTGTGAACACATTAAAACTGAGCCACAAAAATATATGTAGCATCCTTGTCTTTTGCATATCAATCATTGGAATTATTATCTGCCGAATGAAAAAAAAGAAACATGTACCTTTGTTTACAACATTCGAAAAAAAAAAGAAAAAAGAACTTGAAAACATTCAAACTCTGCAAGGTACTTGGTTGTTGTGAAAAAGTTTGTAAGCCTAAGGATGATTATATTGTGTTGTAAGTGGACAGGATGATGGTGACTGTTAGGGATAATGTAGACATGTTTTCATGTTAGCTATGTAGGGTTGAATGTTTGGTGTGTGTGTGTGTGATGTGATTTGGAGTTCACACCTGGTGACGACGGTTCGGACGGAGCTGCAGAGCGGAGGATTTTGCCTGGGTCAGACACTCCAATTTTAGCACTCGAGCTGTTCAGTCACGGACGGTCCTGGCCTGTACTGTAGCGGATTTGTCGACTGGAGACTACGTTTTTAAACCTTCTACCACCTGAGGGAACCTACGCTATTTTAATTCCTGAGGCTGTGTGCCTAGCCAGACTGATGGTCAAGTCTGAGAATTTATGTTTCACAACTGGAAACGGTGGTAACGAAATTGAATCTGTTGAATTTGATGCTTGAGGCTGTGTGCCTACGCAGACCTATACATACAGGTCTACAATTCATCACGTACAACTGAATTGGCACTCTATCTCGTTCTACTTGTACTAATTGTCCCTCGCATAAGGGCGTGCCACCTGTCTGGTGAATGACAGTGTGTCAGAGTCTGAGAAAGTAAGTGGAGAGCTTGAAGGACACGGGGGTAGGACTGTTATTATTGTGTGGAGAGTTTTAGGGACACGGGTGAGGACTAGTATTACTGTGTAAGTCATGAACTGTTGAGCGGGACCCAGATTGTGTTGGGACGTCTCATTATTTGGACATTTGACTGTTGGTATTTGGAACTGTATACCCTATTCTGCTACAGGCTTCGCGGACGGGAATCGTCGCTGGATCGTGTTTGGAAGCGTGTGCTTGTGTGGTTGAGCAGTGTGGGGTTTTATATCTATTAGTCAAGTCTGTAGATTTATAACTATTTATTATATCTTTAGATTGGTCCTTTTAATTATATTTGTGGATTATATCTATGAACTAAATTGATAAATTAAATCTTAAAACTTTATCTAAAGATC
>BLXT01007807.1:651818-661863 GCA_019648995.1 Plakobranchus ocellatus
AGCAGGAAAAGGTAGAAATGTGCAAGAATGAGGCGCATGCATTGTTGTAGATCTTGCAAGGCCCAGTGGGTGTCAAAGCGTATGCGAGATGCAAGAAGGTTTGGTATAGCTCATTAAAAGCTGCTTAGTTATCAAATACAGTACTCAATGACTATATGGCAAGGCAGATTTGGATATGAAATAGCATATAATATCAATCTACCAGTCAGAATTCGTCCATGATCCTCTCTTTCTCTCCGTTCTTCTTCTTCTTCTCTCTCTCTCTCTCTATTGGTCTCTTTTCTTTATTAAAAATCCTCTCTCTCTCTCTCGCTGCCCATTCACAAACATATAAATAAAAATCTAGTTACTCCTACATAGGCTTACATATAAGTGCAGGTATGCATACATACATTCACAATTCATACAGTTTTAAAAAAAGATGCTCCAAAACCCTATTAACAAACTTCTGTTTCATTTTTCGGTTCCCAACGTGCTGGAATTTGAAATGGTAAACGGTTTCCTCCAGGCATCCAGAGCTGACCCAAATGACCTGCTAAAAATTTGTATCAGAAATGTTCCAACTGTCGAAGAAATAGCATTTTTATCTATAACCCTACCTCTAGAAAGAAATGTACGTCAAGACTTAGGCCTGTAAGAAAAAGATAACGTTAAATTATTTTGCGTTAAGAATAAATACTGCTTAAAGACAACATACAGTGCTCCAGAATGAAAGTTATTTGATGATTTTATTAATTTCTCCAAATATGGAGTACAGGTATACTGATTACTATAGCACAAGTTATTTGGTAGAAACAAAACACTCAATTTAACTCTCATTAATTCCTTCAAGAACGATAGGCACTGGAGAAAAGCCCTTCAATTCCTATACTGGACCAATAGGTTTTCAAATTATCCTGATTTGTGTGAGGGTTTGCTTCATATCTTTGTTAAATTCCTTTTCATACAGAAGCGTAAATATGTGATGTCTCAAACGTCGTATTCTAATTGTTGTCCATGTATTAATGGTCTAGACCCATATTACCATCTTATTAACAAACATGCAGAAGTCTGTAATAATAGTTAACTTCCATTTTTTAATGACTTTTCAGTTACTGGCTGTAGTGAATCACATCTCATTCTCAGTGACAAAATTGATGACTGTGAAATCAATATATATGTGCTTTCAAATTACCCATAGAGATTTTGATGATTCTAACCATTCAGGCTTGTGTGTGTAGATTAAATTTTAAAGCAAATATCAAAATTTCAATGTTATGATTAAAAACCTATCAATATCAAAAGTTCATAGAAGGAGATGATCTCATCTAAAAACTCCTTGTTGTTTTTACTTATAACAGAAACCCCTCGATATTTATTATTATCATCCCCGCCACCATCACCTTCATAACAATAATCATTACCCCACCACCATTTGTGATAATGATTGTCACCATCATCGTGTACACTCACAACACAATCATCCCGAGGCCTACGAAACTTTCACAGCAATCATTGCAATCAAGTACCAATACCGCACTGGGCATGGAAGGTTTTTCAGGTATTTTCTAAAATGTAAATTTATACAGTCAACACGGCTTCAGTCCATGTCCAGGGGACTTAATAAAAAGATCGACTTACATGAAAAATCGAGTTACGTGATGTTTAAGTTACCTTCCCTGGTTAAAGCGATAGATATTAATAATATTATTGTCACTATATCAGAATTTCAGATCTGTTTAGCCTCAGTTCAAAGATTTAAATTGAGTAGCACTCTATCGCTAATGGAGTTCATGTATTAATCTTGTTAAAAAGAACAATTAAATCCAAAGGAAAATTGTCATCTGGGGCTAAATCTTAAGAAAACAGTACGCTCGATTGTGACCGTAGTTTACAAAGGCATAGTTTTAATTGAGGAAAAATATTTTAGTCATTTGAGAGCTGAACACTGATCGAAAGAGACTCAAATCTCTCCATTGTCTCGGGTAGATCAATATTTAAAAATTTTAACTTTATTAAAATCTAAGTAATAATTAATATATAAAAAAATGTGATGTGTATGTCTTGTGTGCGCCAACAAAATGAATCGGAAAAGTCTTTTTTTCCTTTGCTATTGCTATTTCAATATATTGTGCCATATCCAAGGTTTCGGAACTATCACAGAAACAAAATATAATTTGGTGGGTATCAAAATTCCTTTTTCGGGACTTCTTGTGTCAAAACTTGAGGATTGCCACCCTGTTCGCGACAATTTATTATATCATTAAATATTATATAAAATTATCCTTGCCAGTCAAATTTTTTTTTCTATCACAGTATCAGCAGCCAATAATTGAAAAGATACGTTTGTGCAAAAGACAAGGATACAAAATCTACAGAACATTTTTGTGGCTCAATTTCCATACATCCTCACAAGAAGTATCAGGCTACTGGCCCACTGAATGCTGTTTCTCTTAAGCTACTAGACGCAAATCTACATACTAGTCATGCATACAATAAACACTTAAGATCTATAGCATCCAACGCAATTACTGAAGACTCATTTTTAACGCCTATCACAGGCGATCCATCGTTACTCCATGTATTTTTAGCTGCTGCTTTGTGGGCGAAGCATTAGGGAATGGCTTTATTGGTACGTTTATCACATAGGGCCTAATAAGCCATATTGCTACCCATTTAATTTTTTACTATACAAAATTGGGGTTGAAAACAGCTCATGACATACAATTTGTGCAGTAATAGCAAAGAGCACTAAGGTTAATGGCCTTTACTTTGTCACACAACGAGAAAAAAAAATGGCCACAGATCCAACATCAACAACATTAAAAGAGAAAAAAAACCATAACATCATAATTTTAATTATGGTCAAATGTGTTTATATTTTTATCATATGCATGTAGGACTCATAATATTTAGCATATAACTTATATAGTGTTTATGGTACCCATACGTACATCAGACAAATTCTGTAGGTAATGTACAAGGATCAGAACGATACATTAGCAAGGCCGCCAGCCAAAGTTCATGCTAGTACAAAAAATGAAACATTCACTCTTCAAAAAAATGATAAACAATGTAACTAAGGAAAACAATTAAGAGGCACATATTTTTACCTAATTATTTGATATCAGCATACTTTATTATTCCAAGAGGTAAAATAGCGTATCTAATCTTGCCTATATGTTGAAAATATAAAAAAATTTTTAAAAGTGAAAACAAAATTGTTATATCCAATTAATTTATTAAAATAAAATGAAACAGATGGCTTTAGATTTTACAAAAGTATTTTAAAGCTGAATGAAGTAAGTCACAATGTTTTCCAAATAGTAAGCATCATAAAGATCACTATGAAAAAAAAAAGCAAAAGTGAATTTTGTTGGAAGGAAAAAAAGAGCATAAAATTTCAAAAGCAAAAAATCATTGAGAAAATATTTTAGTTCTAATTGAACAAAAAAATAATGGAAAAAAACCTATCCCCTCCCCCCACCTAAAACAAAGCAGCAAACAAAGTGAAAGCAATCAATCATAGTTCAAAACGTGTCAATGATACAAATAAAGATAAAACAAATCACACTTTCATCTTTCAGCTTTGTACCTTAGGAACAGAAGACATAGTCAATAAAGCATTGTAGGAAAGTTGTTGAAATGATCAGTAAAGTTTGCAGGCTAAATAAAGCGAAATGGCAACAAAAAACGCTAATTTAAATTTTTTTTTTTCTTCATGGATGTTTTTTTGTTGTTTTGTTTTAAACGAGCAACCATTAAATGTATTGCTCACGGGATACAGGCACACAAACACACACACACCCTTGTGAACTGAAAACACTCTCATGCATTAAATATTTCTGTGTTATAGTTAATATTAACGACCACAAGTGTACAAATCAAACAAAAAAAACAACACCAAAAAAAAATAGTAATGATCAATAGCAACAATAAGAACATGTTTACTGGTACATGACAGTACTGCATGAAACATGGTTATACATAAATACTGCTCTTGTATCACTATCGGAAGCTTTCACATTTAGTCAGAGGAAAAGAAGACACACGCAAAGCTTAGAACAATAAAACTGCCTTAGACCAAAACCCCTTAAGCATCAACTCAACTCATACACTTTTTTACCCTCCTATGGAAACTTCGAACTTTAAATTAAAAAAAAAAAATCAAACAATTTCTTATCAGGATTCCATTAGAATCAAAATTCCTCCTCCAAATTATGTTACAGAATGTATGGCCAAGTATTGTTCCACATTGACAAACTCGGAGAAAGGCAATTTCACCTTTAGGATCCCCCTCTGGGCATTTTTCATCTTGCTACACTCATTCCACTCTACCCACACAAGAGGAAAACATGTACTGTCAGCACAGATGACACATTGTGTGTTCTTCACTTGAACCTATGAACTAACATTTCAATGATTGCAGCCCTTTGAAAATGTTTTCAGAAAATTACTACTAAAGATACATGAGCAGCGTTTTTTCCCCCTGACCATTTATATCGCACCACTGGGAAACAATGGACGATAAAGTGAAAGACACAATTACTTTTTTTTTCATAGTGGGCATTTTTCACCATTGTTTGACAGCAAAGTTTGTGTAAGCCTATGTGTATCAACATCCCAAAAATTTTATCATAGCGATTCATCCATCATTTCAACAGGGTTTGGGAAACAAAAACTCACTTATAGCAGGTGATGGTCTGGCCTTTCCACTAAATAACCTGGAAATCGGCAGCAGGAAAGGCCAAACAGTATTCACTAGTGCGAAAGGATCCTACTTCTTTCTTCAAGTTTTCAAGTATCTTTTATTTCCTTGCTTCATCGAAATTGAAAAAAAAAAAAGGTATGGAACCAAATGTCACTTCAGAACCACAACAGTAAAACAAGGACGCTAATATAGTTATCATTCTGTACCAAACCTCTGGATTGGATGGGCCCAGAGTTAACTCACATAGACAACATTTGTCTTGGTTGTATTGAAGTTTGGTACGGCTTCATCTTTCCCACTTATGCCTGTAAAATTAGCGAAAGCTTCGACATGCCTCCTAGCCTGCACACACACACAAAATCACCACCATCTTTGTAATCTTAGACTCAATCCAAAGGATCATGACTGCATGAAGTTACTACAAAAAGTGAGGGTTTTTTGTTTTTTAATGGATCTTGAATGAGCAGCTTTGGATAAAGAAGCATATGTACGCTCGACTTGCAGCGGTAAAATGTAATACAAACACGAAGAATAACCCCCCCCCCCCCGCAGGCAACAGACTGGGCACACATCTGTCACTCCCCTTGCCTCTCCTCTATCCTAAATCTTTCACACAACCCCACCCACTGACTCTCACATTGATTGTTTCCCTACCTGTTACAAGATCAGGATGCTTATTGCTATGCAGGTTATACCTTTTCTTTTGAAGAACAAGAAACAAAATTTAAAACTGTTGAGAAGAGGAAATCTATTAAAAGAGTGGGAAAATGCTTTTCCTTCTAGTGGCATCTGATAAACCAAACAAGTTCTTGTCACTGCTTAAAGTTTCAGTAGAGATAATTCTGTCAGCTCCAACCCACTTGAAAAGTTACACAGTCAATAAACCCCTTCAGTTTCATCATGCAGGGGGAAGAATCCAAGCGATGTAAAAATGTGCTGCCATTGCAATGAAAAAAAAATATATATCCATCTATCTCTGACTAAAATTTAAAAAGAGCTGCAAAAATACTGTGAGGCTAATTCACTCCATGGATGGAACTTGTCACACAAAAGCAAAGTGCTTGTATCGCGGTTTATAGTCCAGATAAAATACTCACTCCATTTAGTTTATGGTCTTAGGCTCGACAGTCTACCTTGCTGAGAAGCTTTGCTGATGGTAATCAGATGTCAGGCATAAGATCATGATAGTTTCATGGCCAGTTGTCTACCCAACCACCACTAACACTTACAGTTACAGTAGGGTGCAGGGTTTTCATTTTTTTCTATCGCAAATGGGTAAGAAAATCAACTCCTCTTTTCCATAGTTTTGATTACAATCACCATGCGGGTTCCACATGGGAGCTGCAAATATAAAGCCTAACTTAAGTACCTAGTACCAGTAATTATGACAAAGTAAAAAAATTCCCTTTATCTTTTTCTTAAAGACTTCACTGCCACCTCCAGATCTTTCTAAGCATAACTGAAAGTTCCAGAGGGGTGGCGATTTCAAACAGACCACATGCTCCACTATGGCCACAACACTGGGCTCAATAATAAAAATAATGACAATTACAATAACAATGATAAAATGCGGTGCACTGACCTCTTTCTCTTCAAACTTGGAGAGAAACACACAACAGGGTGGGCTAAGGAAATATAATCCACATGTAAACATGTAAAAAATGGTCAGATATTTTGTTAAAAAAATTTTTTTTTAAATTAAGAAACCAACCAGGGTGTCTGCTGCTAGCGCTGAAATGCTGAAATCATTCATATTTTTGCCATACTGCTGTACCAGTATATTTGCAAGATTCTACCTAGATACAGATTATTCATATACAAGAAAAAAAAAAAATAATGATAAACAGATAGGAGCGCAACATTTCAATCAAATCTCACAGAAGCCATGATTGATGTTCCATTAACAACATTCTCTCCCCCATCTTCATCCCTCCCCAAGTTATAAAGAAAGGAATAAAAAAAAAAAACCCACCTAGAAATCATTCATGACAGCTGTTTTTTCTTCCTTTTTATGCTGCAAATTTGCTAGAAAATATTTAATCAAAAGAGAAGAAAAAAAAAGGATAAAATTAATGTATCACAATTTCTGTTTATCATTGTGATGTTTTGTTTTTTGTTGGTTTATATATTTTTGTTGTTGTATTCCTGTTGCATTTGTCTGCATTGTTTGTAGTATGTTTGTTGCTCTAGGCACATTGCTTTTACAAGATGAGACACTTCTTTTTCTTGGGTGGCTCAGGGGGTTCCAGGGCTGCTAGGATTGCCTCGTCAAAAACATTCTTCAGTCCTTTCTGGAGAAAAAAAAAAAGGTCAGCCTCATGAAAAAGTTTCAAAGTTCTTTTGAACAAAGATAAAGCACAGCATAAAGCCAGTTTTGGTTTCAATTTTGGGTATAGCCAATCCACAAAAAGATGATCTCAGTTTCATGCCCTCCATCAGGCCAGGGCACCAAAGGCTCCAACAGAAGTGTCCCTGCAGATCTCAGGGCAAATATGCTATCTACCATGCAACTGACGCCAGTAGGCCAGCTTTGACAAAAACTTTCTGAAGAAAATTAGGACTCCACAAAGTAAGAGGTTCAAAAGAATGCTGCTAAATTTTGGAGAGTAGTCAAATTTTGTATTTCACAACTCATTCTCAAAACCATTTGCCAGCAATGCCTAGCCATTACAGAGGGCTTAAGAGTCATAAAGAATGACTCACACAACCATCAAACAGACTCAGGAAATCTATGACTGACAGTGATATATATGCTTTTCGTAAATGTTTTGAGATAAACTTCTTATAAAATCTTCTATGCTTTCTGTGAATTAGTTTTGCATGATCCTGTTTCCTTACCAGCACCCTTTTTAACTCTTGGGAGAAAATAAAACGTAGATCTAGATCTAGAATTACAGAAACCTGATATGACTATTTATCGCAAGATTAAAGTGGCTGGATATAGATTTTTCATTCGAAATTCAAATGTACATTCTAGAAAGAAATTCACGACCTCGGTCACCTTCTGGAATCTAGTCTACATTTTAAATCTAGATCTAGATGTAGAGTTCGAGATTGGATGAGAGCACTTGGGTATGGGGATAAAATTTTATGTAGAACAATACTAATAAGTAATATTCTTGAAATGATTAGGAATGGAAATAATTTTAATTTTCATCAGCTGATTCCAGCTTGTATGGCTTGACACCACTCTCTTCAGTATCAAACACATTGCGCTGAGACTACGCTAAATGTTCTGTTGGAAACAAGTTCAGAATGACAGATCAAGCGGTTCAGAGGTATCCCTCTTCAATCCTTTATTTTGAATCCTAAAAACAGAAGAAATATGGCAAATCAGGTTTCACCATAAAACTTGGAAACTTACGAATTCAACCGAGAAAACTGCAAGTTTCTATTACTTGTTAATGTACTTCACAAAATTCGCAAAGCCATCCTGAACATCCTTGAGATCAGGTCCTGAGCACTAAAAATAGCAACTTAATACTGTTTGATACCAGGGCCCAATCAGTTAAAAAGATTGATTTCATCTAGTTTGCATGAAAAATAATAGAGATAGTATCCTTGAATAAATTTGAAATGTAAACCACAAACCTGTGTTAGAGCTGAGCATTCTACATATTTCACAGCCCTCAACTCTCTTGCCAGTCTCTCGCCATTGTCAAAGGTGATGGGCTTCTGCTTGTTCTTGGCCAGCTTCTCCACTGTAGTGGCATCATCACGCAGATCTATCTGCGTACCCACAAGCAAGAACGGTGTGCGCTGGCAGTGATGAGTGATCTCTGGTACCCACTGCAGGAAAATTATGTATCAAACATTCAGACACATTTACAAACATTTCAGATTTATTTCTAGTATCTAGTTTCTGTGATAAACAATGGCAAGGTAAGCTTCCAATCAAAACATGATAATTTTTCAACAGAAAACAGTGGGGTTGTCAAGGCTAGACAGGAACTACAGAGGAGTCAGCTTTTGTCTGAGCCTTGCATTCCCGCCTGGCACAATACCAGCCTAAATTCCTGAAATTTTCACACTATTCATGGCCTTCACAACACTGCAAAAAATCATTTTAAAAAATGCAACCATGCACAGTCTGAACAGCCATGCACTCATTGATTTATTAGGACTTTCATTTCCGAAACTCACACATCAAATAGCAGAACAATGGGTGGGTGTTCGTAGTTTACAACAAGAAGCTGATGCTACTTCAAATCTCCAAGAGAAGGGCCCCTGCAGATTTCAAAGTAATTTCATAACCAGTAGGCCATTGCCCTTACCATTGCAGAACTAATTGACTGATTGCTAATGTTCCATTTTTTCTATTCATTTTGCTCAACATGACTCATACTGACTAAATCTTTTACTTCTGTTTGAGAAGATGATGCTGTTGCTTGTGCCAGAAAGACATACAACTATGGCATGCAAAGTTCATTGCTTCAGTTCACTCACATCAAGACGGTTACATCTCACCTTTTCGTTCACAACACGATCTCGAGTCAACTTAAACTGATTACACGAATAGTCAAATCACATGCAAAATCAATCAATCAGGGCAAGTGTAAATTATCAAGGAGAAAAAGACAGCAAGTGTACAATTAATGCTTAGGTATCTTTCATACAGTCCCTACACATGATACATCTACTTCATGGAGAATGATGCATGCCTAAATACAATATCTAACAATGACAGTACAATACTGATGAAAAATAACCAAGTCCCTTGTCTTGACAATCATAATACTTTCTATTATTCACGTTTTTGACCTCTGGAAAGTATTTTTTCTAAGCTATGTTTACATTGTTTGATTGTTGCTAAAAAACCCTTGTGCAGGTAAGTCCACTTCAGACCAAATAAAAAAGATTCTTGATAATAACAAAAAATTACTGTTTCTCTTTGGGCCTTTCTTTTTTCACTACATATGCAACTCACTTGGCGCTAGGACCAGTTTTGAAACCGCCACTACCATCAGCATTAACAGTTTTGACATGTTTATGCCAATCAGATCTATAGTTGCCACGATTTAGACCAAATACTAGGGCAAGGGAACAGTCCATTGTTTTTTTTTAAATACCTAAAATATTGCCATTGCTCCTCAAAATTGAGAAAGGACTGTTCTTTCTCCTGTCATATAATCATCATCTAGCATGGTACAGGGTTGACCATACTCTCCGCTTTATTTTATCTTCTGTTGCCCTCATGATGGTGTTGTTTCTGGACGGTTTTGATCATGTGGACGATCCGTCAAAGATCTTACTTCTTTGTTGTCCATAATCTCCTTAGCCATTGAATTTTCCTGATGTTATCCATCGTTTAGTGGGAATCGATTTGACTGCTATAAATCAAAACTAAGGAAAAAA
>BLXT01007807.1:661908-673870 GCA_019648995.1 Plakobranchus ocellatus
AAAAGGGGGGGTAAAACTAAATACACATGAAGTGCAGCTCAATTAAATAAGCTTTGAACTTACCTTTTCTCTCACATTCTCAAAAGAGGACGGTGAGATGACGGAGAAGCAGACTAGAAAAACATCTGTTTGGGGGTAACTCAGTGGACGTAGTCTGTCGTAATCCTCCTGACCGGCTGTGTCAAACAAACCCAAAGTGTACGGTTCTCCACCAATCATTACTGTCACTGCATAGTTGTCAAACACCTGTTGGCACAAACATATCGACAGCTTCTACTTATCATTCTGCATACTATTTTGAAGCACTAGCTCTGGAAAACACTGACTTGATATAAGATTATTTTGCGTTGACAATTAAACATTTTGTTAAGATTAACCTTTCCATTTGTCACTTTGTCACTATTTAACAAAACAAATTCACATATCATTTCTAAATCACACTCGTGTTAACATGTCCTATAACACTTGCTCTGCTTAAAAAAAAACTTTTCTTGCAACAGAAAGTGCTTCAAATGCTCTCTAAAATCATTGTCATACGGTTGTAATTAATCAACAAGTTCAGAGGGTGGAGGTAAGGAAATGATGGAGCACATAGCTGGGACTGGGAGGCAAACTGTTTTAAATGTCGAAGTTGCACAGGCTTCCAGTGCATGAACATATGTCTCAATACTGTTCACTACCTTCTACATGTACTCATTTTAAAATGCCATCTCTACCTCAAAAGCTTGATACTCACACTAACATGTAATATTAGATTTATTTCAAAATTACAAATTAGGCCTTTTGTTTCTGTCTAGAAAAAGAAGGGTGATCAAGACAATTTACCGTAGGGACATATTCTGACGGAAATTTGTTGGTTGTGTAAGAAATGAGCAGACATGTTTTACCAACTGCACCATCCCCAACCACTACACACTTGATTGTCTGCATCTTGGACCTTGTCTCTAGGGAAAGAAAAACAGACATGATCATGGTACAAAAAAATCAAAAAAAGATAAAAATCAAGCAGCCTTGTTAATGAAAGGCAAGTGCTCCAATCACAGACATGATACTAGTCAAGGTTTTTACCTTCACTGTGATTAGAACTATTCCCTGCCCTTTATGCTTAGGGTAAAAAACAGACAGATTACAACACATTTTTTCTGGACTTAAAAAAATTAAGAATAAGACATAATTTAAATATATCTTATTTTTGTAAATATTATTTAGACTTTTACTAGGTATTGGAATGAGAATACATGGTTTGAATCAAATGATGAATATGTTTTGAACATACAAAAAGGTTTAAGAGAAAGATAATTTACAATTATTCTACTGCTTTCTAATTTCTTAGGGTCTTTTTTTTTCCAAGGTAATGAAGTCAAGAGATATCATAGATAGTACTTATGGCTTTGAATAGAGAAAAAATAACAGTTTATGAGAATGTGAATCTCACTTATATAAATCAGAATACCAACCTGACGCTTACATTTGAAAAAAAAAAATATGTAATAGAAGCTGCTTGCAGTTTTTTTTTTTTTTTCAGGCTTTAATATACTCATTTATTTTCTAATTTTACTTCTTTTTTTATGTCCTAAATCCTTGAAAACTTCTTTTGATATTTCAAGACGTAACAAGTACAATATAAAGACTAAAGGAGGCTTGCCAAAAAAGTTGTCTATTTCAATGAATTTATTTCAATCTTTTCTATTTTTGCTGACCCTTGCCATTTACAAATGTAATAGCATTTCTTTATAATATGAATTTGGATTTTGTAAACATTCAATATTATGCTCAGAGTAACTGACGTATTCACAGAGTCTGGCTATTTTAAGTATTTTGTTTTCTTCAAGTGTAGGCCTAGGCTTCAATTCTAGATCAATATCAAATATGGACCTAAATCTAGATCTAAAATAAATTGGGTATTTATTGAATAAAAGAGTCATTTCGCACTGTTTTACGCTAAAGTTAAGTGGGCCCCATTCTTGGTCTAAGCATCAGGGAAACAGGAGTAGGGTCTTGTAATATTACAAATGTAATAGCATTTCTTTATAGTATGAATTTGGATTTTGTAAACATTCAATATTATGCTCAGAGTAACTGACATATTCACAGAGTCTGGCTATTTTAAGTATTTTGTTTTCTTCAAGTGTAGGCCTAGGCTTCAATTCTAGATCAATATCAAATATGGACCTAAATCTAGATCTAAAATAAATTGGGTATTTATTGAATAAAAGAGTCATTTCGCACTGTTTTACGCTAAAGTTAAGTGGGCCCCATTCTTGGTCTAAGCATCAGGGAAACAGGAGTAGGGTCCTGACTGTTCTTGGCATACAGCATCATGAGGCAGTTTGCCACTGCTTTACTTTCACCTGATCTTTAGAAACCTAGCTACAGATTTAGTGCTTTTTAGAGACCTAGCTACAGATTTAGTGCTGGATGCGAAACCCTTGCTTGGTAGCCAATTGCCCTACAAGGTAAGCCAAAGCTCCTCCCAGTTTTTTGTTTCAGCATAGAGGTAATCCTTACCTCCTGCAGTCCCTACAAGTTGCAGCTGGTTTTGCTGAGGCCTACCGATAACCCTGACAAAAAAAAAGTGGCTTTAGGTCCAATTTAGAAATAATATGCGAGAGATCTCAAGAGATTGTGTTTCATTTTCACACTATTGCATTTTATTTCTAAATCTCACAAATTTATCAAGTAAAACTCACTTCATTTCGTCAGGTTTATTGGTTTTGTTGGGACCACAGATGGTAAGGATTATCAGATTTGATCTAGATTTTAGGCCTTCACCTAGAGTCTATAGGCCTATAAAATGAGTTTCATATGGGCTAGCCTAAGTAATCAAACAAGTCAAGTGTAGCTGTAAATATCATGCCCTCTCCATTTTGTCTGTGACTGAAGGCCACAAGTGAGAAAATAATAATTTTTATTTTACAGTCTTGCCCAACTGGGTTTAAATCTAAGATCTAGATCTAAGCCCAAATTTGATACTGATCTATATTAGGTCTAGATCTATCTAGATCTAGATCTAGACCAATACTAGACTCTAGATCTATTTAGGCCTACACTAGAAGAAGACAAAATTGCCAGATTCCGACTATATGTGGGGTAAACTGAGCGTAATAAATAGCCTTAAAAAAATACATTTATCTTGATGACTTGATTGAAATGTAGATCTTGATGTCAGATGCTTCAAAAGTCATCAGTTCAGTGCGGAAGTGAGAACTGAGATTATGAGTGAAGGCTCTCAAGTGGCCATTTTGACAATAAAAAACCGATTTGTCTTTTCTCACCGACGAAACTGTTCAGGGCAAATATATACAATGCGTAACATGCCGGCACAAAGTGGTTATTTATTATTAATACCTATTTTATTTGTTTAATCCAGATTTCGATCTAAATACTTACAATAAGGGTTAGAAAATCCTAACTTATCGGTGCGATGTCAAGCTCTACAGCTTTGCCGGAAGAAACGTAAGGGTTGTAACCCATGCGCGTTGCCACGACTGCGCAAGATCAGGGTCTGCCTGCCCGCCCCACCTCTTTAGCGATAAAAAACTAGCAAAAGTCGAGCATCGCCTGAATGGCACTTCTGAGTCATTGTGGGAGGAGCAGAAAGGGGAAGGGGAAGGTGTTTTAATTAAGGTGTCATTCATTTAGTAACTCGGGGGGGAACAGGCTGTCTTCTACTGTTCTGAAAATTACTTTAAACATTCAATAATAGATTGTCTTTTCCTCTAGACAATTTTCACCACTTATCTGTCAAAACTATAGACAAAATATTTGCGTGTATAATTATGTTCATTGCTCATCATGCCAGCGTGATTTAAAAAAAAAAAAAAAAAAAAGAAAGTAATAATAATAGATTACAACGGTTTTGAAGTTTCGCTTCACATGTAACATTTCGGAATTTCAATAATTCTATTTCTTGCTCTACATTGGAGAATTTTGAACCGCAATGGCATTCAAAAAAAATCATATCATAAAACTTGAAGTATTTTTTTTATCCATCTCCTATTTGTCCGAAAGATAATAATAGCAGTCTTTAGACCGCAAAAATCCTTTCAAAATACGATTTTGCTTTTTTTCAGCATACCATTTCCTGCTGTTAAAAGTGCTATGGGTTTTCACCTCGAGCTAGGAAGAGAAGTGCCAGGAGCAGACGTGTCTCTGAAGCTTTAGAGCATGCAAGCTATAGACACGGGTGTTTTGCCAAGAAAGCATGATATCGCTAGTTTGTTTTTCCCAAAGCCCTTGTGGCCACTTCTAGTACACGAGATTAGCACCTCAACTACTGTGGAATCTATCGAGACAAAATGAATGAATTCACAAGAAAATGGCTAGGGGTCTCACCCGGTCTAACGGATATTGCAATGTGCTGCCGCAAAGCGAAGCTGAAGTCAATAGTCGAAGAGTACAAGTGCGGAAAAGCTCGAAGATTCAGAGGATCCAGCAGTGATATCTATTCAGGTCGGTATAGGAACTGGCAGAAAATGAAAAGTTGATGAGGCAGTTAACCAAGCAAAAGAGGGCCTGAAAATGAAAGAGGTAAGTGGTCTCACTCCAACTGAAAGGAAAGAGTGGGACTAGAGGGAATAAACTGGTGATTGAAAGAGACGGTAAGGAGAAAAGAAATATGATATTTGACGAAAAGGGTTCTAAGCTAATGCAGAAAACAGTGCAGCATCCCAATAGGGACATTGGAGAAGCTGGGAAAGCGCATTACAGAGATCTCTTACACAGAAAGAGATATATAGCAAGTGGGACCACTCATAATCAGCTTCCTTATCCGAGCTGCCTTCAAACGCAAATCTGATGCGAAGAGGAATAAAAGATGCTTATTGTTGACAAGGCAAACAGACTACAGAACGTTTTCAGTTCCTGCAAAGTAGCTCTAAGCAAGGGCAGGTACACTCGGCATCACAACTGAGTGTCGCAATAGCTTGCTTTTGCAACATGTGACTCAAAAGGTCTGCCTCTCCAACTAAAGACAAGGGCATTAGTTTTCATATCAGAAGGTGAAAACAAATCCATCCTAATGTGGAAGTGTCACCAGCATGGATACTCAGAGGAGGAGCTTACTGGATGGGTTTGATGACTGGGATTATTCAGCCGATCTCCGCGAATGAGTGGGCTTCTGTGGAAGTCAGGGATAGTATTGTGATCCTCCATCAGCGCCACTGAATTCCGTGATGAGCAGGGATAGTAATTGATCCTGAATCAATTCCACGGATAGCTATGAAGGCCAGAGATATTAATGTAAGCCCCCATCACCTTCAGTGAATAGTGTGATCAGCAGGGATAGTAATATGATTCTGCACCAACTCTTCTGTTTGCTATGAAGGGCAGGGATGGTAATGAATCCTGCGTCATGTCCACTGAATACTGCAGGGTAACATATTACTGCACCAACTCTTCCGAAGGGCAGGGATGGTAATGAATCCTGCATCACCTTCACTAACACTGTGATGAGCAGGGGATGGTAATAATATGTGGGTACCGATATATTGTAATGCCCATTTTTGAGGTACCAAGAGATTACAAATGGAGGAAACGTATCATCCTGCGCTTTTTCTCATTATTCTAGCAATAATATTGGGAGTAACTTTTATGCCAGACGAAAAGGAAGACAGAGTGAAATCCACATAAAAAAAATCAAGAAATAAAAAGAAAAAGCGTAAAAACGCACCGAGGAACAATGAAAAATACAAATAATTCTTACTGTATTTTAATAAAGAAGCAGACGAGATGAAAACAGAAAAAATGAATTAAATAATCTTACTAATTAATTGACTGATCGATTAATCAATTATTCAAATAATAAGCAAAATATCAAAACAAACCTTGAAAGAGAAAAGAATAACTCATCCCCGAGAATCATCCACCTCCACGGCTTTTTGTCGCTAAAATAGAAATCCAAACCCTGCTACATGAATTTCTTTTAAAAAAATTAATATTCACTCTAAGACAATTACGAATCGGGTAGATAGCGACCATTTGCCGGTTACTTACCTGATGTGTACTATCGGCGCTCAAATAGACGTACAAGAATACACCAGGAGTTTATATTCGAAGACCCACAGTACAAAAATCGATAGACATCTATTTTTAGAATACTTTGAAACATGCTATAATTAGAGTAAAACCAGTCACCATCTTTTAGACCTCTTCGATATCATTATTAATGCAATATATTACACACCATATAAATATAACAATTAAAGTTATTCTCAGTAATTCAAGCGGATAAATAAGTAATTTAATCCTTTAATTTCAGTGGAAAATTAAAAGCTTAAATAATAATAATTTAAAAAAAAAAAAAAAAAAAAAAGCTCGCGGGGAAAGAGCATTTAACTGGGAATATATCCTGGATCAACTTATTATGGTACTAAATGTTTTAACAGGAAATGAATTGAGGGTTCAACAAAACTCAGACTTCCGCCTCTACTGCTTCTGTCTAATCTTGATGAGGGAAATAGAAGAGTGAAAGTAAACTCGAAATTATTTTACTTTTAAAGCTAGTTTCAAAAATTACTACACAATTTTGTACTGGAATCTTGGGTAAATATTTTACTTTACTTGTCTCAAATTCACCCTGATGTGTGGGCAATCATAACGCAATCAGTGAAGCCCGGCTATGGCGGCTTCAAGAAGGTAGGCCTAACCTGTAATTTCGAGATCTAATCTCCCTCTCTCTCAATTCCACTTCCTCTTTCTCTCTCTCATCCTACCCCCACTCTCTCTATTCCGCCTCCTCTTTCTCTCCTTCATCTTACCCTCTCTCCCTATCTATTCTGCTCCTTTCTTTCTCTCTTCCTATCCACTCTCTCTCCATTCCGTTCCTTCTTTCTCTCTCGATTCCATAGTCATACCGTCTTTCTCTACGCTCTATCCTTTCTCTCTTCCTATCTCTCTCTATTCCTCCCCTTCTTTATCCTCTCACCCAACCCCTTGCTCTTTCTTTTTCTCTACTCCTCTCTCACCCTGTCTGTCTCTCTTTCCTTCTTTCTGTCTTATTGTCAATTCATCTATCAAAATTACATAAGATAAGAAATAATTAAGCGGAGAACACTTTAACTCTTTATGCTCGCAGCCCTTTTCCCCCTTTGGCCACACAACATTTCCACCATCGGTCTCAGGCTCAAATGAGACTGTATCCTTATTTAGCTATGCATTACCTACACTTTGATAACTTTTGACATAAGTAAGAATAAGATACAGAGCTGAAATTGGTATCATTGGAAAGAAGAATAAATGTGCTTTATAGGTGTGTGATTTTTGTTATTGTACAATTTTTGTGAGTTTAGCTACATAACATTGAAATTATATCACATTTTATACATCTTGACCTAGATTTTAGATCTAAATATGTCTAGATATAGACTAGATCTAATGATAGCAACGATTTCATAGCAAAACTAATCTATTTGAATAAATAAAAACAAATTGATATCAGTAGCTAAAACACTGAAATTAGGATAATAATCTACTGGATCTACAAGATTTCACATCACACGATGAAGTTCTCTCAATCATAGATAGAAAAAAAAGACTAGAGTGCTTTCAGCCCGCGCTTAGACTAAAAAAACACCAAAGTATAGGAAGAATGGTAGGAAAAGGAAGTAGGAAGATTAAACTTTTCGTACAATTAAAGTTTCGCTTTTATAAAAGTGGTTTGGATGCGATTATATGCTACAAAACCAAGCAACGCTGTGACCGTCGGTGCGACCAACTGTGTGTTGCGGAAGCAACGCTGGCACCGTTGGTCCGACCATTCATAACCTATTCAATCAACGGTGGCTCCGTTGGTGTGAGCATGAAGAGTTAAGCAAGAGAAGCATATCATGATACAAATTAAGAGTTTATGCAGAGATACATGGGTCTGCTTCTTAATCTAACTTTATAACTACCAACAAACTAAAGAAGGGTTTTCTGTCTGATCAGCTACCAACGAAATAAAGCGATTGCAGGCATATAAATAATAAAATTGTGTGACATTGTTGGGAAAAGCACTATTAACATTTAACTTGGCCTGCGATCTCTTCATTTCGTCAGTAGCTTATGAAGGTAGATATAGTTCTAAATAGACCCATTAGCTCTGGGAGTACTGAAGTACACCTATAGATCTATATACTTATAGATCGAGAGAGGTGTAGGCCTTACAATGGTTAAAATGTTAGTTTGATCAGAATATCTTTATCTAGATCAAAGTGCTCACAAATTTCAGGTGCAAATTGATATCACGTCAGTTGACTTGTTTAAGTTTCATGAGTGTTATGATTTTCTTCCTGTAGGAGTCATGGCCATGATAGTTATAAAATTAGTATTGTAATACAATATGTTGTCTGGTCTTTTCAATCTCTGTTGGGCAGATCTATTTCATATTAAAAGCCTAACTTTTTTTATAGTATTAATCTCAATTTTTTTTTCTTTTCTTTTCATTTCTTTTCACTCTATATAGAGTTCTTTCTACTTAAAGTGTTTTTTTTTTTTTTTAAATTTTTTTTTTTTATTCTTTTCAGTCAAGATGTAAGTGATCATGTTTTTAAAATCAACCCTCATTCACAGAGACCTACCTATCACAATAAGTGAATGCACTTTTACTTTTAGTATAACTTGACAAAAGTCCTATTTATGATGGATGTTAATACTTATTTATACACATTTTACTTAAAGTAGGCTTAGATCTTCAGTTGAGGATAAAATAATTAAAAGTTATAAACATTTGGATCTGGATCTTCAAAGAAAAAAATGTAGATTTATATCTTTCTATAGGTTTTAGATCAAGATTCACCGAGGTGAGACCTAAAAATTCTTCAGGCTTATTTATATCAAAAATAAAAAAGTCAGTACAAACTTAGAGATTAATCTGGAAAATAAACTTAAAAAAAGATAAATTCAGGTTTGATCTATGGAGGAGTCTTGAAAGACTATTTGGCTAAAGAAATTATGTTTGAGATGAGAAATTAAAAGCAAAGCATAAGGGCTTGTGTCTCCAAATCTTGGGTGCTGAAAAACTGGCGATCAGCTTGCACCCAGAACTTGGATTCGGAATAAAGGGCAGTCAACTTGCTCTCAAACTCTTATACATACAAAATAATGCTAATGGCCTTAGATGTCTAAATCTTAATGCATTTAATTACAACACCATTGTGTAATTTTTTCCAGATAAAATTCTACAAGGAAAGAAATATTATGCATTCACAGAAAACAAATTGCCAAGATTTCCGAATTTGAGTCATTGGCAAAAGGTGAAGATCAAAAGTGGACATTTTGTCGACAAAGAACATGTGTGATAGGAGACATGAAAGGGGCATTTAATATCAGTATTTCAGTTTTAAGCTAACCAAAGCACTAGTAAAAACTTGTTTTATGAGAAATAACATACATCGCTTGCATAATGACATAAGGTTTTTTTCTTTAGTAACATATATGACACTTAAAAAACGCTGCAAAGATTCATGTCCAGTAAAGTGTAACACGCACTTCATAGTTTCATTCTATTTCACGCAGTCATACAATCCATGGGTGGAACAAGTCAGGTCTTACCCAGATTTCTGGGCGTTTTTCGGCGCCACTTAGTCCAAGAGTATCCAATGCAAGACATCCAATAGGAAAGAGAAGAAAGCAGAATGAAGCACAAGTTAATATTCTTGAAAAAAGAATTCTTGAAACTAAATTCGAATTATCAAAATAAAAAAGAGGAAAAAATCATTCACATCAGGGCAGGGGCATCAAAATTACCAGAAAAAAAAAAATATACATACTGTCATTCTGAATTCCTCCCACCTGTATTTGATTATATACTTAGAGATTTACTTGGAAATAGCATCTCAGCAGTATACCAGATGAAAATAATGGAATAAATAAAACTGATAAAAATCTTGTATTTAGAGGAAAAGTTGGTTGCTCTCAATACAGTTAGAAAGAATTATGGACAACTTTTAAAGCTTGTCATCACAACTTTGAATGGGTTTAATCTTGTTCATACTCTTGAGCCGAATGTTAACAATTTCTAGACATGGAAAAAGACTAAACATACTCAGGGAAAGCAAAATGCTATTAGTCCAAGTTGTTGCCTCAGCTTTTCGCCATGTCAAATCCAGAGGAAATTACTCTGAATATTTCAAAGTTCAGCTCAAACGTGTTTTAGAATGTCCACATAGGTTGAAGCACAACGACAGACACAGACATGAAACAGCGGAACAGGTCTAGACCTACAACACTGGTACAAGAGTTGATATTAGTTTCATTTTTTTCTTTTTCAGAGACTCGTTTGAAAATTGCTGTGCATGTCAAACTTAATCTGCATAAAAAAACAAATATATCCACAAATATAGAAAGGGCCAGGAAATAAGTGAATCTGTGTCAAAACACAAATATATCCAGCGGAAGAAAGGGCCAGGAAATAAGTTAATCTGCGTCAAAACACTAATATATCCAGTAGAAAAAAGGGCCAGGAAATAAGTTGAGTGTGTGATAATTTCATGACTTGAGTCATTTGTAATGATAACCTAATGATAGACATTAAATATTCTCTTTACTCTTACATTGTCTCCCAAAATCACCTGTCTCCTAACCAGAAATGGTGCAAGGAAGTGTAAAAAACCAAAGCAAATATTTTGTAAAAAAGTTTTTATCTCTTCAGAGATTTGTAATATATATCTCTACACAAAATGAACACATGTCTAATAAATATTCTCCACTATGAGGCCCACAGAATCATAATTTCTGATTCAATTAAAGATTCAAAACTAGCAAAATGGGTGAAAATTTTCACTTCTGACTGGTTTGTACTCCACTAGGCAGATGTTGACAATAAACCACCACACACACAGACATTGCATGCCACAGCATTTAAGAGTGCAAAGGGAATTAAAAAACAAAGCAAAACAAAACAAAAAAAACATGCATGCACACACCAGACATAGCTTATGAATTTTGAAATAATGAAATGAATGAATGTCATTATGAATTTTGAAGTGATGAATGAATGAATGTGGACACTTGTAAGACGCTTTGTTTCCCCTCTTTTACTGGTGAGCAGCGGCAATTTATATACTGTGGTGGTAACGACACACATGTCATAACACCGTTCCTTTTGAGTTACATAGTCTTGTTTTACACAATTTAAATTGTTGGCGAGTCCTTCTGAGGCTGCTTTTTTTTTTCCATCTAGCTTTGCAGCATTGGTGAAAACTGCCTTTTTAAGCCGAAGGCCGTAAAGGTTAACATATCACAGATGTGTATAGGAATGTTGGTTTTTTTTTTCATTAAAAGCAATTCAAGCAACCAAACAGCAAAAAATTAATTCAACTCTTTCAATAATGTAATGTATTATGTATACATACACACATAGAGACATACAATTATACTTACGTGGAGATACTACATTAATTATAAGTAATACGTAAATTGAGTAAACAGTGATGCATATGTATATATAAATATACAGAAATACACATTAATGTACATATACATTAAACATGCGTAAATATAAGTATCGGTATAAAATGAACAATTTTAATAAACAATAAACATGAAAATTATGATAACAGTTCAAGTACTGGTAAAGTTAAATGGAAGTTAATTGTTTAAGATAAAGAAAGTTTGATTTCCGTAAGTGTTGCTTGGCGAATGGCCTGAGTCAAATGCTTCTATTTTTGTGGAAGTGGATGGTTCAGTGGCTTGTTCGCTTGGTTCCTCTGTCTGGCAAGGCGGTGGGTGCCGACGAGGGTGCGGGTTCGAATCCTATTCAGACATATTGTAATTTTCTCTCGTCTTCTGTCTTGTCTTGTCTGTTGCTAGGTTTAAGTGCGTGAACGTCTTCTTCATCTCTTTATTGTAAATGTTATACAAAAAGATACAAGAGTAGCTCTGTTTTCAAATCAACAACTATCTCTCTCTTTTTTTTTTCTATTTATCTCTCTCTCTCTCTCTGTTTCTCTATCTATCTATCTATCTATCTCTCGTGGTGGTG
>BLXT01007807.1:840017-850871 GCA_019648995.1 Plakobranchus ocellatus
GAGGAAGTGGGGTTGCAGCTAACAATTTTTTAAGCATCAACTTTTACACTATCATTTTGAATTTAGATTAGTTTTTGATGGTTTAATTAATATTCTAAACTGTGTTAATAATTTTCATCTTATTATACCGTGTTCAAATTAGTGGATAAAACTGGATCGAAGCGTCTATTGTTCCCTCTCAACATTACCTCTCTCGTATAGGATACGCCAAGATAGAGCTTCTCAAAGATGAAAAGTGAAAAAAAAATGGAGACATATGGTTTATGTGCATTTTTTCTAATAATTATAGCCCATTATCACTCGTATTAAAACTGTTTAATCTGCGGCGCACCTTTTTTTTCTCTTAAATAATAGTTTTAAGTTTTCAGCTGTACACTTAAAGACAGAAAATGGCGCCATTAAAACGAGCCGTCAAAACAAAAAGATCTACCAGATCAAACAGACACATCTAAAAATTATTGGATAGTTTCCAGTCTTCCAATCAATTATCCAATGATTTAATAATGAAATACAAAAAGCTACCGCCATTGTTTTCATTTTTTTTTATCATTTATTCAGATATTTATGTGAAACATCTACAAGGTATTGGTTAGTTTCCAGTCTTCCAATAAAGTATCTATTAATCTTAATAATCAAATGCAAAAAGCTGCTTCCATTGTTTTCATTTTTTTATCATTTATTCAGATATTTATGTGAAACATCTATAAGGTATTGGTTAATTTCCAGTCTTCCAATAAAGTATCTAATAATCTTAATAATCAAATGCAAAAAGCTACTTCCATTGTTTTCATTTTTTAAAAATCATTTATACAGATATTTATATGAAACATCTGCAAGGTATTGGATAGTTTCCAGTCTTCCAATAAATATCTAATAATCTAAATAATTAAATGCAAAAACTACTTCCATTGTTTCCTATCATTTACATAGGTATTTATGTGAATAAAGGACTAAAAGTCACAATAATTGGAATATAATCTGCTTTTTTTCGTGCAAATTCTTGAAATTAACTCATTACGAATTAGTTTGTTTCTCACCTTTACACATAAATATTCATTGCGAATAATCTTGTTAGCATTTATATCTTTCCAGAGCATCAGAATGATCTTCTATGGCTAAGCAATATTTTTGAAAGATGCTGAACAATGCGATTGGCTCCTGAAATTTGCCACATCTGGATCGTGTTGACCACCAGAGACCCCAGGACTGGTGCACTCTGACCTGGACATTAATAAACTATTCGAGGTTTTTCACTCCAGCCCGACAAAGACCATCTGGTGTATAGATACTGGTTTTGAAAAAAATTTTACTGTTTCTGGGCTAAAGTTTCAGACTTTCTATAAGTCTTTGTTTTGATGCTAGTATCAAATTACATTTCGGAAAAAAAAAACAAAAAACAAAACAATCTGGAAATTTCAAGTCTTCTCAAGAATTTCTTTAAACACAAAAACTGCGTCTTTAATTCTCGACTTAACTGTAACATTATTTTTGCTTTTTTATTTATTTATTTTGTTGTTTTTTTTTTTAAACAACATTTAGCAAAATAAAAATAATGTTGAGAATCTGAGGAGATTCTGAAGTAAAGCCTTACAGATGTTTGTTTTTCTGTCGTAGTTTTGAACATTTCAAGCTGGCGGGAGACCAGGTCGCTCGAGTATTGTGTGAGGAAGCCTACACAGTGCAGGTGTACGGAGCAGTAGATCTAAGCGACAGGAACACAAATAGGGAGAAATTAATGCTGCTGTGTATTTGTTTGTTTTAATTGCAGTTCAACTCACAGGTTGCTAAATCTACTTAACTTTAAACCTAGTGACCTCCATCCTCTCCCGCCACTGATTTCCCCACACACAAAATCATAACCACCATGTCCATAACAGGAAAAAAATGACCAGTTCACATTTACCAAGATCGCGAGACCAAAGACATATTATAGTTTGTAGTGTGTGTGTGTGTGTGTGTGTATTTATGTGTTTGAGCATGAGATACAAGTAAAAAATAAAAGATAAAAAAGGAAAAATAGGTAAAAAACCCATGAAAGCAAATCGTTCTTCAAACAGCCTCCATTGATAAAGGCAGAGACATCGAAGCTCTTGAGACAAGGGGCCATTTGCATCACAGACGCATTGTGGAACAAAAGTAAAGTAAAGTTAAACAGGATGTAAAAAATTAGAAGCTTTCCTATAAATTCTGTAATCATTTTACTTTAAACTTGGTCTCTGCATAGCGTTGTCTCCAGTCCAGATGGATTTCTGTGCATAGCCATTCCACAACACGGTGATCTCAGGCTTTCAGACCCTCCGTCAAACCAAGACGCCGGTGGCGGGGCTCGAACCTGCGACAGACGAATCTCCGAATGAATCTGAAGTCGCAGTTTGAACATATCAAACCACTGGAACAACCTGGAACTCATTTCGATGAGTTTCACTACAGTGAGAACAGGATAGAAAGTTGTGGATTCCCATCAGAGATAACGATGGCTTTCTAGCTTTTTTTTCAGGTATTTAAAGAAGGAAAAAACACATTTTTTTGTTTCTTCCAGAATTCTCAGTGCTGCAATCTTTAGGACTGGTCCAGAGTAGATTCTCTTGGTTTTTTCTCTACTTTTCACTCTAGGTTGTTTGCCTTATACTATTCTGTGTTCCCAGTCCAAGCGAAAAAAGACCACAGGGAATAATTGTTATTATTTAGGATAACACGGGCGCTTGGTCATAATATGCAGACTAAAGACCATCTTTCAGAAAGTTCGATTTAGAGAGTTAGTTACACTTAGCAGACGACTTTACCAAGGTTTTCCTGGCCATAATACTGTGTTACCAGTGATCTGTTGTCTTGTTTTGTCATCTTCATTGCTGTTATCTTCTATGGACGTTCTCATCTTCAGTATCATGGAGAAAAAGCTTAACAAACAAGGCTGTTATAAGTCCAATGTAATAATTAATAATGTTCTAAAATGTTTTACCTCTTGGCTTCATCAGTAAATTTGACAAACTGATGAAAGCATCAAGGAAACGTTGTATAATAAATGAACGCAACACAACGTTATTACGCATTTCTGTTTCTGATAGTGGCATCGGAATACATCTATCTATTGAAATGATTTATTCATATTATGAAAAATATTGAACGATGAAAATCATTGAGACGCTGAAAGGAAGAGAGAGAGAGATAAGGGGAAGAAGAGAACCATATGAAGGAGAGGAAGAAAGAGATAAGAAAGAAAGGTAGGGAGAGGTAGGAAGGAAAAATTGAGAGGGTTACGAAGGGGAGGAAGGGAAAGATTTGAAGCAGAGAAAAAAAGATATAGGAAGAAGAAGAAGAAAGATATGAAAGAGAGGAAGGGAGATATGTAAGAGAGGAAGAACGATATGAAGGAGAGGAAGAGAGAGATAAATGAAGAGGAAAAATAGAGAGAAATGAAGGGGAGGAAGAGAAAAAGATATAAGGAAGAAGAGAGAAATATGAAGGAGAGGAAGAGAGAAGGTTACAGACAAAATACTCTACCAGACTCTTGGCATTTTCGGGACAAACACAACTGCTAAAAATGCCTGAAAAAGAACGAAAGGTTAAGAGAAAGGTAAAAAAATATAAGGAAGACATAATTTGCTACGAAGACGCTCGACTCCGGGAGGTTTAGGACCAGCAGACGATAAACAAGACCATAATGGGCTTCCAACGGCAGCCATAGCTGTCAACGGCATGCGCCTAAAATAACCGCTGTGTTAACACAAGGACACCGCCAAGGACTTGAGGAGCTTCGATTCTGTTGCTTCGTTTCAATAATCTGGCAACTGTGGATACAAGCAATCAGATAATATGATTGTAGACGACAAATGTCAACTCAGAATAAAAACATTAACGTTTATTGATTGACATTATTTCAAACTTCTTTTTGTGCTCAAGGAAAAAAAAAGTCTGAGGCATATGTTTAATAATACAACAACAAAAGAGAAGAAAGAAAAGGATTTTTCTCCCTTTAAATTAAAAATAAAGCACAAAAAGATTGAATTTGTTTACAGTTCTTACATTTGGTTTTTGCTTGGAAATCAATAACGCATATTATTCAATAAATCCTTTTTAAACATGAGTTCCCGTTTCTGCCTGATTATCATTCTTTTCCTAGCCTGGCTATTAAATGACGTTTAAAAATAATATCTTGTTATTGTCTTCTTATCTTTTTTGTATAGACTCTCCCGGTCTCGAGGTCTTCATAAGGGGTATCTTTTCACAAATCAACCTTTTGATTTTCAATTTGTACTATGGCAATGCCTCTACCTCTAACAAATTTACTATCAACCCTTTCGTTAACCAAACACTGCACCTCCACAAGTCAGGTATCTAGAGGACATCGCCGGGGTATTATTGGCTCCATTTATACTCTTTTCAACTAGGGCAAGGGGAGATAATCCACAAAAACCCATTCAAAGGTCAGACTTCTGTTCGAGAGTTATTTCATACATACAAAGTTGTATCAAGGTCGGTGGCACAATGGCTAGCGAGTCCGCCCTGAGATCTGAAGGGACCCTTCTGTCGGGGGTTTGAGCCCCGTCACCGGAGCCCTGGCCTGGCGGAGGGCCCTAAAGCCTGAGATCACCTTGTTGAAAACCAACCAATCAACTATTTCGGCAACCGATGCTCAACAATGGCGGCAACTGAAATTGAAATAACTAAAAAGGTTTGTTTATTTGATTACACTGAGAGATGATCTTGACTTTTATAAACATGTTATTTTTAGAAACCTTTTCTTGAAGTGCCAGATCGGAACCGCCCGTGTATATCGGCGGCCATATTTGCTCACTTCTGTCTCGGCCTCAATGCATTTTTATCTAGGGAAGCAGAGGTGCAGAGGTGTATAAGCCAATGTTTATGATGATAGAACCGTCCATCACTTATTGGCATATGGTCACAACCGATATACACATTTGTTCAAAATTCACTACTTGTACGATCTTTTTACGCTTTCTGTCTTCCCAGCCCGGTAAGAGATATTATTCTTTCTCTTTGATAGAGTACATTGGATAAAAGTTCTAGATTTCTGCAGTTTATATTCTGTATTTTTGTGTTTTTGTTGATGTTGTTGTTCTTGTCCTTGTTACTGTTTTTGTTGTTGTTGATGGTGGTGTTGGTGGTGGTGATGAGGACGCTGGTAATGGTGTGTATGTGTGTGAGTGATTTGTTGCAGAAGTAAAGCTGGTGTGAGAGTGATGGTTGCGGTGGTGTGTGTGTGGGGAGGGATGGAGGTGGTAGTGGAAATGGTGACAGTGGTAGTTATTGTAATTGTGGTGGTGGTGGCGGGGTGGTAGTGGCGACGGTATTGAACAAAATCAGCGCATAACTTAGATAGCCATGACAATGCACAAAAAGAATTATGCATTGATAACTCCAAACTTTGTGCTTTTCTGCCTACTTTCAATGTAAAAGATCTCAGTTATTGTCCCACAGCTTAAAGAACCAATTGTTGTTGATTTCAGCCATGGTATAGTTTAAGTTGTTGATACGGGACTTTAGCTTGTTGAGATGAAAACTAAAGATTCACATACTTCTCGAGACAGCGTTGTGGAAATCAAAAAATGTGAAACATATTTGGAATATTTCTAGAGTCTTTAAAGTTCGTGAAATTTGAAATCAGTGGCAAATCGTTCTACCCTCAAAACTAATCATAAATTGCAGGAAAAGATAGTTTTCGTCCTTCGTCTTTATAATATTTGAGAAATTTTAAATGCTTTACTCTCCTATTTTCTTGGAGTTACCATTATATAGCAAGGATTATTTTCATCTTGTGTTGTCCTATTCTACATCACGTAATCACGTACACAAGACTTAACCTGACATCTCTCCACTCTTTCTTCTTCTTTTTTTAAAATAAAAAAAAAAGGTCTCCAGATGAGGGTTCTTATCTCTCAAGCTGCTGGGGTTTGAGGATGTTTTGTTGTCAAAGTGAACTAATTTATAAGATAAAATAAACCCTGTAATCTTTCATGCTAATAGGATAAACAAAGAGCATAATTAGAAGTTCTGATTAATTTAGCCAGATGCTGCATCTCAAGTAATGTGACGGGTGAAGATGACTCGGAATTAAAAAAACAACAACATATATGATATATATATATGTGATAATGCAATCCTGCTTCCACCCTCCTCTTTCTATCTCTCTCTCAATCTCTCTCTCTCTGTCCCTCTCTTTTTCTCTCTCTCCCTCTTTCGCTTTCTCTCCCTCGTTTTCTCTCTCTCTCTTTCCTCTCTCACTCTTTCTCTCTCTTTTTATATTTTTTTTTATTTCCTTACCTTTATGTATCTTTCTCACACAATCCCTCTCTTACTCGATTCTTCTTTCTCCCTCTCTATCTCATCATTTACTTATCCATTTTCCCTCATTTTTTCCTTTTTCTCTCTATCTTTCTCTCCCATTCTCTTTTTCCTTTCTATCTTCCGCGCTCTAACTTTTTTTTGCTCTTTCTCTTACTCTCTGTCTGTCTCTTTCCTCTTATTTCTTTCACTCTCTCTCCCTCTTCCTCCCCCTTTCTCTATCCATCCTATAATACTATCCCTACATGTCTATCTATCTATCTATCCGTTTATCTCTCTTTTTTTTATACATTTATTACAAATATCTCAATACTTGTTTTGTACATTAACTATTTTTACGTAAAATTTTATGTGTTTGACTAAAATCCTTCAAATACACTCTATCGGCCGTTCTAGGTGCATGTTGTATAAATCATTCTATTGACAGAACTATGTAGATCTACATTATCATCAAGTCAGTAATGTTTGCCCAGTTTATCCAGTTCCTCCCCAATTCAATCAAATCTTCTCGCTCACCTGCCACTTCCATACACATACACTTACACATACATGCACACACAGGTTCTTGTACGCCAAATCCATCGCCCGTCTTGAATGATCATCTGTACACGTACGTTATTCTCTCTCTCTGCCGATTATTCCGAACAGATCGAATCGCTCCCACTCAACATTTCACCCTAATGTATTTTGCTCACTCTGTACATGTTAGGACTACTCACTCAGAGAGAGGCGGCGGGAGAAAGAGAGAGAAAGAGAGAGAGAGAGAAAGAGAAAGAGAGAGAGAGAGAAAGAGAGAGAGAAAGAGAGAGAGAGAAAGAGAGAGAGAGAGAGAATGAGAGAGAGAGAGAAAGAGAAAGAGAGAGAGAGAGAGAAAGAGAAAGAGAGAGAGAGAAAGAGAGAGAGAGAAAGAGAGAGAGAGAGAGAGAGAGAGAGAGAGAGAGAGAGAGAGGGGGGGGGACGGAGGAAAAGAACAAGAAAAAGAAAAGACTGTGGGAAAGAAAAGGAGGTGGAAGAAGCGATAGACAAAGAGAGAGAGAGAGACAAGAAGAGAGAAACTAAAAGAAAGGTAAAGAAGGACAAAAGAATAAGGATCGTAAAGGAGTGCGTGAATGGTATTTGAAAAGAGAAACAAAAGCTGACATAAAGAAAATTGAAGGAATTATTTGCAGAAGCAAGAGAGAAGGTGTGACATATGAGAAACACAATTCTGTAGAGAACAGAGAAACAATCAAAGTCAAAAGGAGAATGGGAAGGGGAGAGTGAGGCTAAGTTATTAAAATCTAATGAGTGAGAAGGGAAAGAGAGAGAAAGAGATAGATAGATAGATAGATAGATAGATAGATAGATAGATAGATAGATAGATAGATAGATAGAGAGAGAGAGAGAGAGAGAGAGAGAGAGCGTGGGATAATAAGAAGACAGACAATTTAATGCCAAAAATTTTTTTGATACTTCTTTCGCTCTATATACTTCTTATCTCTTTCCCTCTTCCTCTTTCTCCCTTCCTCTCTTCCTTCCTTCCCTCTCATTCCCTACTTTCCTTTCCCTCTTCCATTCTACTTTCATTCCCTCTCTTTATCATTTTTCCCCGTTTTCCCTCATCACTCTTTCTCTCTCCTTGTCTCCAACTTTTTGTCTCTGTCATTTATTCCCATCACTCCCTCTCGATCTCTTTTTATCTACAGAGAACAGAGAAACAATCAAAGTCAAAAAGAGAATGGGGAGGGAAGAGTGTGGCTAAGACATTAGAATCTGATGAGTGAGAAGGAAAAGAAAGAGAAAGAGAGAGAGAGAGAGAGAGAGAGAGAGAGAGAAAGTAAAAAAGGGAGATCAAGGAAAGATAACGAGAGAGAGAGAGAGAAGAGAGAGAGAGAGAGAGAGAGAGAGAGAGAGAGAGAGAGAGAGAAAGACAGACAGACTGCCACACACACCCAAGACAATCAGATAGAATTACGCTTCACCATCTAGTTGTCGAATACCAACTTGGAAAACAAAGGTTGAACCGAATTTTGTCATATGTTTGTGAGCAAACTCTAACTACAGTGTTACGTTGTTTGTAAAAATTAATTTTCTGATGGTAAAGTCATCAGAGGAACATGAAAAAACAGAGAAAATTAATTTGCATGTAGTAGTACAGCAGAAGCAGATGCCACATTCATAGACACATAATTTATTTTCAATTGATTGATATTTTTAACTTATCTGCAACAGCTTTGGCTGCATGCAAGTTATAATTACTTGGTACATTGTAAATTACCAACGTATTAAAGTACATTGTGAATTACTTAGGTGTTAACACTAAAATGATATCAAAGTTATTCCACCAACTGCTCACAAACGAGCAATAATAAATCTTCAGGCCAGCTGCGTAACGCAAAGGGAACAAAGACAATTAGATTGTCAGGCTAGGATTAGTGCTGCACCAATCACTGTGCAGGACAAGCAATCGACTATTTTACTCACCAAAGGCGACCATGTCACCATACATTTCATTCACATACATTTTAAATAAAAATCTTCGTTGTTTACCTAAGGACAAAGTTATCACTGTAAAGTGATTGGATCAATTGCTTACCAGGACAAGCTTACTTGGCCCATTCTCATAAAGATGGATGAGATGTGACGGAATAAGTTTGAACTGTGCAAGTGTGAAAAGAAAGGCATGATGTTGAGCAGATAGACCAGTGAGTTGAGAAGAAGAGCCAGGTTGTTGAGCAGGCAGACCAGTGAATTGAGAAGAAGAGCCAGGTTGTTGAGCAGACAGACCAGTGAATTGAGAAGAAGAGCCAGGTTGTTGAGCAGGCAGACCAGTGAATTGAGAAGAAGAGCCAGGTTGTTGAGCAGACAGACCAGTGAGTTTAGAAGAAGAGCCAGGATGTTGAGCAGACAGACCAGTGAATTGAGAAGAAAAGCCAGGTTGTTGAGCAGACAGACCAGTGAGTTGAGAAGAAGAGCCAGGATGTTGAGCAGACTAGTGAATTGAGAAGAAGAGCCAGGATGTTGAACCGACAGACCAGTGAATTGAGAAGAAGAGCCAGGATGTTGAGCCGACAGACCAGTGAATTGAGAAGAAGAGCCAGGATGTTGAGCAGACAGACCAGTGAATTGAGAAGAAGAGCCAGGTTGTTGAGCAAAAAAGATCAG
Organism: Plakobranchus ocellatus; assembly: GCA_019648995.1. Lineage (NCBI taxonomy): Eukaryota > Metazoa > Mollusca > Gastropoda > Plakobranchidae > Plakobranchus > Plakobranchus ocellatus. The sequence continues at coordinate 849,465 of BLXT01007807.1, forward strand.
AGTCTTTTGCCACGTTGTGGTTCGGACTTTGAAAAACATCTGATCATGTCTGCTCATTTGGCAGATGTATTGAAATCCAATGACAAGTTCATTATTACTTCTTGGGCTTAAACTGCACATCAAACATATAAAAATTGTTTGTAAGAAATAAGGGTGAATTCTTAACATATGTTCAAAACATAAATGTACGTCTGTTGAAACCTGTAATATGAAATTATTACCATTAAAGAAGAACAAAGCTGACGATAACGGAAAAACGAGATTGAGAGAGGGAGAGAGAGGGAGAGGGAAAGAGAGAAAGAGATAGAGAGAGAGAGAGAGGGGCAGGGAGGAACAGAGTAAGAGAAAGAGGGCGAAAGAGAGAAAAAAAGTGAGAGCAGCGAAAGAAAACAGAAGTAAAGAGAGGGAGAGAGAAGAAGAGAGAGGGAGAGGTCAAGAGAGGGAAAGAGTCCAGAAACTTTTCAGAATCGTTATATCTTTGAGTTGTATTCATAATGTGCACGACTGCCATCATTGACAATACCCCGGAAGTGATTGTATGCTAAGGTGGTACGCTCGGGTTTCCGCTTCCGGTAGTCTGCGCCAAGGCTTCAACGACCAGGAGTTAAGTAACTGATATCAGGAGATGGACGGCTTATAGAGAGACAGAAGATTATAAGGCTGTCCACAAGATAGCAAAACCATCATAAAATATTCGGACTACTAGCGTGCGATGGCAACCATAGGTGCTGATGATATAAGAGTTCTTTCGTTTTTCTGTGAGGCAATCTTTAACTCTAGGTTATTTATAATCATATACACAGCAAAGAAGAAAAAATGTGTAAATGTGTATCTTCTCTTGTAAAAAAAGGCAGAATCTTCGCAGACTCACGTGTGCGCTAAGTTTATTTGTTTATTACAGTAACTTGTGCCCGACTTAAGACTTCATGGCATTGGAATTTAGAAGAAAATGCATAGAAATTTGACCTGTGTTAATAATAAAATATCGAAAAGACCGAGACAGAAATCTCCTAGTTTCATCACTCTGTCCTCAGCTTCAAAACAAAGCCTGATAATGCCAAAATCGTTACTAGTCTGTATGTAATAATCGCTCGAGATTGATTTTTGTATAATAGTTATGGACCCAAGGTTTGGTTTCGTTCCTGCATATAGCCAGTGCACAGCAAGGTGATCTCAGGCTTACAGGCCCACCGTCAGACCAGGCGCCTGTGGTGGTGGCAGAGCTGGAACCCTCCACAGAAATATCCCTGCAGACTTCAGGGCGGGATCGCTATCCACACTACCACCGATGCCTCGGTCTACATCATTGAGATCAGATCGAAATTTCCAATGCGTATTTATAAAGAAAGACAACAACGTTTCTATAGAAAATTTCCCACATAGAGAAGCGAGGAGTTTTTTAACCCT
>BLXT01007807.1:883903-895535 GCA_019648995.1 Plakobranchus ocellatus
CCAGTGGAAAGGCTTTTCACAAAGCATGTGGAAGATCCGCTATATTTCTTCTGTATTTTCCCAGTCTGGAGAAGTCATTAGCGATGGTTGTCCTCCACTCTCCCCTGTCCTCAATTAACCCTATAAGGCTGTCGTTGCTTACATTAACTATTGCTCTTGAGGTAGGCCTAAGTCTTTCAATATAACGTATTCTCTGTCTACCCTCACTGCGTTTGCTTTAAATCTTTCCAGTGATTGCTAAATATTCTAAGCCCATGTGACAACAAATGTGTCATAAAAATTCCTTTTAACATTTAAGATAGACAAAACAAAATAAATACGCGAGATCCTAATGCTTTGACACTTTATGGTCAGACACTCAGAAACATATTTACCATGATAGACTTCAATACAGTAATGCTGCCAAAAAGAAAACATAAACGAAATTATTGAATCAATGTAAATCTTTATTAAATGAAAAAAGAATTATTGTAACTTGAAGCAAAGAATAATAATATAACATGAACGATTTTTTTTTAAGTCAGTATCTAAACAATGGCCTATGACTTTATTTCACAGTTGTCCATTAGACTCTAAATGTAAAAAATGGCCTTAAAAATATTACGTTCTTCAACATCCTCGATATATCTACATTCCTGTCTCTCTATGTCGCGATCCTTTTTCTTTCATTATCTGTCTTAGAATCTCTGTTCTCTCTCACTACATTCTTTCACTCTTTCCTTGCTACTCGTCTTCTATGCAAACATCACTTTTCTCTCTCTATCCCACTCACTTCTCTATCTCTGCCACTCTCTGAACTCTCTAATGCACTATTCTTTCTATGTCTGTTATTTCTCTCTCTCTCTCTCTCTCTCTCTCTCTCTCTCTCTTTCTCCCCCCCTCTCTCTCTATCTCTCTCACTAAACGTCTCTGTCCTCTCTTTATCCTATCATCCTCTTTATCTTAGCTACTTATCTCTCTGTAATAGTTCTCTTCACTCTCTCTATCCAACTATCTTCTCTATTTCTGCTTCTTCTCTGCTCAAGTTTCGGTTTTCTCTCTCTCTATCCCACCATCCTTTTTATTTTGGCTTTTCCATCTCGGTCCTTTCTCAGGTTTGTTTCTTTCAGCATGATTTTCTTAAATGAGCTCCTTTAAAATTTTGTTTCTTTACTTCTTTTCATTCGGAAAAATTGTTTTTCTTGTATAACAATGGTACTGAAACCCAGCTAGGAAACGCTTTTACGTCTACTATGTGTTGCTATTGTCAAAAGCACAATATCAGAGCCTGTTCTTGGTATATATACAGTTACACCAAGCATATAATCAACCTCCTGATTAGCAATAACAATAGCAATAAAAGAAAGGCAAGGAAAAATAATCGGGGAAAAAAATTGTAGAAGATAAAAACGGTATGCATCGACACGCGCTGTAGAGGAGGGACACACGATAATGTCATTTCAGTTCAGATCTCTCAACATCTACAGCAGTTGAGTTACAGTAACAACCCGCTATAGTCATCCATTATATTTCCTTAAAGCATAAAGATAGAAAATAGCTAAATACCAAATAGCCACTCAGTAATTTCAATCGTGAGACTTTCCGCCAAAAACTGCTGCTTAGTAAATAGATACCAATGTGATATCAATTATAAATTGCTACCGATTATTCATATTGCAAAGCTTTACTAGAAAAACCATTATAGGAGGTCTTATCAGAACAGAATCAATAAAAAAATTCACAATATTAAATCTCACAAGCAACTACAAAATGTAAGATAAATACCAAAAGAAGAGTGACACGATGCTCATAATCAGATTCCAGGATCACACATAGGAATCAAGGTCGCAAGAGTTAACAGTAGTGATGAAGCCAACAGATTTATGGTTTAAAAAAAAAGGTTACAGTTGTAACATTATCTATATTACAGTGCCTGTTTTATATAACCGTATATCCAAACTGCAATATCAGCATAGGCCACGGATACATACATTTATCCACGTTGACTTGGACTGAATAATTTTTTAATGAAAAGCATGCAATCAAATCATTAGAAAATTTGCTTTAAAACGTGCATAAATTTATTAACACAGCCGTTCTTTCTAAAGCCTGTGGTTTAAATAAGAGAGACATTTAAATGAGCTTTGATTGTTTCTACCAAAAAAAATTGGCCCTAACTTCTTAATTTCCTTTTCCTTCGACATTCTAACCCAATAAACTAAAAAAAAATACCCCATTATTACCGATAGCAATGGAAATCTGAGATCACAGAGTAATCATGCGAAAATCATGACTTAATGGCGTAGGAACTACATCGTAATAAGCGATGGTTCTTTTTTATCTAAGACCTATCAGATCAGAGAAACACATCTGAGTCAGAAGAATGAACGATATTTATCATAAGCTAAAAATTTTCACCCTTGAGCATTCCAAAACGATAAGAGAATTTTTCCTCATGTACACGCGATATTGCTGATTGTCCTTAGAAATTACGGAGTTTGTGCAGTGACGCCACAAATTTAGAGTTTTAGCAGCAGGGACAGTGCTACAAATGCAGGTTCAATGATATAACTTTCAATCCTTTGTACAAAAACCTTCTGACAATGTGTGGGAGAAATTTTGATACTGCTCAAACTCTAAAAAAAAGCCTTATATAGCGTTTTGTAGAATGGCTATACATATAAACCCAGGCTTCGGCATCCAGGCCTCTTGGGGCTCGAAATAAAAAAAATAAAGGCAGCGAGGAAACAGGATGGAGCACAAAAAGAAATGCGGTTTTGTGTACGGTTTTTATTTAAATCTTTATGTTCATGTAATTAATATAGATGACACAAATTAAAAAATAGTGTCCGTCATAAGACCTGCCGGTACTACCCTATAATTGTAGGTGACTACAAATTTCTCCCGAGTGAATGATTTCTGTTATTACTGATCCCTAAACTAACGTTGAAAAGAGGAACAAGAAACTACCGTGTGCTTTTACCTACTGTTGATTGTAAATGCTTGGTGAGATTTTAAGAGTAAAATTGAAAGTATATGACTGTGTACACGCAGAGAAATACAACCTAGACAACTGGGTTTGAGTTGCTACTGCTATTTCGGTGTTGTGAAAAAAAATAAAGTACAACAGCAGCAGTAGTGTGTTTGGATATGACTATCGGTTTAAATTATATATTTTTCAACCTGGGTCTAAATTTTCACGAAACATTACACCGGATAAAAATCTATCTTACGATTTAGATACAAAGATGACAGGAAACATTTTTAGCTGAATTCTTAACGCACAAAGAGAAAAAAAATCATAACAAGCTAAAATGTTGCAACAATAACAGCAATGATAAAAGACTAAATTCCTGTATATCCACTTTTCTAAGCTACTCGTCGCATTTTCATCTCTGAAAAAGAACAAGTATCTGAGCTAGCAAAAGAGACCCATACAATACCTGTATATTTTCTTTCAGTTTTTTTGCTGTTTAGATAAGCATAGCCACAGCTTCCATACCACCAACCTCCCATTTTGATTTGTGCGCAATTCTCTTTAGTAGACCAATCATTATCACGATCATGTGTGGAGAACTTTTTTCCATTGTGGTATTCGAGAGAGTATTTATTTCCACTAAATCTGTCGATTCTGAGAGTGTATTGTTTCGACTCGCTCTCGACTTTGAAATTTCTGTGTAGCGCAAATCCTTCTTTTCCCTTGTACTTTAGATCGACTCTCAGCTCCCAAATGCCTTTGCTAGTAAAGGCGTGGATTCTCTCGTTTCCAAGCCAAAACTCGTCGTCAAAAGAGCCGAAGCCTTTTTTGTAAGTGTCCCAATTGCGATCGAAATCGACATTGAATAATGAGGAGCGACGCTGAATCACGATCCAACCTCCCCCATCAGTAAACATATCACAGAGATAGGGTAGCCCTTGCCCGCTTTCATCACGTGGGTAGATCACAGGATAAGGGTACGGGTAGGAAGATGAAGGTCTAATCATACCTCTTTTACAGGTTGAAGGCTGTATGATATCAACTATAGAAGGTTTTAAATCTACATCCATTGATCTGTTCATCTCCGAGAGCAGCTCTTCATACAAAGCGGCTTCTTTTCGATCATTGTGTTCATCCGTTTTGAAAGCTGACAGTTTTGTATCAATCGTATCCTCCATTCTGTTTTCAAGTGACTGGACTTGATTTTTTATAGCTGACAGTTCGTCATCAATCTTATCCTCCAATCTGCTTTCAAGGGATTGTACTTGATTTTTGAAAGCTGACAGTTTTTCATCAATCTTATCCTCCATTTTGTTTTCAAAGGACTGTTCTTGATTTTTAAAAGCTGACAGTTTTGCATCAACTTTATCCTCCATTCTGTTTTCAAGGAACTGTACTTGATTTTTGATAGCTGAAAGATTTGCATCAATCTTATCCCCCAATCTGTTTTGTAGGGAGTCCATTCTGTTTTCAAGGGAGTGCGCTTGATTACGGAAGCCTGTAAATGCTAATTCGATGTTGCCTTCAACGTTATTCTTGAATTTTTTTAACGAATTATCTAAAATCTCATAACCCTTATGATTATCTCCTTGTTGCTGTAGGAGTGTGGTTGTGCTCAGGAACGACCTCCCCTGGCTATCCAATCCTTGAACTTCACAGGTAAAACTTGACCTGCAATCATCAGGCTTGAACATTTCAATCCTTAGACTGGCATTCCTGCTTCCCAGAAGTCCAAACGCACGTGTATCATCAGTGATGCGTGAGTTGTTTCGGTCTTTGGAATTTATCGAGGCCACAAGAACTCGAGTTTCAGATTCATCCTCAGGCGTTTTGGGGCAACTGGGCTGGTTTTTAAAGACTGTCATATTGAAGATAGAGCTGCTGGGAATATTCGGTCGAGTTAATTTCTCTTCACAGAGAAGGATCCCACATGTGATGCGAGATCCAGCAACAACCTGAATGTGTCGATTAAGAACCAGATTTATTCCTGTGGGTTAAAAAAATGAAATAACAATTGAGTGTGAAATTTTTGGAACTTTATCTCCAACAGAAAAAGGAGAAACGGTTCGAAGACCTTGTCATTGTGGGTTTTTTTTAATCATTTACCATCGTAAAATCTTAGCCAAGTTTGTCACAAAGAACGGCATTACAAGACATAGTGATCCATCAATATTTAAAAACATTAATTAATTTCCGTCAAACTTATACTTAAGTACCGTGACTAACTTCGACTCTGGACTTTATGAGTACAAAAAAATATATAGCTGCTGACATAAATAATACATGTGTAATTATAGGTACCCACTTTCCTATGACATTGCACATTTTCGTTTGCATGTTTGTATCTTACTGTGAAACGTTCTCAATTTTTGTATGCGGGGTTGAATAGTCATATTTTCCAGAGATGGCTATTGATACTGTGCATAGATAATATTTTGCGTCGTGTGGAGATTTTTGGTCACCAGTGATTTCCACAACTCTTGTTCACAATGGAAAGATCTCGCCTACAGTCAATATTTAACCCAGCAAGATTTAGATCCACACTTACTCGATATACTTGCGGTCTAATAAGAACTTGGCAATCCTTTAGATTTAGCTACATTCTAGAAACTACACAAATATGTATAGTATAGATAGCGCCCTTAATGTTTGCAATCTCAGATTAATCTTTTCATTTTACCTTTTTAGAATGATTGTAACAAGAGAAGTATGTTAACTGATCATAATTTTCCCTGTAATTTTCCCTGTGTAAAATTGGTAATTGAGAGGGCGTCTATATTTTCTTTGGAGAACAAATCTGGTGCTATTCTCATTTGCACGTCCTATCTATGAACCTTAAACCATTATTCCTAAATGAATGAACGTCCATTCTATCTATTGAATCAAATGTTTTCAATTTCATCATGATTGCCCGTTCAATCTACACTGAGATTAACTTTATTGAAGACTTTGAAGCAGGGAATTGTTTTGCTTACTTCACAAACTAAATACGATTTGTTAAAACCTCTATGAAGTTAAAGAAGAAAATTTGCTTCTACTATCGTAAATGAGTTTGGAATTGTTCGATTGCATAATTAAAGGAACAGACTTTATGATTCTACATCTTTACAATCCGCTCAAGAATGGAAACTAAAGTAAACTGCTTTCTTTCAACACATGTTTTTCCTTCATTTTCATTCTATTTCTATATGTGTTTTGGTGTCGAAGTTCTATTTTTATTTTTTTCTTTCAGTTTTCTTTTTATGCTTTCAAGATCCTGTCTCTCTTTGCTCTTAAACATCATTTACCCTTAGCGAGTTCGCCCTTAGATCTGCAGAGTCCATTCTGTCACGGGCTCGAGCCACCAGGGCCCAGACCTGATGGAGGGCCTGAAAGCCTGAGATCATCTTATTCTGGACAGACTATATACAACACACAAAGATTACTTACTCATATTATAAAGTCAGCTATTCAGGCAAAAAGCGTGCGTCATGTTTTGATCTTCACCTAACCATTGTCGGAAAGAGTTTCAGCATTTGCCAATTTTGAGGAAACATCGTTCATTTTATAGCTATAAAAAGGCATGGATAATTAGTCTAAGATCTAAAAATCTGATATATTACGGTTCCCTTTAATTTAAAATTTGTGTTTAAAAAATCATCGACATTATTAAAAGTAAAGAGCAAAAAATGTTGCAGATTTTTTTTTAAAGCCTATGAAAAACAAGTACCTTTTTCTCCAAAAAAACCTTACGAATATGAAAAAAATATATAATCAATTTAAATATGATTGAATATTTGCTTTTCTCTCTGATGTTTTTTCAACCTTGCAATAAAAATTGAAATCGCTTACCTTCACAGCAAACGTTGAAGCATAATAGGATTAGAGCAGCAGTTGAGGCTAGTTCACTCTTCATGGTGCTGATCTCAATACTGTTGTCCGTTTTCTATTTAACATAGTTATTTCAAGCTACCAAAAAGAAAAGATGCCACGTTGTGTAAGACCGTGCGCACTCACCGGCTGATAGTCTACAAATGAACACTGTCGGGTTTAGCGGCTATTTAGAATCTGCATCGACATCACATGTTAAGGTCAAAGCAAAATTAAATCTCTCTATGCCCTGTGACATTTATAGCTTTTGGCTAAACATTAATGTCCGCATGTTAGACGGAAATCGAAGGTGAATATCAATTTTTAAAAAAAAACATGTGCGCTGGGATTGATTTTAATTAATGTGTTGTTGACGTAGAATAAAGAAAACTCAAAGTCTAGTTGTTCATCATTTTTTTGTGTTAAGAAACGCACTCTAGTGCTTTCTAGTTAATGGTAAACTTTTAGGGCTTGGCAAATGTGCACTGTTTTTAAGATCTGCTCAAACGCCCAATGATTTCCGTGGCCATTGTCCATACTGAACACGAATCTGAAAAATAATAATTAAAAAAAAAAAATCTTCTTACGATAATAAGATTGAATTTTCCAATGGCCGTGGTCAAATAGGAATTGACCGTTATCTTCAAGCCTGTTTGATGAATTTTCGGACGAAGTATGAATTTTCATAATCGAGAAGTCCATTCTAATTAATACAATAGAGACAAAAAAGAGTAAAAATAGCTGAAAATAAAGAACAAAAGTGCAGTGTATCTCCTTTAATTCATGCTAATTACCTTGAAAGATCGTGATTATAGGTCTTTAGTAATCAAATGAGAGTCACTGGGTTACGAATTTCGATTCTATTTACATCTTGTGAAAAAAGAAAATATGATCGTCTTCAAAACTTTTCTTAATATCAGTATTTTTCACGCCACTATCCTACTTTGACAAAGTAAAAAATGTAGAGCTGTTTCGAATGATCTAAAAAATTTGACTTTGAAATTAAAGACTTAAGTGTATTAGAATTATTTACTGGGTTAAAACTCCACCTGCAAGAATTGAAGGAGAACGCATTGATTTCAAATCAATTAAAAGATATGTGAAGCAACGTGTTTATTGTGTCCAGATCTTCTTCACCTATTGAATGAATCGATATCTAGAGTATACTTCATGTGTGAAAGTAAAGTGAGGAAGAAAAGGGCTAGGGAGATCCTAAATGATCCTAAACTCTTCATCTAGTCAATGAAGCTAGGAAGACCCAAAATGGGATCCATCTGGACAATGCGGCTAGGGAGATCCTTAATGGGGTCCATCTAGTCAATGAAGCTAGGCAACCCCGAGTGGGGTCCGTCTACACAATGAGGCTAGGAAGATCCTAAATGGGGTCCATCTACTCAATGAGGCTAGGTAGCCTCAAAATGGGGTCCGTCTACACAATGAGGCTAGGGAGACCCCATATGGGGTCTATCTAGACAACGAGGTTTGGGAGATCCTAAATGGGGTCCATCTAGTCAATGAGGCTAGGGAGACCCCAAATGGGGTCAATCTAGATAATGAGGCTAAGGAGATTCTAAATGGGCTCTATCTAGTCAATCACGCTGCGGAGACCCCAAACTGGGTCCGTATACACAATAAGGCTTGGGAGAGCGCATATGGTGTCCATCTAGTCATCCAGTTTAGGGAGATCCTAAATGCTGTCCGTCTAGTCAATTAGGCTAGGAAGATCCTAAATGTAGTCCATCCAGTCAATGAGGCTATGGAGACCCTAAATGGGGTCCATCTAAACAACGAGGTTAGGCAAACCCCAAATGAATACTCCACATGACATGCGACAGTATTGCTCAACAAGACTTGCCACTATATCGCTGTCGTTGACTTGTTGTTGAAAAGTTTGAGTTTGATTGAGTGAATAGGGAAGATTTTCATTGGATTCTACCTCGACAGAATGAATTTGATGGGGTATTTTTTGTGCAAGCCAGATATAAGTAGATACAAAATCAAACAATTAAAATGACCACATCTAGCACAATCAAATTACTGTTTACAATTTTCTGCAATAATCTTTGTACATTCTCAAACTTTAGCATTCACACCTGCCGGGTTTATCACACAAAAAGCACATTGTCTGGTTTGAAGAAGTCTATTCTTATCCATTATCAATATCGTTGTGGCTTGTGGATCTAGTGGATCTATCATTTTATTTCCTTATCAACGTATCCAAAAGGGTCTTGTCGGGATATTATTCAGAAAATTGATGGTGTAAATAGGCCTAGACATCTAGATCAAGATCTAGAAATGTGATTTACACCTAGCCCTAACGTTTATGACAAAGTCAATTTGCACTTCGAGACAGTTATATTCTCTCTATATCTAGCTAAATTTAGATCTAAAACCCAGCGAGTTTAGCTAGATGTGCAGTAGATATACTGATTTGTAACCTACGGACTAGAATAAACATTTAGATTCTATCTTACAGTTTGAGTATTTGTGGGCCAGGCAAAGTGCGAACCGTAGCAACAAAGAGCAGTTTTCCTTGGATTAGGTCTCTCACCCCTGGTCTCTAAATCCTTGCATCTTGAAAAAGCTCGGCCTAGGCTAATTCTAAATCTTGATCTACACCTGGTTCTTTTGTGAGTAAGGCCACAGCACAATGCCGTTTTTTAAGAAAATATTATTTTTTTGTGTTATTTTACGTTAAACGTGGAAAAGTAAGCCTATTAAAAATATTAAGATAGCGCAAGGATTGGTAGGGAGGTATAGGACGAAAAATATTTTTTTACCTTATAATTTCACCTCCTAAGGGTAAATTTAAAAAAAAAAAAGAAGAATGTCTTCTAAAATAGATCTAAAAATAACAATGGTTTTGACCATGAATTTATAACAAATAGTTAAAACTTATCGAAGTTTATAGCGGTATAGCAGCAGCGAAACGTATTTTGCGTGGCCTCCCTTTTCTTTTCCGTTTGGAACAGGCCGGTGGAATTGTGGTCTTAACTATCCAGTAGGTCCTCAGCCAACCCAAACTTCTAGGCCTTGTCATCATTCAAAGTTCGCTACAATCATTTTTTAATTCAGATCTAGATAGAGAATAATCTCTTTTTGTGTTTTAAATCTAAATATAAAAAGGAAAAGGCTAGGGCAACAGATTCTTCGAAGTAATCTCCCACTGACACAACGCACTTTGCCATTTTCTGTCAGTCGAAAGCAGGGGGAGACAAAAACAACGCAAAGTCACGCATGAGAAAATCAGAATAGCTCTGAGGTCTCTCTAGCCTTGTTAACAGATTCCCATGAACAACTTCAAAAACTTTTAGATTCTATAGTTCGAAATAGCTAAAATAAGGCTGTCTTCGAAATTTGAAAAATAAAAAACAAACCACAAAATGTATGGTCATCTCAAAGAAAATTTCAAACCCTAAATGCAATGTTTTCAGCAAAGCTAAAAAAAAAAAAAACAATCTTATTACAAATTTGAAATTTCTTGACTACTTGATAACATCAAGCGGAAGTTGTTCGAGGATAGCCATGGCCAAAGACATATTCCAAAAAAACGAAATCTATGCTGAGAAAGAGAAAATCAGAATGGAAACCGAAATAAGGATAAAGAAAACGTAAGTATGGTGAATACTTATATAATTATGATAGTGAATGTTGGACAATAAACAAGAAGGTAGAGAGAAAACTAAAAGCGGTCGAGAAATTGGTTTATCAGAAAAATGATGATGATATCATAGACAAAAAAAGTAAAATGAATTCATAGTCAAAGAAACATCCAGAGCGATCATTAATGAAAAACCATAAGACGGAGGCAACTACAATTTTTAAGACACATCTGCTGACTCAAGGACTTCGAAAAAGTAGCAGTCAGCTCCTCCTCCTCATCCTCCTCTTCCTTCCTTACTCTTTCTCCTCCTAATCCTTAAATTTGATTCTAATATTCCTCATTATTTTATCTTACGATTAAGGTGATATCTAATGAATACTACAACTGTCCGGTGTCTTCTAATATGATTCCGTCCTGTTAAGATAAGTTTGCCATACGCCTTTGTTAATTTTCTGCTGATTTTCTCTCCTCTTGAACGCTCCCAACCCCCCTCTCTAGATTCAACCCTGAAACGGGCCTGTCTTTGAATATGAAAAACAAAGACGGAGAACATGGTGATCTCAAAGATATTTTCAAACTCAAAATGCAATATTCTTAGCAAAAGTAAAAATAAATCAATGAAATTACAAACTGAAATTTCTTAAATACTTGACAACATCAGCTGGTAGATGCTCAAATTAAGTAAGTGAAAGGATAGCCATAACCAAATAGAGTACTACAACAACAACAACAACAACAACAACAACAACAACAACTACTACTACTACTACTACTACTACTACTACTACTACAACTACTACTACTACTACTACTACTACTACTACTACTACTACTACTACTACTACTACTACTACTACTACTACTACTACTAAATACATTATTGCTTACAACTCAAATGATCTGGATCTGGCGATTCAATCTTCTGTCCACTCAGTACTGGGAACCTCTCCACAGAATTGGTGGCACACTCGTGCCGAGATCAATACGGAACCTGATGCCACGGGTTCCAATCTGCTTTCCACACCTGGCTTGCTGAGATCTCCATGAAGTTGATGGTTTGTGTGACCTTAAAGAAACACTTTCACTAGTCATCATCATCATCATCATCATCATCATCATCATCATCATCATCATCATCATCATCATCATCATCATCATCATCATCATCAACAACAACAACAACAACAACAACAAACATGCAAGAATGGTCTAAATTATGGATT
>BLXT01007807.1:1015783-1028285 GCA_019648995.1 Plakobranchus ocellatus
TAGAAATAAAAAGTTGAACGCTTCCGTGCGCACTTTGTGAGTACGTAAGCGTACGAAAGCGGAGTATGTGGACCCGTACTCTTACACAACGTGGCGTCTTTTCGTTTTGGTGAACCAAAGAAATTTAAAACATCAGACGTTAAAATAGAAAACAAACAACAGCATCGAGATCAGCACGATGAAGAGTAACTTGTTCTTAACAGCTGCTCTAATCCTATTAGGCTTCAACGCTTGCTGTGAAGGTAAACGGTTTCAATTTTCGTTGCAAGGAAAAGCAAAATTGCGATCATATTTAAATTCATTATAGATTGTTTTCATTTTTTGCAAATTTCGTCTGGTTTTTAAGAGAAAAAAATTGCTTGATACCATGGACTTTGCAATTTTCCGCAATATTTTTGCCCTTCACTTTTAAAAATCTCGATGTTTTAGGACCCAAATATTATAGCAAAGGGAACCGGAGAGTAGCAGATTTTTTGGATCTCAGACTAATTAGCAATGCCTTTTTATAACTATAAAATGAATGATGTTTCCTCAAAACTGTCAACTGCTGAAACTCTTTCCGATGAAGAATAGGTGAAGATCAAAAATGGACACATGCTTTTGCCTGAATAGCTGATTTTATATGAATGAATGATGTTTTTTTTTTTTTATATAGCCAGTCCACAATAAAGGTGATTCAGGCCTTCAGTCAGGCCAGGGCCCCGATGATGGGGTTCGTATCCGTGACAGAAGGAGCCCCGCAGGTCCCAGGGCAGAGTCGCTAAGAGTGATATCATCTTGAAAGCATAAAAAGAAGTTTTACAGAAAAACACACACACAAAAAAAGAATGTCAACACCATTAGACATATGGAAATAGAATGAAAATGAAAGAAAAATATGTGGTTAAAGAAGGCAGTTTCCTTTACTTTCCATTCTTGAAGGTATTGTAAAGTAGTAGAAACATAAAATGCATTGCTTTAATAATGCAAACGATGCACAACATCAATATCCATCTCTGAATAATATGACTATTCAATCCCGCTCACAGAAACTGAGAATGTTTTACACCAATATACTACCACGTAACAGACAATGCGCAATATCATACGAAAACGGATACTTATAATTACACATATCATTTTTTTATGTAAGCATTTATATATAAAATCTCCGAATACTTCCGAAATATAGGATAACGATTGATCTGACGACAAGAATAGGCTTCTCTTTCAATTCATTAAAGTCCACAGTGGAAGTGTGTGACGGCGCTTAAAGTTACGCTTGAAGGAAATAAAATGTTTTTAAACATTGTTGGTTAAGACAGTAAGACTTTAAGTGCACGTTCCACTTTCTACTCTACAAAACAAGAGATTTATGAAGCAGAAATGTCCAAAAAGTAAAAAAGAATCATCTTCTCGAGAGTGTCAAATTCTCGCCCAAAGTGCAGCATATCGTCATTTGCTAGCCATATCGCCTATGTCATTTTTCTTAGTTTTGAGATAATTTGAAAAGAATCATGTTGCTAAAAGCATCAAGTTTTTACTAGCCCAAAGTGCACCGTACGCAGGCACCAGCTTGAGAGAAGGTCAATAGCTCAAGAAATGTAGAAATATACCAAGAGAGAGTCAAAATCACCGGGTGAAATAATCTTCACGTTCTAAAATCTTTGAAATCACTGAGTAATGATCGTAATCATTCGAGTCTCATATTCTTTCTTATTGATGCATCATGTATCTCAGTGGAAGAAACTTATGCTAGTAACCAATGACTTCTAAGTTCCATATTGATGGATCACCGTATCTACGCATGATAAAAAAAAGCAGATGACAATGTGTAAAAATCATTTTGCCTTTTTTTCTTTTGGAGATTAACTTCCGGAAATTTCCCGATCAATCTTTTTTTTTTCCTTTTTCTTCTTTAAACCGCAGGAATAAATCTGGTTTTCAATAGAGACATCCAGGTTGTGGTTGAATCTCGCATCACATGTGGGATCCTTCTCTGTGTAGAGAAATTAACTCGACCGAATACGCCCAGCAGCTCTATCTTCAATATGACAGTTTTTACAAACCAGCCCAGTTGCTCCAGAACACCTGAGGATGAATCTGAAACTCGAGTTCTTATGGCCTCGATAAATTCTAAACACCGAAACATCTCACGCATCACTGATGCCACACGTGCTTTTGGACTTCTGGGAAGAAGGAATGCGAGTTTGAGGATTGAAATGTTCAAGCATGATGATTGCAGCTCAGATTTTACCTGTGAAGTTCATGGATTGGACAGCCAAGGGAGGTCGTTCCTGAGCACAACCACACTGCTGCAGCAACAACGAGATAATCATATGGGTTATGAGATTTTAGCAAATTCGTTAAAAAATTTCAAGGATAAAGTTGAAGGTAAAATCGAATCATCATTTACTGGCATCCGTAATCAAGTACACTCCCTTGAAAACAGAAAGAACACTCTAGAAAATAGAATGGAGGATAACATTGATGCAAAACTTTCAGCTATTAAAAGTCAAGTACAGTCCCTTGAAAACAGAATGGAGGATAAGATTGATGCAAAACTGTCAGTTATCAAAAATCAAGTACAGTCCCTTGAAAACAGAATGGAGGATAACATTGAGGCAAAACTGTCAGCTTTCAAAAATGAAGTACAGTCCCTTAAAAACAGATTGGAGGAAATGATTGATGAAAAACTGTCAGCTTTCAAAAATCAAGTACAGTCCCTTAAAAACAGAATGGAGAATGAGATTGATGCAAAACTGTCAACTATCAAAAAGAGTGACTCCCATGATCGAAAAGAAGCCACTTTTGAAAAGCTGCTGCCACGGATAAGCAGATCAATGGTTGCAAATCTAAACTCTTCTATAGTTGATAACATGCAGCCTTCAACCTGTAAAAGAGGTATGATTAGACCTTCATCGTCCTACCCGTACCCTTACCCTGTGATCTACCCACGGGATGAAAGCGGGCAAGGGCTACCCTATCTCTGTGATATGTTTACTGATGGGGGAGGTTGGATCGTGATTCAGCGTCGCTCCTCATTATTTAAAGTCGATTTCGATCACGATTGGGCAACTTACAAAAAAGGCTTCGGCACTTTTGAAGACGAGTTTTGGCTTGGAAACGAGAGAATCCACGCCTTTACTAGCAAAGGCATTTGGGAGCTCAGAGTCGATCTAAAGTACAAGGGAAAAAAAGCATCTGCGCTGTACAGTAATTTTAAAGTCGAGAGCGAGTCCAAACAATACAAACTTAGATTTGGCACCTACATTGGTACTGCTGGAAACTCTCTCTCCTATCACGATGGAAAAAAATTCTCCACACAAGATCGTGATAATGATTGGTCCATAAAATATAATTGCGCACAAAAGAAAATGGGAGGTTGGTGGTATGGACGTTGTGGCTGGGCAGATCTAAACAGTAAAAGAACTGAAAGAAATTATTCAGGTATTGTATGGGCTGCTTTTGCAGGCACAGATACTTGTTCTTTTTCAGAGATGAAAATGCGACGAGTTGCTTAGAGAAATGGATATAAAGGAATTTTCTATCCGCTTATAGAAAATATGTCGTCTTTGTATCTATATCCAAGGATTGTTTGTTTTTTTTTTTTTTCGCTGTTTATTTATTTATTTTTTTTTGTGTGTGTAATGTTTCTTGGAAAATTAGACCCTGGTAATATTGAAAAAAAATTTTAAATGATACGCTTATCCAAAAACAAGTGCGGCATAAGCGTATCATAAATAAACAAGTGCCGCACTTGTACTTTATTTTTATTCTCAACACAGTAGCAACTAAAACACAGTTGTCTAGAGTGGATTTCTCCTACGTATACACAGTCTTGATCGCCACGTATTCTCTCCATTTTTCTCTTAGAATTATCTCACCAAGCATTCACGATCAACACTAGATAGAAGCATGCGGTACTTTATTTCTGCTACTCTGCAAAACACGATATTAGGCTTTTTAAGAGTTTGGGCAGCATCAAAATCTCTCCCACACATAGTCAGAAGGTTTTGGTATAGGGGATTGAAAGTTGTAACCACTGAACCTGCATTTATAGCTCTGTCCCTACTGCTAAAACTCTAACTTTGTGGTGTCACTGCACAAACTCCGTAATTTCTATACATCGTCTAATGACAATGGCAATATCGCGTGTTCATGGGGAAAAATCCTCTTATCGTTTTGGAATAGTTAGGGATGAAATTTTTCAGCTTAATATCAAAACCGTTCATTTATCTGACTCAAATGTGTTATCTTGTACTGTTCTGAAAGGTCTGAGATAAAAAAAAGCATCACTTATTACAATGTAGCTTCTACGCCATCAACGTTTAAGTCGTGATTTTCGCGTGGTTGGTCTGTGATCTTGGATTCCATTGTATCGATGGTGATGAAGAATTGTTTAATTTATTGGCTCCTGGTAAGTCGAAGGAAAAGAAAATTAAGACGTTACGGCGATTTTTTGGCTAGATATGATCAAAGTTTATTAAAATATCTCTTTTATTTAAACCCCAGGCTTAAGAAAGAACAGCTGTAGTTAATAAACGTCATGCATGTTCGAAAGCAACTTTTCTATCTATTTGTTTGAACGCTTTTCATAAAAAAAATATTTAGTCCAAGTTAGCGTGAATAAACCTATGTATTCGTAGCCTATGCTGATATTGCAGTTTGGATATACGGTTATATAAAAACAGACAATGTAATATAGGTAATGTTATAACCGTAACCCTTTTTTAAAAGCCATATATCTGCTGACTTCATCACTACTGTTAATTTCTATGACCTGGAGACCTGTGTATAAGCCTGGAATCTGATGATAAGCATCGTGTCACTCTACTTTTGGTATTAATCTTACATAATTAAGTTGCTCGTGAGATGTAGTATTGTGAAATTCTTATTCATTCAATCCTACAATATTAATTCTAGCCAAGCTCATCGATCGATATGGGTATTCGGTGGCATTTTATAATTGATCTAATATTTGAATCCATTTACTAAGCATCATTAGTGGCGGGAATCCTCACTATTGAGTTAATGGGTAGCTTTTTGGATTTATATAATGTACACCTTTTCTATCGTCATGCTTAAAGGAAGTATTAATGATTGACTATGGCGGGTTGTAACTGTAACTCAACTGCTACAGTTGTAGAGATATCTGAACAGAAATGACATTATCGTGAGTGCCTTCTCTACGGCGCGTGCCGATGTCTACCATTGAGATCTTCTACAATTTTTTTCCCAATATTTTTCCCTGCCTTTTTGGATTGTTATTGTCAAGCGGCTGTGTCGTTAGGGTTTCTTTATATATTCTATTCTCTTTTCTTCATTCATTGTTTTTTCTGCAGTTTTTTGTTTGTCAGGTGTTATTGTTAATATATTATATATCAAAGAACAGGGCACCGATATTGCACTTTTGACAGTTTCCAACACAAAGTAGACATAAAAGTCCTTCCTAGTTGGGCTTCATTAGAACTGTTGCATAAGGAACACAATTTTTTGCATGAAAGGAGGGAAAAAAAGGAAATGTGAAGAGAGCAGATGTTAAAAAAAATCATGCTGAGAGTAACCATCCTGAGAAAGAACCGAGACAGAGAAACAAAGATAGATAAGATGTAAGATAGAGAGAGAGAACCGAGACGTTTGAGCAGAGAAGTAGGAGAAATAAATCTCTTTCGTGTGTTAAAGAAAGGGAGAACAGAAAAGTATACAGAGAGAGAGACAGAGAGAGCAGAAACGTTTACATAGAGCGAGAAAAACAGACATAGAAAGGATTATAGGATAGACAGAGAACAGAGACATTTGCAGGGAGAGAGAGAAAGGGGGGGGGGGGGAGACATAGAAGAGATAGATAGAACAGTGCATCAGAGAGGGAGAGAAGATTGGTCGGAGAAGTGGCAGAGATAGAGAGGTACGTGGGGTAGAGAGAGAAAAGTGATGTTTGGATAGAGAAGTAGCGAGGAAAAAGAGTATGTAGGATGGTGAAAGAGAACTGAGATTCCAAAGCAGTGAATAAGAGAAAAAAGATCGCGCAAAGAGACATTAACGTAGATGTACAGAGACCGTTGAAGAACGTAATATTTTTAAGGCTAGTCATTACAGCTAGAGTTGAATGGACAACTGTGAAATAAAGTCATAGGTCCTGGTTTAGAATTTCACTTCTTAAAAAGTCTTAAATGTTATATAATTCTTCATTTCTTAATGTTAATTCTTTTTTTCATTTAATAAAGATTTACATTGATTCAATAATTTAGTTTGTGTTTTGTTTTTGGTGGCATTACTGTATGTAAGTTCAACGTGGTAAATCTGTTTGTTTCTGAGTGTCGGTCCGTCATCTGTATAAAGATTGAGGAGATCGCTATTTTTTTGTGTTTTGTTCTGTCTATCTTAAAAATTAGTCGAAAATTTCAAGAACACATTTGCTGCAAAATGGGCTTAGAATATTTAGCAATCACTGAAAAGAGTGAAAGCAAACGCGAATACATTATTTTGAAAGACTTCGGCCTACCTCAAGGGCAACGACAGCCTTAGGGTTAATAGAGCACAGAGCTTTTGGAGGACCGCCATCGCTATTGTTTTCTCCAGACTGGGACTTACAGAAGAAATATAGCGGATCTTCCACTGTTTTGTAAAAAGCCCTTCCACCGGTGTTTTTACTTTCTTTTTCTTCTCTCTCTTTCTCTCTCTCTCTCTCTCTCTCTCTCTCTCTCACACACACACACACACACACATACACACACACACTCTCTCTCTCTCTCTTTCTTTCTCATATACACACATATACACACACACACAAAAACAAACAACTTATGGTACAACGTCCCTGGATTGACGCGAGCCTAAACTTTGTAATCAACTTTTAGTGAATGGACGATATGGAAACAACGAAAACTTAACAATGCACATTGTACAAATGTGACGTGACAGACAGACACAATTTGTAATTTTTATAGCTGCAATATTTCATGAAAAGCGTACAATATTGAAGTTAATGTGCCAAACGTCCGTCTAGTCTGTAGAGCTAAGTCATTAGGTTATATTCCAGTATGTAATGTATATCGCTTTGATCATCACAAAAATACTCTCACATTATGTCCAAAGGTTTCATAGTTTATGCAGTAAATGGAGGACTAAAACTCGCCAGTCATTCGGATAGAACCCGCAAAGAGAGATCTAAGAGCACATGAAGACGGGATTTGGAACCAGCGTTTAGAAATAGGTAAAAACTGGGCCGAGCTCACGGCATTTGCCCAGACAGAGAGCGCTGGAAAGCTTTTTCTTGATAGACTATACTCCTTTGTGAGATAGGAAAGCTGCTGCTGCTGCTGCTGATGATGATGATGATGATGATGATGATGATGATGATGATGATGATGATAATGACGAAAAGAATGATAATAATGACAATAATGATGATGGTAATGTGATGATGATGAGGATCAATGGAGATTAGATGAAGAGGGACGACATGAAGTAATATGCTCAATAAGAACAAGCGACTGCTGCAATTTCTTTTTTTTAGCCCCATTTATTTTTCACGTACGATAATAATATAATATAATATAATATAATATAATATAATATAATATAATATAATATAATATAACAAAGCTCAGTCCACTCCAGGACTCCTTTAAAACGTAATTCGTTTTCAACCCGTTCCAAGACTGCCTTTCAAAGGTGGTTTAAGCTTCAGTCCATTTCATGACTGTCCTCGATTATCAGCTGTCTATATTCCAACAATTTGGAGACCTTTCTATAAAGGCGTCTGGATTGCAACTGAAGTTAAAACGCTACCCAAGCGTCTTAGAATCGCCAATTGAGTCCTACTCATCCGTGAGCTATGGGCCTCACTGTCACTTTGCTCGTGTTCCTCCCTGCGCTACCCTAACCTATCTTACAAAATTAAAATAAAAATTATGAATAAACATTACATGGAATCTTCACGGCAAATGTCTTCTGTTTCGTTTTTGTTCTTTCATTGTAACCCTTTGAACTAAGTATGAAATGATTTAACCCCAAAAGGTACACGAACTAAATGGTTACGGAGGCCGTGGATCGTGACGGTGATGATTAAACGAGAGTTTTTTTTTGTGCCACAAAATCCATCCACGTTTTGAGGATTTCAGTGTTCGTATACCTTATCACGCCGGGCGCGGAAAGCAGATAGACAGAAAACGATCTCCGCGCGGGTGTGCCAACAATTGTGTCGAGAAGTTGCCAGTGGAGAGTGGACAGAAGCTTCTACCGCCGGACTCAGGTCAGTTGAGTTGTAAAGAATACTGCATTTTACAGTGGTACTCGCCATACAGATCATTCATGGGAATCAAACCCTCCAGATGTAAGCAAAGAGGCCACTTGTTGCAGAACACGTACATGTTGCTTGTATTTTTTTGTTCATCGGTATGTGTGTGTGTGTGTGTGTGTGCGTCCCGCCCTTAAAAAAAATTATTTAAAATATTTCGACATCTACCAACGAGTTCTTGTGTGTGTTTGTGTATGTGTGTGTATGTTTGAGTGTATATGTGTTTACAGTTATACCTATAAAAAAAATTGGGGAGAAAACAAGGATAAAACATTTTTCTCAAACATGTTTATTCATGAGAAAGAATTTCTGACTGGGGCATGGAAAGGGGGGTCATTCCGTAAAACATCCATTCATATCTTGATTTTTCATCTTCACGCGGCGTAATGTTAGGTCTCACAAACAGCGCTACTTTAGCTAGGCGTAATAACTCCGGCCAAGGCAGGCCTTTTCGCCTGTAATGAGCGCTTAACCCGACGTTATCGAATTCGGCTACAAGAAAATCACACTCACAGCTTTAGCTGCCGGGAAGTCAGCCCTGAACTCGCCTCCAACTGAAATTAAACAAGGGAAGCAACGACACATTTTGAGAATTTCTGAGCCCATTTCCATAAATACTCGGCCTCTCAACACACTGTTTTGTGTATGTTGCTGGGCTTTGTGACTACGTGAGTAACTTTCCCGTTATTGAATCGGATTAAAGCAACTTCGACAATCAGATCCTCCGTATGTAGATCTGTGACGTCACTAAAGGCGAGTTCCGGTGTTTGTGTCAGTCACCAGGTAGAGACCAAACAGTGCAAACCAGGCGTACGCCCTTGTGTGTCAGGCCGCGCATGAGCAAACCAACTATAGTTTAATCGTTCAATGCATTAAAAGATTGACACTGGCTAATAATTTTGGCAATAAAATAAAAAAAAAACAATAGTAATATTACGTTGCAAATTGCATTACTAGCCCTGTTTGTTTTAGTGCAAGATTGTTGTAGCTATGTATCTTCTAATAGTATTTTTTTTTTAATTGCGTTACAGCTTGCGTATGACGTTGAACTGCACCCGTCGCATAAATTGCCGACTAAACTGGTGAACCCGTCATTTTTTTATTATTTATGAGGAGGTAATGCAACCCACTAGGGTTAAAAATAAGATCCTTATAATGACAATGGCCATCCATAGATCTCCACTGCCTTGTGGGTTATTTGCGAAACGATGGCTAGCGGAGAGCCGGACACAAATCAGCCGTAGGCAAGGGGAAACCACTGTTGTAGCTTCCCAAGAAAAAAAAATCATAATCCAAAATCTTCATGATATATCAGTTGCCTCCGTATTATGGTTTTTCATTAATGATCGCTCTAGATTAGCTTCTTTCAGTATCAATTCATTTGACTTTTTTCCCGTTCATGATATCCTCCTCATTCCTATGATAAACCATTTCTCTATTGCTTCTAATTTTCTTTATCTCTTCTTGTTTATTGTCCAACACTCACTATCATATATAAGTACTAATCATACCTACGTTTTCATTATCCTTATTTCGGTTTCAACACTGATGGTTCTGTTTCTCAGCATAGTTATCATTTTTTGGAATCTGTTTTTGGCCCTACTTATCCTTTTACTTATTTCACTTGCGCATCTACCACCTGATGTTATCGAGTGGTAAAAAAATTTCAATTGTGTAATTTAATTGATTTTTTTTACCTTTGCCGAGGACATTGCATTTAGGGTTTAACAATTTCTTTGAGATGATCACCATTCCGTCCTTTTTTTTTTCAAATTTCAAAGGCAAGCTCACTTTAGCTATTTAGAGCTACAGTATCTAAAAGTTTTTTTAAGTTGTTCATGAGAAACTTTTAACGAGCCTAGAGAGACCCCAAAAATATTATGCTTCTAGTCCTTAGGTTACAAATCTGTACATCTAACTAAACTCGCTAAGTTTTAGATTGCACATATAGCTAGATATAGAGGGAATAGAACTGTCTCGAAGTGCAAATTGACCTTGTCATAAACTTTAGGGCTATGTGTAAATCGTTTTTCTAGATCTTGATCTAGATGTCTATGCCTGTTAAAACGTCTATTTTCTGAATAATATCCTGGCAAGATCTCTCTGAATACGTTGATAAGGAAATAAAATAATACATCCTCTAGATCTACAAGCCACAACAATATTGATAATGGATAATAATAGACTTCTTCAAACCAGACAATGTGCTTTTTGTGTGATAAATCCGGCAGGTGTGAATGCTAAAGTTTGAGAATGTACACAAACTATTGTAAACAAAATGCTACTTCGGAAAATTGTAAACGGTGATTTGATTGTGTTAGATGTGGTCATTTCAATTTTTTATTTTATTTCTATTCATATCTGACTTGCACAGAAATGCTTCATTAAATTACTTCTATCGAGGTAGAATAAAGAAAATCTTCTTTATTCACTCAATCAAAGTCAAATTTTTTCAACAACAAGTGAACGACAGCGATGTAGTGGCAAGTCTTATTAAGCAATACTATCGCATGTCATATGGAGTATTCATTTGGGGTCTCCCTAACCTCTTTGTCTAGATGGACCCCATTAGGGGTCTTTCTAGCCTCATTGTCTAGACGGATCCCATTTGGGGGGTCTCCCTAGTCCCTTTCTTCCTCACTTCACTTTTAAGCATGAAATATACTCTAGAGATCGATTCTTTCAATAGTGAAGAAGATTTGGAGACAATTCTCATACTTGCCTCTACCTTCTTTTGAAGGATTTGCGTTCTCCTTCAATTCTTACAGGTGCAGTTTGAGGTGCAGTTTGAGCCCAGGACATATTACTAATTACCCCCATGTCTTCAATCTCAATTTTTTTTGAGCATTCGAAACAGCTCTACATATTTTACCTTGTCAAAGGCCTTAGATTAATCAATGAAGCAGAGATGGGCAGGAGGATAGTGGCGAGAAAATGAGTGATGTTAAGAAAAGTTTTGAAGACGATATTTTCTTTTTTCACACAATGTAAATAAGGTTAGGCTTGGGGAAATCTTGGTGGAATTTTGTATTCCAGTGACTCTCTCTTGATTATTAAAGAACTGTTATCACAATCTTCCAATGCAATTACATAAAACAAATAACCTTATTAAAGTAGATACACAGCATTTTCTTTATTCCACGTCAGCAACAAATAATAAAAATTAATTCCTGTGCACTTTTTTTTCTGATATTTGTCTTCGATTTTCTTTCTAACTTGCAGCCATTAATGTCAATTGCCTTCCCGAAGTGGTCCGTTGCTCAGAACGTGTAAAATGACGAAACTATTAAAGGTTGCAAAAGTTTTAACTTCTGAGAGCTTTGTAGACATTCTGAAAGTAATGCCAAATATAGATGGTGAATGGCGTGTGCAACAAGCCTATTGTTCTAAGGTATAGCAGACGCCTTTCTTAGCCAAAAGCCATGAATTGCATACGGCATAGAAAGATTTTAGGACGTAGTAAAACTTAGTTTGTTTTTATCTTATCGTGTCGCCGCCCGGGAATAAAAAAGCCGTAAGTCTAAATTTAATATATTTCGGGAGTAGTAAGAAACGGTTTATTTGCGTGGTTTTAGGCCAAATTTTAATAATTATTGCTCTAAATGATCAGAATATGATTTGGAAGTAGGATATATTGGTTTTATATTTTGAATTAGTTTTTTAATTAAATAAATAGAAGCTCTTCCAAATTTGGCTACAAAATATGAGAGTAAAACAGTCGTAACTCAACATACAACTGCTAGACCAACAATGTACCAAGAATAATACAGTCGTAACACAACATACGACATTTCACAGGAAAATGTGTGAAAATAATTGCGTATTTCTGAAATACAACACTTTAAAATAAAAACTTTCCTTTACTAATCTAAGAAGTTTTGCATTTTTCAACTTGGTGTTGAATAATTAATTATGTCATTATCGAGACAGTTGTAATGATTTACGGCAATTGTATTTAAAATATCCTCGAAAGCGAAACTCATAATTTTAAAGTTCTGCTTTGAGCTTTGACAGATTTTGTATAAAGTTTTTGCCACTTTATAAACCATTTTTGTTTTTCACGAATTGCATATCTATTACCAATCTTTGTTTCTCTGCTTTCGTTAGTTATTGTACCCTATTACTTTCGCCGATATATGTTACTCAGTAAATCTCTCTTCTTTCGCGCCAAATATTATTTGCTTGTTTTGCCGCTTCTTTCTTCTCCTTTTTCTCCACCTC
>BLXT01007807.1:1036307-1051183 GCA_019648995.1 Plakobranchus ocellatus
TAGTAAATTGTTTTTAGCTTTTAGAATAGTGTATAACAATTTGTGTAACCTGAACTGCTTATTGAGTTAAGAATTCAGTAGTAAACTGTTTTTAGCTTTTAGGATAGTGTATACCAATTTGTGAAACCTGAACTGCTTATTGAGTAAAGAATTCAGTAGTAAATTGTTTTTAGCTTTTAGGATATTTTATACCGATAAGAAATCATGGATAACAACTATCCATCTGGTTTAAGTTGCAAATCGTGTCTGTTTTTTTATTTCAACATTGAAGTTCTTTCTCCATTTTTTTCACTTCTAGTTTTCCTCTTTCTTGTATTCCAGCTCAGATTTAACAGTAGAGATTTTTTTTCGGTGGGTTAGAAATCTTTACGACACCCACTTATTCTGCCTGTACTGGTTGTTTTGACTGCATAAAATATAACGACTATTGGCACCATAACTGCAATTGCAATCTCCTTATAGTCTTCATATTTTATGAAGAATTCTATGCTGGAATCCCACATAAATTTGACTACTTTGAGTTTTCTTTCAACACTTTTCTAGGATTTCTTCCTTGAAGTTTAAAAGCAGGTAAAAACTGTCCCAGTGTTGATGTTATAAGATAACAGTGTTAAGTTATAAAATAAAATTGGTTCTCAAATTGATGATTTTCAACTTTGAACTCGCTCTTATCGAGCAATCAAAATATTGTGTCTAGTTTATTATGCTTCAAGGCTTGTGGTATTTGACTGAGACTGTTTCACCTTAACCCTGATTGAAAACACGTGAGAGGACTTGCCATTACATAACTGGATTCTTCAGCATGTTCAGCTTTTGGCAAAGTTATTGTACCTTTTGTTCTTTAAATTGCAATCTTTGAAACAAGCTCCTGATTTTTTATCCATTTCATTTCACATCAAACTGTAAATATTTTATAAATCTGTAGGTATTATAAACACAAGTAAGTCTTCAGGTGTTCATTTACTCACACAAAACTTTAAAAAATCATATAAAATTATGAATATATATGAAGAATGTAAAATTTTAAAACTCAGTCTGCTTTCCACTCTATATTCCTATATCGATCATGCCAAAATAATGTGAAATTCTCACGACTTACTGCTCAGTTTCCGTATCACACCAGTTTTTGTGTTCACATTTCATTAAATTTTCCATGCTTGTTTATAATTATCATCTTAAGTTTTAAAAACTGAGTTTAGCTTTTAAGTGGTAAGTCATTTGAGTGACACTTTTCTTTGCACATGTACATTTTAGTGTAAACTGGAAATTGTCAAGTTTAAACAATGAATGACTTGTGTGTGTTTTTGCAAATTTCAAATTGCATAATATTAGTTATTAATCTAAATCATAATTTCTTTTGATGATTGCAATATTGACAGATGAAGCGGTGATGTTTCTAGGCACATCTAAAATAGAAAAAAAATCAAAATTTCCTAGTGAACTATGAAATAGTTGCTTCACTTGCTCTAAAAAGTTTTATGGGAAAGAATACAAATCTCGCTAACGCTGGATATCCATCTTTTTTAAAGAAAAGATGATTGTTTGTGTCCTGTTTAGCCGAAAGGAACCTACAAAACATACACGAACACCGACATGCAGAAGGAAGCACATGAGTTCATATTGTGATCACTTTATTTTATTTCCATATTGTGACCAATGTAAATTATTTTTTATACACAAAGCCAAATTGAAAAAAGAAAAAAATATCAACAGTGTATAAATGTTTTAAAATTGTAAGTTTAATACTTATAGAATGACTGAAGCCAAAACTAGTGGAGTCCAGAGAAGAGGAAAGCATCAACAGATTAATCAAAGAGTCTCAAGCCATGTCTTTATAAGACAGAGACCTCTCATCAAACTTGTATAGATTATTACACATAAACAGAGCTCTAACGAAAACTATATTGGTTGAGAGACCAGCCTTATTGAATCAGAAATAGCTCTTTGAACATCGTAAATCATTCAAACGATTTGAAATCCATTCAGTTTTTACGAATGCACAGCCTAGAGGCAGAAGTCTAGAGACTTTCGCAGTGGTGAAAACTGAACCGCTTCTAGGGTTCTGGGCCAAGACTCAGGAAAACTTTGTGTTAAGTGTGAACATACTCCGCCTCAAAATACCTCAATCTTCAATTTGTTTTGTGAACATTCTCTGTCTCAGAACACCTCAATCTCCAATTTGTTTTGTGAACATTCTCGGACTCAGAAAACCTCATTCTCCAATTTCTTTTTCTTATTACAGCAAAGTTAAATAATTACAACATTCTCCAATTTATTTTTCTCGTTACAACAAAGTGTTTAAACAAGATGCGCTAGATCAATTCATGCTGACTGAGGATATTTCTCCTTTTTTTTCCCATGTCCTTATCATATTTTCAACACGACTTATTTTCCTCAATTCAGATTACTGTGTATTGCTTTGCTTTCTTTTCTTCCTTGACCATTGGTTTGGCCAGGTGCTTTTCTTCAAGGCTTGTGCCTAAAAGAGCATAACCAATTTAAACCATTGCCTAAAAGAGCATAACCAAAACCAAAGAGTAGACAAATTTTAAAATAACTTAAAAATTCATATTTTGGTATATTCCTTTCCTTAGAGGACAAAATGAGATCACAATAATTATCTTGTCTACTTTAGACTGTAAACTCACACAAAAGACTCGTAAACGGTTTTTTTTTCTTTACTTTTTGACTGACTTGGGCCAACACATTGTACACTTAACACTCACCCTAGATTGCATAATTGTTTTTTTTTTTAATTCAATTTAAAATTCTACAACAATCTGTAGGTTTTAATATTGAACATGAAACAGAAAATACAGATGTGCATGCAAGATATATAATACTGAAGTCGTCTGTAAAAATCAACAATTTAAAGCAAAAGGATTGATTAAATAAATTACACTCTGCAATGAGCAAGCAAAAAACAATGCCTCTATGCGAGAGTAGTAAATCACGAAATTGAGTGTTGAGTTATTTAGCCCATTGCTGGTTCTGCCTGATTTTGCGTTCTAAGAGATTTGATAGTTCTCTCTTCAACAACGAAAACTGATTCTTTGATTCTGCAAACTTGATTTACAAGAAACAAAAAGAAAAGGTAGAAAAATATATAATATTCTCAAATTTGTTATACGAAGCATCTGGGTCAGTAAATCATGTTGCATCCTCAACCAGTATTACTGACACATAAGTTTGTGTATTTTTTCATGGTTATAAACAAGTCTTGCAAGCAATGAAATTCAAAATGAATCATATGCTGGAATCAAATAGCTATCAGAGGAACTGTCTATTATTCTTACAATTTGCACTTGCTTTATAGAAACGTACTAGACAATTTAACTGGGGCCAGCGGCAACACTTAACCCACATTAAAGGCTATAACCCTTCAGGATTGTCCTGCTCAATTTCATGACATCTGAGCCAGCCAGGCAGTGAGTGCTACTATATAAAACCTACTGGGCTTACTCTGAAAGGGAATGGAAAGTTAGTGGAAACATAGCTAGTAAGAGGTGGAGGAAAGAGAGGGCAGTCCAAGTTCGAAAAAAAAAAAGAAACACAATTTACAACAATAAGCAAGCAAAGCCCACTGCACTGCAAACATCCAAAATACCTTCTTTTCAATAAATACAAATGTAAAATTTGATTCGTAATAAATTACGGCAGAAATTGCACATTGAAGTATAACTCTCAGAGCCCTCGGTTTCGAACTAGACCCAGCCAAGTGACAATCTATGATTTGTCAATTGTTTGGTTTCAGTCCCAAGGTGAACAAGTAGAATGGCATAGTTAAAAAAAAAAGCATGTAATTTCTAATAATAATAAAATTTAAATGACACAAATCAAACCTCGCCATTTGTATACATGTGTGGAAGAAGAAAGTCAGTTTTTGTTTTTTAAATCAAATCAGAAATGATTTTGCAGAGACTGGAAGCTCATTATGTAAATTGCAAGCCTGGTGGTAAGATTGCTGGTATCCTGGCCATGGAAAGTGTTTTTGGCAACTCCGTCCGCACCAACCGAAGAAATTTCCGTAGGCCACATGAGTAGGCTTTATGGTACATTAGTAGATCAGCATCTTACAAGCAAAAGTAAAGCGAGTCCAATACTCAGAATCAGTGAAGGGAGATAAGGAATGGGGCCCCAGAATGTCTTCTTGACTTATAGAATTGTGAGGTTTGCCTTTGCTGACCTCGCCGCCTTCGCTTTTGGTGAATTAGCAACCCATCTGTCTTAGGCAGATATGAACACAAATAAATTTGCTGGCCCAGATTGAGATATGAACTGGTCACCTTTCACATGGGAGTCAAGACTTTTATCAATTGCGCCAGTGCCACTACTCACTTCACTTTACTGATAGCTGTGGAAAAATGTAAGTTCAACCAAAAATGCTGCATACATGCACAAAAGGATGAAAAGGAAAAGTATTAACCCTGCAGAGATAGCTATAAACTTTACACTTTTCCAGCTTTGAAATGCACAACTAGTACTGGAGATCTAAGATTTCCACCCCCACCCCCCACACCCAATGAAAAAACGGGGGGAAAAAATATTGTAAAAGAAAAAAAAGTTGCATTTTAGTTAGGTCTTCAAAGAACACGAAATTTAAGAACACGTTCTTAGATCCACATTGTAGAAAAAAAAAAACAAAATAAACAAAAAGAGCATAGCAATGCATAAAAACGCAGTAGGAAATAAATGAAAATAATCATTGATCACTAAAATTATTTCTAGCACTTCCCACCTTGAAAGCTAAAGCTCTAATCTCAAACACTGTCTTTGTCCCAATTTACTAGCAGACTCATCAGCTTCGGAAATGAAAGAAATACAAATACTCATCTGGGACGACATATCTAAGGACAAAGCAGAGCAGATTGGAGTGAAGAATGATATGTCTGAGGGCAGACAGCAGAGCAGATTGGAGGGAAGAATGATATGTCTGAGGGCAGAGAGCAGAGCAGATTGGAGTGAAGAGTGATATTTCTGAGGGCAGACAGCAGAGCAGATTGGAGTAAAAAATGATATGTCTGAGGGCAGACAGCAGAGTAGATTGGATTGAAGAGTGATATTTCTGAAGGCAGACAGAGAGCAGCTTGGAGGGAAGAATGATATATCTGAGGGCAGACAGCAGAGCAAATTGGAGTGAAGAATGATATGTCTGAGGGCAGAGAGCAGAGCAGATCGGAGTAAAAAATGATATATCTGAGGGCAGAGAGCAGAGCAGATTGGAGGGAAGAATGATATGTCTGAGGGCAGCCAGCAGTGCATATTGGAGTGAAGAATGATATGTCTGAGGGCAGAGAGCAGAGCAGATCGGAGGGAAGAATGACAAATCGGGGGGCATGGAGCACAGCAGATTGGAATGAAGAATGATATGTCTGAGGGCAGACAGATGAGCAGATCGGAAAGAAGAATAATATATCTGAGAGTAGACAGCAGAGCAGATAGGAGTGAAGAATGACATATCTAAGGGCAGAGAGCAGAGCAGAATAAGGCGAAGAATGATTTGTCTGAAGGGAGACAGTAGAGCAGATTAAAGTGAAGAATGATATGTCTGACAGAAGACAGCAAAGCAGATTAAAGCGAAGTATGATTTGTCTGAGGGCAGAGAGTAGAGCAGATCGCAATGAAGAATGATATGTCTGAGGACAGAGAGCAGAGCAGATCGGAGTGAAGAATGATATGTCTGAGGGCAGACAGCAGAGCAGATTGCAATGAAGAATGATATGTCTGAGGGCAGAGAGCAGAGCAGATTGGAGTGAAGAGTAACATGTCTGAGGGTATAAGACAGAGTAGATTGGAGAGAAGAATGACATATATGAGGGCAGAGAGTAGGGCAGATTAGAGTAAAGAGTTATGGAGCTTGATTATGTTTATTTATGATTCTACACAAGAACGCGATCATTGAACTATATCTAGATCTATTTATAAAAAATGGAACCTAAGTCTATTATATTATATTTGTTTTTTCCATTTTGCTGATAATCAATCCACGTATCCATTTTTTCATAATTTTGAGGAAAACTAAATTAACTTCTATCTCGCTTCTCAAGCGTAAAATATATATTAAATAAACGAATGATGTAGCCTTGACTTGTAACAGAACTAAAGGGCGTGACATAAATATTTTTTGTTAAGTTGGTGATGAAAAATTGAAAGGTAGACTAAGAGACAGGCAGACAGACGAAGATGGCAAAGAGATTTGGATAGAGAGACTAAGAAAAAGAGAACGAGGGTAAGAAAGAAAATTTTTTGTGATAGATAGATCTATAGATAGATAGATAGATGGATAGATAGATAGATAGATAGATAGATAGATAGATAGATAGATAGATAGATAGATAGATAGATAGAGAGAGAGAGAGAGAGAGAGATAGAGAGATAGAGAGAGAGAAAAAGAGAGAGAGTGACAGAGAGAGAGAGAGAGAGAGAGACTCGAAGAGATGAGGAGGAGGGGGCGGGAGGATAGAGATCTGTTTAGCAAAGTTTTGTACACTTGTTTGCAGAAATTTGTAATAAACTTTTATTAACTTTTTACTGTTTTTCTCTCACACGTTTCTTTAAATTCAGATGATGTCACAAGCTTGTGTTCTTTTAAAACTGTTTGGATTATGTAGATCCGACTTGTGTATATAGGCAAATATGAAATGATTGTAATACTGCAACAACACACGAAAAAAAATCTAAAAAAGGGAGGCAAAAGCCGAAGTTAAACTAAGGGAAAAAGAAAACTGACTTTTGTGGGATTCTAATAAGGCAAATATGAAATAGTGGAAAACCGTGCAGTCTGACTATACTGCGACTCCTTGCCGCCTCCTGTTCTCCGCCAGTCTGGGTTGGGCCTGACAGAGAAATAGCGTGCAGCATTGAATCCGGCAAGGCGGGCCGCCAGTCTGGGTTGGGCCTGACAGAGAAATAGCGTGCAGCATTGAATCCGGCAAGGCGGGCCGCCAGTTTGGGTTGGGCCTGACAGAGAAATAGCGTGCAGCATTGAATCCGGCAAGGCGGGCCGCCAGTCTGGGTTGNNNCCGCCAGTCTGGGTTGGGCCTGACAGAGAAATAGCGTGCAGCATTGAATCCGGCAAGGCGGGCCGCCAGTCTGGGTTGGGCCTAACAAAGAAAATAGCGTGCAGAATTGGATCCACCATGGCGAACTTTGGTCAGACCTTTTTTAGCAGAAGGTCAAAGTCATTGGCTTCAAGTTATGATTTCAAAATTGCATTTTTAAGTTTATTCTAGTGCGATTAAAGACAAACACATAATACCTTATTTCTTTATTAGTATTTTCTCGTTCTTCGTCTTTTCCTCAATATTTTCCCCTTTTTCTCACTCTCTGCTCAAACCGAGGCATATTCTAGGCGTCCCTAGATCTGATAAAGATCGGACCAGAAGCTGTACACAACTGATGAAATAAACCCAAACTTTTGGTCGGTAATTTAAGTCAGAGGCTTTATTAGCATAATAGCAGGTTTAAATAAATTTTTTTTAAAAACCTATGAGAAGATACATAGCTACTACATGTATTACATACAGCAAGCAAGATTAGAAATGTAATTTGTAATGCGGTATTACTTTTAAGGTTGATTGCTTTTAAGTTTATTATCAAAAGTATTAACAAGTGTCCATCTTCTTTTGCATAGAAAATTTAAAGTATTGTTGGTTTGCCCATGCGCGGCGTGACATGTAAGGTTTTGGTTTTATCCATATAGTCCATTCAATCACCCCTATACGGCTGTCGTTGCTTCCATTCCCTACTGCCCTTGAGGTAGGCCTAAGTCTTTCAAAATAACATATTTTGTCTTCCTCTACAGCGTTTGCTTTCAATATTTCCAGTTATTGCTAAATATTCTAAGCCCATATAGCAGCAAAGGTGTCTTAGTTATTTCTTCTAACTTTTGAGATAGACAGTAAAAAACACACACAAAAATAGCGAGTTACTCAATCTTTATACAGTTCATGGAGCGACACTCCTTTTAACTTTGCAGATAGACAAAAAAAAAGACAAAAATAAGAACAACAACAAAAAAATCGCGAGGTCCTCATTCTTTCGACAGTTTACGGACCGACATTCAGAAACTATCAACAGATTTAACACGTCTGACTTTCATTCACTGGTGCCGCCAAAAAAAAAGCATAAACTAAATTATTGAATCAATGTAAATCTTTATTAAATAAAAAAAGCTATTGTAACATTAATTAAAGAATAATAATATAACGTTTAAGATTTTTTTAAAAAGCCAATATCTCACCAAGGGCCTATGACTTTATTTCACAGTCGTCGATTGGACTCTACATGTAATAATTAACCTTAAAAATACTACTTTCCTCAACATCCTCGGTATATCTACGTTTCCGTCTCTCTATGCCGCGATCCTTTTTCTCTAATTATCTGTCTCAAAGTCTCTGTTTTCTCTCATTATCCTACACACTCTCCTTCTTTGCAACTTCTCTATCTAAACATCACTTTTCCCTCTCTATCCAAGATGATTGTTTTCGACTTTTTAAAAACATTTTTCATTTATAACGCTCTTATTTTTACAATGTAGAACAATTGGGTATGGCGTTGAACTGCATCAGTTGGACGATCGGCGATTAAACCAGTAACCCCATCAATTTTAAATTGATGAGGAGGCTAGTGCAAACCCAGCAGGACTAAAAATAAGACCTGCAAAGAGCAGGAGGTCCTAAATAGGACAACGGCCATCCATAGATCCCCACTGCTTTGTGGGTTAGTTACGAGACGAAGGCCTGCGAGAAACCGTGCACAAACCAGCAGTGGGCAAAGAGAAACCACTACTGTAACTCTTCCAAAAAATAAAATTCCAAAACCAAAGCAAAACCTCAGTGAACAACGTTAAGGTTTGTGATTCCAATCTAAATCCCTCCTTCGGTAGAGATAGTCATGTGCACCTGGTGGCTCCGGATCGTTATCCATATCTGCTCGCAAAATTAATATCGAACAAACATAAACGTATGGGAAGCTGTGTCCCATTTCAGACAAAGTAGTTGTGGCTAAATTGGTAGCCTTACCATAAAATCTAGGAATTATTCAAGCGTATGCACGAACATCTGACAGAGAAGATGTAGAAGTAGAAAAATTTCATGCAGAAATAGAAAAAGCAAAAGGCTATTTAAAATCAACTACATCAGTATAATAATGCGAGGTTTCAATGCAAAACTTGGGGATGAAAGAGTAGCAGATGTTGTTGGTCCCAATGGCATAGGGACTGTAAATGAGCGTGGAAGTAGGCTAATTCAATAGTGCCAAATCAATGATTTTACCATCGCAAATACATTGTTTTAGAACCATCCTGAGCGACAGTAGACTTAGAGGAGCCCAGGTGATAGAAGCAGATACAAAATAGATTATATTCTCACTTAGAAATGATTCCAAAACGCCATCAAAACATCGAAATCACTACCCGGAGCCGACTATGATTCCGATCATATCCCAGTCATGTGTAAATTGTATATAAAATTTAAGAAATCGAGAAAGGCAAAGGCTAATCCTAAATTCCAAATGGACCTACTAAAATCTGACGAAAAACTATGAGACAAAATTGCTATAGCTGCGTATATAAAATATGAGACACTAAACAACATCTTAGAAGTAGAAAAACTATAAAAATGGTCAGAAATAAAAAATTCACTGAAGGAATTCATAGAGAAAAACGTTCCCAAGAAAAAGATTTTAAAAGAGTATAAGAAATGAATAAACAAATAAATGCTCGATTCATGGAAGAAAGGCGCAAATTAAAAAAATGTAGAAGCCAAATACAAAGATCGAACAAAAAAAAATCAAAATAAACTGCAACGCAATGAAAGAAGAATGGATTGATCAACACTGTGAAGAAATAGAGCATAAGCTAAAAATAGAACGCAAATGCATGCATGCCAAAATTCAGGACATCAGTGGTAAGAAAATCAAATGCAGTAGCCCTGGCTGCATCAAATCAAATATCGGAACAATGTCTATGGAAAAGAAGAAAAAACTAAACAGATAGTTAGAATATGTTGAAGATCTTTTTAAAGATGATAGGTGCTGCAAAAACATCAAAATAAAGGAAAACAAAGAAGGAACAACTATCCTTAAAGATGAAATAGAAACAGCAATAACGAAAATGAAGAAGGACCAGATATCATACATGTAGAAAGAATTAAAGCATTAGATAATATAGGAATAGATCTAACAACAAAACTTCTTAATGCAATATTCGATAGTGGCACAATTCCAGACGAAAACCAGTATGAAAACCAAAATAAGGGTAATTAATACATATGTCAGTACTTTTGTATGGTAGTGAGTGCTAGACAATAAACCAAGAAATAGATAAAAAAAAAACTAAAAGCAGAGAGATGTGGTTTATCAGAAGAATGATGAGGATATGATGGACAGAAAAAAATTCAAATGAACTGAAAAAGGCTTATCTCGAGCGTTCAATAATAAAAACTATGAGACAGAGGCAACTACAGTTTTTAGGCCATATTTGCCGACACAAGGGTTTAGAACACTTAGCAATCACTGAAAAGATTGAAGGTAAACGCAGCAGAGGTAGACAGAGAATAACTTTAACTGAAAGTCTTAAGTCATGGGCAATATGTAAGGGAAGCAATAACAAGTTTATAAGGTTAACCGAGAATAGATTTGAGTGGAGGAACATGATCGCCAATGTCCGTTCCAGACAAGGTATCTGATGATGATGATGATGTGCAGCTTTTCTCTACCCTCTTTTTTGTTTTATTGCGCCCGGACATTGGGTTTTGGCTCCGCGATAGTGGCTGGTCCCGCTTCTTGATCGTCTTGGGCAGTCACGCTCAGTGACTTCTGTTGATCCCCTGCCATTTCTTCATACTCTTTTTCTGTTTAATTTATGATTGTCTTTGGGCAGGTGGCGCGGGTGCGAATTCACTTTTCTCTTCTAAAGATGGTTTTTCTCATGTTCTTTTTAATTAAATGTATATGAAGGAAATTAGAAAATAATAGCGACTTGCCTACGTGGTTGAACACTTATTTTCTTCTGAATAAAGGCCAAAAAATTTCTTTTTGGAGGATTATTTAACCTGATCCAGTTTGTGATAAATTAGTTCCTTACCTTCTTTATGCACTGAAAATTAGTGATAAGAAAAAAGAGTAGAATAACAAATAGCATAGCGCTCGAGAAATGCTATGCATTAAAATGACTTTGCTCTATTGTGTTAAATTTTGACTGGCGTAGACGGGAATTGCAAGGCGGTTTCAGTTGCAATAGAGTCACTTTTACTACCGCCATGTAGCCCCTGTAAGCAATGACTAACGGGTGCGGAGAGAAGGCAGTGGATAAGAATGAGGGAGAAAAAACAGGGTTCGACGAGGAGGGACAAAGACACACACCCTTATCGCTTTATAAGAGCTGTTTATATAAGATATCTTTTTCACAAAAAAAAAAAAGGGATGGGAAAAAAAAAAACCTTTAACCTCTTGTATGTTCAATTTTTTTTCAAGCGCAGAGATGATCGCTCTGGGTAGCTTTGACTATAGCGAATATACATTATTTCGATGTCCGATGCTAAGTTACTGCCACAATAAAAAGTTTCATGTGAAAAAAATTATCTGTGTGATCATATATCTTGTCCTAACGCATTCAATGTGTTCTTTTCTCAGTACTTTGTTTCTTTTTCAGACCATGCATAATTATGTTTTCATTACCCTTCTTTTGGTTTTCATTCTTACGTTTCTGTTTGCCAGTACCGATTTAATTTTTTAGAATGTATCTTTGGCCATAGCTATTCTTTTATTTATTTCACTTGTGCAATCTGCCATCTGATGTTATCAATTAACCTAGATATTTGAATTTTGTAACCTGTCTGATTTGTTCACCTTTGCAAATGAGATTACACCGGGGGGGGCTAGAAAATTTCTTAAAGATGACCATACATTCCGTTTTCTCTATATTCAAAGACGGAACCATTTTTTCGCTTTGTCAAACTACAGTATGCAGAAGCTTTTGAAGTTGTTTGCCAGATTCGGTTTTTTAAAATGTATCATCTCCATACCTGAGATTATTTTTAAGCCTAATATATCATCAAGATTCATTAAGATTATTTCACTATATAGGTTAAAAAGATCAGGAGACACAACACATCCCCGCGTCACACCTCCCTCGATGGATTTGAAATCACTATGTTCTCCTTCAATTCTTTCAGATGCAGTTTGATCCCAGAATAAATTTCTAACAACTCTCAGGTTTCCTCCATCGTATCTAATGTTTCTAGCATACGAAACAATTCTATATGTTTTTGCTTTGTCAAGGCTTTAGAATAGTCGATGAAACAGAGGTAGAGATTGTTTTGCATTTCTATACATCTTTCCATAAGTATTGAAAAAATGAATATTGCGTTTCTAGTCCCTTTATCAGGCATAACGCCAAACTGTTTTGGAGATATTTCTGGCCTTAGACTCTTGCGCATTCTATGCATCAAAACACATAACAGGATTTTTGTAAAATGGCTCATTAAACTGATTTTTGTATGAAATTAACATTCTGTTGCTGCTGGTTTTTTAGGCAGTACTAAAAACACAGGTCTACAAAGATGGTCTAGAATTATGAGATGGGCCTTTGCTTTGAAATTATGTCCACTTGATGGTGAGTACATCGAGTGCAATGAAATGTCAGGACAGCTGACTGTAACTGAAGTCTCAATGCATTGTTCATTACTCAATTTCATTTAAATTGTAGCTCTTGAATGCTGCATTATGTCATTTTATTTTCTTACTCATGGGAAATGTTAAAAAGACAAAAGATTAGGGGTCTAAGAGGTTTCTAATGTCACTACTGGTAATGCGCTCTTGCCTGTGAAGGATGATCATTGTAATAAATTATTCTAGTTACTAATCGTGAAGCAAAATTATCTTTTCGTTAAAAGAAGGAAGTTTTCTATAAAATATTCGTATGTATTTATTTCTGTGTTTATTCAAAAAAGACATCTCAGTTTTGATTATGGTAGTTAGTGGTGGACATTTGAGAGTCATTGAAATAATATCCAAAGATCAGAACTGAAAGAGATTTCCATAGAAATCTTAGCTCATAGGCAATGGCAAATGGTAGCAACAACTTCAAAAGTCAAGGAAAATAGAATTGAGTGAAGGATCATGATCGGCACCGTCTGTTTGAGACAAGGCACCTAAAAAAGAAGAAAAGATGTTGGGTTTAAGGCAATATAGGGCTATTTTGTTGTAAAAGTAAGAATGTCTACCAAAGTACACAGGTGTTCTATCTTTTCCTGTGTTGGAGGTCAACTTCAAGAAATGTTAAATAATTAGTGTTGATTGGAACTCAAAGTTATCCTCCGAGGTTTGCCGTTAGAGTTCTTAAAATAAAAATAGCGAGACGCCATAAACACATTCTATTTCTAAATGTTTCACAAGACCGAGCATTATCTGTACACTTGTGCGTTGGAGAAGCCGTCAATAATTCTTTGTCTTACGAGCTGAGAACAGCAGTTAAGATGGTATGCGATCTTGATTTTTGGTTGTATTAGCTTGTGATATTCTTATGTTGACAATTATAAAGTATAGCGCCTAAAATGTGTGAAATTTTGTATTAATCTTTTCATTAAAATCTTTTTTTAGATAGATTATAACGAGAGGAAGATGTCAGCTGATCATAATTTGCCGTATTTACAATTGAAAAAGAATGTTTCTTCCACCTCATCCTAGATCTTAATTCATTTGGGTTTGAACATTTTTTTTCCACATGACCATGCAATCCTTTTTTTCTTTTCATATTTAAAGACAAGCCCATTTTAGCTTTTTAGAACTGTAATATCTAACAATTTTTGAAGTTGTTCATTAGAATGTTTTCTTGAAGTACCATCTGCATACCTGAGATTATGAAAACTTTTTCATTTCACTTTCAAACATTAAATATACTCTAGTTAAATATTCTCTTTCAATTCTTACAGGTGCAGTTTGAACATTCTCTCTTCCCTTGTTACTTCTCTATCCAAACGTCCCTGTTCTCTCTGTATCCCACCCACCTCTCTATGTCTGCCACTTATCTGACCAAACTTCTATCCCTCTCTAATGCACTATTCTCTGTGTCTGCTATTTCTCTCTTTGTAAATGTCTCTCTTCTCTCTCTCTCTCTCTCTCTCCCCCCTCTCTCTCTCTCTTCTCTTTCTCTCTCTCTCTCTTTCTCTCTCTCTCTCTCTCTCTCTCTCTCTCTCTCTATATATATATATATATATATATATATATATATATGTCACACGAAAGAGATCTATTTCTGCTATTTCTCCGTCCAAATGTATAGGTTCTCTTTCTCTCTTTCCCAACATCTTTTATATTTTTGCTTCTCTGTCTCGGTTCTTTCTCAGGATGGTTACTCTCAGCATGATTTGCTTAACATGTGATCTCTTGACATTTTGTTTCTTTCCCTCGCTTCATGCAAAAAATTTTTTCATGATGTTATTTTTTTCTCTATTGAACAACGCTAGTGAGCCACAATTAAGAAAGACTTTAACGGCCACTTTGTGTCGGTACTGTCAAAAGTGTAATATCAGAGCCCTGTTCTGCAGGAAAAAATATGAAGGAAGGAAAGAAAATAGAATACGTAAACAAATCTTAAGCAACCACCAGACTGACAATCATCATCATCATCAAGTGCCTTGCTTGTAAGCGTTGGCGATCATGTCCCTCCACAAATCCCTATCTTTGACGGCGGCTAGTATATCTGACACTTTTCCTGGTCCAAGCCATGTGGCCAGTCCATCCATTATCTTCTCCCTTTGTCTTCCTCTGCTTCTTTTTCCTTCAAACTTGCCTGTTGTTACCAAATGTTCCAGTTTTCCTCTTCTCATCACGTGGCCCAGAAAGGTGGCTTGACGTTTCCTTATAGTTCTGAC
>BLXT01007807.1:1077955-1095244 GCA_019648995.1 Plakobranchus ocellatus
GGGGGGGGGGAGGGGAATTTTCCAGACATTTTTTTTCCCTCAGAATTTTGATACTAACAATCTTGAAAACTTCAGGTTTGTATAGTTGGTAAGCTGTGAGAGATGCAATCTTAAGTGTGGTAAGACATTCATAGGAAATTTACACGTTAATGGTATACTTCTAATCTTTATTGGGAGTTTCACCACTACCACTGTGCACTCACGTTTTATATTTTTCCTTAGGAAATAATTCATGGGTGGCAGCCATCCACGCCCGCGCCGGTGCGAACACCCACTTGTAGCAATAAGGTGCTATGGTTGTACCTTTGGTGAACTGCCAGTGGTACAGCAGCGGGTCCTTGCGGGTCTGAGCATCTGGCGGGAGCAGGTACGGGTCCAAGCGGAAGGCTGCAGCATCACTGAGGTTTCTGGACAGGGACTGCACAGCAAATATTGTATTACACTAAAGAACTCCACTGATTACTGCTGCACACTGTCTGCCATTAAGCAGAGATTTCAGGAAGGTAAAATTTGGAAAGGAGGATGGGTGAGAGTAGAGAGATGCAGGTCAAGAAATGCAGAGGAAGTTGGAGCAAGAGGTAGCATAGGGGAGTGGGATGGAAGGTAAGAGGGCTTCTTTCTCTCAATGTGGAAAGCTTTTTGTAGACCTGCTACTACAGACTCCCTGCACATGCAGCGATGCAAATTTTTCATTTCTCAAACTTAGGATTCTGATTTAAACTTGGTTTCGTCATTTAAACCAGCAATGACTAATTCTACACTGTTGCTTTAACATTTGTCCTTGCAAGTTGAATTCACTTATAACTTGTGGGGGGGGGTGGAATAGGCACAGTTACTTGTGTAATATATGAGGTCTTTTAGACGGCTGTTCAGATCTGCTATATTCCCCTGGCTTGACAAAGGTAAAAAAAAAAAAACAAAAAAAACTTAGATTGTCTTGGAATAGATTGGCTGCAATGACACTAAAAAACTTGGAAGCAAAACGCGCTGATTAAGCCAGCCTCCCCTGGTAACTCTGCCCTCACCTGTAACACCCAGTTGATTGTTCTAAAGGGTCGTCGTGGTACAGGCAACTCGTCAAAATCAATCGCCATGACAAAGTCATAACCTCCAAGCCGGTACTGACAGTCACGCACTACCAACGTCTTGTCATGCCGAGCTTGTCTCGTCTGAGCATTCTGCTCCATGAAACTTACTGACTTGTCTACAGAAACAGTTAAAAAGAAAACATAATTAATTTTATGGTATGGGGGAAATTTTTCAAACTGAAAGAGTCAAAGCCAGATGTTTATTTATTCCATGATAGGCTTAAGTTACACAGCAACTGCTCAGTGTTTATGTAATATACAAAGAATACATTTATGAAAAATTAATAGTTATGGATGCAATGTAAGATGCAATAGAGAAACATTTCTTCAGACATAATAATAAATGAGTTTAACACATAATTGAAACAAGGACAACAAGATGCTTGATTGAACCATTTTGAATAAACTTATTCTTTTTTTAAATCTTATATTTACCGAGATAAGTAAAAGTACAATAAAACAATCCAAAAACTTTAGGGTTATTTATTATAAATTCTGACTCTATGGAGTTATTATCTGGCATTATTTGGTCCACTTTGAGAATTACCTCCCTTGTTTCGGGGATCAAACTTGATGAGCTCCAAAAAGCCTTTGTTTTCGAAAAATTTGAAAACTTGCATGGTGTCGTTGTGTACGTTGTTATGGAAGGTGAGGACCTTGCTCGCTCCCATCAGCTCCATGAAAATAAACCATTCAAGAAGTCTTTGTGGGTCCAGCCGACCATAGGCGACCTGCGAATCAGAACAAAATAACCAATGGACTATCCTCAGATCATCCCCTTTTCTTATTGGGGGGGGAGGGGGTGGAGAGGTGGTGTTTGAAGAAGGGGAGGGTACCAGAAAGGGTTCCACAATACTGGGCAAACACATGTTGTCCTTCATTTGCCACGAAACCCTGCTGGTAGCTCCAAACACATGGCTTATCTGATGAATATGCACAAGAACTCAGCTGCTTTTGCATGTTTTCTGGGCTGCCCTAGAACCATAAGACTACTGTTAAGTTCTATCAGATTCCAGATATGTCACCAGTTGACAAGGGATAAAATCTATCAATATGGATGTAGCTGCTCCACACTGACGCTTGAAAGACTTTCATTTTTCCAATTTTTTTCTAATTATCATTTTTAATGGTCTACTAGGATTTTTCTCTCACCTCCATTTTATTTTATATCTGTAATATAACACCAGGGAATGTTGGGATCCTGTTTTATATGCCTAAAGTACAATGATGATGCAGTGCAAAATTCCTACTCAGAAATAATTATGCCTGAACACCTAGCCAAAAATTATGTTCTACATTAATGAATAAGAGAAAGAAAATTGAAAGCTCACAAGTACAAATACGTGAATCAGAGGGTCAAATGTGCTTGGCAACTCTTTTCTTTAATTTTCTTCTTTTGAAAGAATTGTTCTCTTTCTTTTTATATGTGAAACAAATAAGACAATCTATTCTTAGAAATACCAATCAATAATATACATTAAGTGATTTAAACACCAAAGCTGATTTGATTTTGTAAGAGGCAACATTTTTAAACATTTTTTTTTATTTGTCTTGTTTTCATTACTCTAAGAAAGATCTTTAAAAATAATTTGTTTTACGATATGACTAAAAGCCTTTGCATTTCAGTAATTTATAAATTTAATTTCAAATTTTATAAGTTATTCCTACGTATAGGTGTGCTAAAAAAAAATTCACAATTTATGCAAACTTACACCTTCAGGCTTCAGAATTAAAACTCTTTTTCTCTATATTTTTACATCAATTTAAAGCAAAAGCAGTAATTAAAATGACATCAAAAAAAAAAAAAAAAAAAAAAAAAAAAAAAAAAAAAAAAAAAAAAAAAAAAAAAAAAAAAAAAAAAAAAAAAAAAAAAGAAAGTACAGCAAAGCAAAATCCAAAACTAAAGCCATCAGTAACAATCTACTGCAACTACAAAAATCAAAGCATAAACTTAAACAAAAGCCAAACCTACTTTTGTGCAGACCGCAAACTCGAACTGCCTCCTCATTGGGGTCAAGATGCCCATGGGCAGTGTGGGATTGCTGCTGCAAGAGTCTGCAGTAAAAGATACATGCTTGAGCCTGGAAAAGTCCTTCACCTCACCACGCTTCACTATACAAGCAAATGTGGCGGCCTGAAGCTCCACCACGTACCTCAGGTCTATATAGTCAAGCCGTGCAGGAACCTACGTAAGTCGTGACAAATAAAATTTAAAAAAAAAAAAAAAAACTGCAGTTGAAAAAAATTTTTCACTCAAACAATGCAATGTCTTCAGACTACTCTGATGATATACCTCTTACAAGAGAAAACTTTTATTGGAGATTTTCGTTTTTCCTTATTTAAAATCCTTAAAAAAAATAAATTTTATGTTAAAATGTTGGTATGCAATTGACATAAATTATTTGCATCTCACTTTCCACCATTGTCAAGCATACAGTTTAAACTGTATTGGCGGTGAAACAAAAACAAACAAAAAAAATCTTCTTGCTGCGACAACTAACCAGTGTTGAGAATAAAACATTGAAAGTTCAAAAAAAAAAAAAAGAAACAAAAATTCCACCTTTGAAATGCTTCAACTACATTTCTTGTTTAAATGTACACAACACGCTGATGCCGCTTGCCCTAGTCGAAATGAAAGACTCAAAAGTGACTAAGGAAAGTTTAAACTGTCTATAGATCTTGACAAAGAATCAAGTTTTCATACCTGCAAATTTAACAGAAAGAAGGCTAAGAATTATGCATAGATGGTTCAAGATGGCAAACGTAACATGCTACTCATTTGGAGAGCCTAATAGGAGAACATCAAATTTTCAGTGTTAAAGACAAAACACTGACCTCAAACACAATTTTTTTTTACACTGCATTGTTTATTTCCATACAGCTGAGCCATTACAACAGGGGAATAAAAAACAACAAAAACAACAACAACAAAAGCACATTTCCATAGCTCAAAGATAAAGCATTCAAGCTATAACTGAAATGAAGGTACTTTTTGCAGATTTTCTTGAATGTCAAAATCAGTTGGATAAGTTACTGGATTCAA
The DNA here is from genome assembly GCA_019648995.1 of Plakobranchus ocellatus. Classification (NCBI taxonomy): domain Eukaryota; kingdom Metazoa; phylum Mollusca; class Gastropoda; family Plakobranchidae; genus Plakobranchus; species Plakobranchus ocellatus. The sequence goes on from BLXT01007807.1 coordinate 1,082,087, forward strand.
TGTAAAAAAAACTCTAAGGTCCTCCTACAACCTTGATGATTGAGCTAAAATTCTACATAGAAAAAAATCCTTAACTGTTTTCTCAGATAAACTATTGAAAAAAAAAAAAGGGAACAGGGGTATGGCGGCAACCAAAGTTTAATCTCACCTGTATAAATTCTCTCCAATCATCACTCCAGTGCAAGCAGCAGAAGAAGTTCCGGTCAGACGAGTGCTGCAAAAACGCAGGCAATACCAGGCGCATTTCCTCATCCTCTCCTGTAGACAGACCATGATGTATGTCACGGATTGCACTCATGACCTGTATGTTCCGCTCGGGCACCCAGACACCCCGCCAGTGAGCTGCAAACTGTTCCTCAGGCTGAAATAGCAAAACAATTTAGCCATAGATACATTTCATCCCACATTTAGTATAAGAAGCAAGGACAGTCTATGTGAGTCAAATTAGGCATTCTGAACATTTTTATCTATTGATTTAGGTTTTGCAATGGTAAGAAACTCGTATAGATTATGTAATTCTATGCCAAAGATATTAGGGTTTTTAACTTTTTTAAAATTCCCCTCCACCAAAAAATGTTACACAGCACCTGACTCATTGGGACTGATCTCCAGACACACTTGTGTGAACTGCCATCAGAAAGTAAGACATTTTGTAAAAAAAATCAACCACAGAGAAATGATTTTCATGCATCTTAGAGAGCCTGCTACACAGGTATATACACGAATCAACATCAACCTTTGTCAGACATCTCCCCCACTCCACAGCGCCTTGTCTCGTCAGGGAATCTTCTTGTGAAATATTGAGAATTGTATTAGTGTAAAATATTTATAATATAAGTTCCCACCATAGGACACCTCATTTTGTAATGACACTAAACATATACAAGCATACCAATGATGCATCAGCCTGATGGTTTAACTTAACAATTTCTACAATCGACGTTTTCGTAGTAATAATAAAAAAAACTTCAACATGACTTTAACTTTTTTTAGTTCCCATTAATTATAACACAATGAAAAATGGACAAAGAAATGTGACACAAGCTCAAATTAAAATTACCATACATGTAGGGCATTGCAGCCCCCAAAAAATCCACATGAAAAAAAGTGTTTACATTTTGTCGTCCAACCTCTTCAACTCATCATTTGCATCTGCATGAAGAAAGCCAGTGACATTGACAGAACCATAAATGGTAGAAAGATATTCATGTCTGAGCAAGGCAGCAGAGAGTTTTTCAAGAAGAAATCCCCCTTAGGTAAGTGTTTCAGCCCCGAACTTGAGACACTTTAAGTGGGGCCGGGCCACACCAAGGTCATAACTCCTGGATATCTCTCTGTTACCTTTTTTTTCTTCAAGCCCCAGCTTTTAGGTATTGAACCCACAAACTTTTCTTTCCAAAATGTGGACACTTTTCTAAACGCTCTAACAATTGTGAAAGGATGCTCCCAATAGTTGGAGCAAATTGATTAAGTAAACTGCTCATTCCTTCTACCCCAAATCTATATGGAGCTATTTTTGGCAGTCTCAACTTGTGATCTAAGAACTTCTGTTCTTCTATGGGCATTGATGGAGAGTGCTCAGAAGGTTGTAGGTCAATGTTCCAATAAATACCCAATCACCAAGTTCTGTGGGCAATATCTAGGATTTTATCCAGCTTTTTGCTCAAGCCCTTGTATTTTTCTCTTTTATATGTACAGTATAACAAGTTTAAACCAAAATTTCACTGACCTACTGTATTTGCTTTTTCCATTACACTCTTGTATGGTACTGGGAGTTCAACCATGATGATTTGTCAAGTTGGCACGACACATTAGAAGTGAGACTCAAATGAAGATGAAATTTCTTCCATTGTCAAAAAATTCCAAAGAAAATTAATTTCGAGTCTTTATTTAAGACAACAAAGCTTTATTCATTATTGATTTTTGCTAAACAAATCCTACATGTCACCCTTTGTCGCCTTAAATTTTTTAAATAAAAGACCACAAATATTCTAACAGTGATTAAACTTATTTGTTAGGGTCAATTGAGCCACACAACTGACACCTGTGGGATTTGGGTCTACCTAAGAAAATAATCTGAATGTCTGCAAAATGGGCCGTAACACAAACTGATATTATAAACAAATCCTCTGCTTTCCATAGAGGAAACAGCTTTTAAAAATTCTGAACATTTGATATGCAGTCAAAATATCCATATAGTCACGATACAAAAAAATGCAATGGAACCGGTCCGAACCCCCTCTCTCAGGGTGTTATGAAAAAAATGTTGGCATTTTCTTTAGTATTATCCTCATTTATAAGAAACAAAAAAAACTGTCTGCCAATAAAGCCAAGGAGCTACATATATCACCAGGTTTGGTAAAAGGTTCAGAGGTAGATGAAAAGCACACAAACAGCGATCAGCTAAAATAAAAAAAAAATTCTCTCAAGATTTGACTGAGGTCTTTCACTGAAAACAAAAGAGGATTTGAGCAATCTGGGATCACATACACTGTAAGATTGAAGACATTGATGTGATACATGTATTTCCTGAGGAGATAGATTGCAGAAAGTGGTTTTAAAGGCATTTTCCAATCAATTTCTTCAATGAATTACCAGAACATCCAGTTTATCTGCATTGTTTAGAGAGTAGTTTTTTTGTCCTGTCAATTTCCAGTGCTGATCTGCATGACTGCGCTGATGCATCAAAGCTTTGTGACTTGCCGGGGTCGTCCACAGGAGATAAATCACAAAATACACAAAAACAATAACTCCAAACACTGGAAAGAGACGCCGTGGAGATACAGATGCTGACAAATGAGACAGCAGCCACGTTTGCAATCTTAAAGGCATCATTTCTCCATCAGTTTCCGTCAGTCAGTCTAGGGTCTGATGAAAAGGAAGAAAATATAAATGTTTTATTCAAAATTTTGTATGGCATTAAAGAATCTAGACAAGTACCTGTCAGTTCCCAACTTACCAGAATAATCTCAAGGTTCTTAGTCGTTAGATGAATCATCTAATTTCAGATGCACAAACTCCCTTTAACTAAACAAATAATGACCATGTCAGTCATTCATAGCTTAATATTCAACTAGCAATAAATTCATACACTACATTCTATGCAACACTGGAGGAAAAAATTACTGCCACTGTGGACTTCGCTCGCAGCTCTTGCAGTTTTTTTTTTATTTTCAATGACAAAAAATTGCAACAGTTGCAGTAAAAGTTACACACAAGATAATATAGCCATTTCCTTTGGTTCCTGTGTGCAAAGTTAGAGTAGTTTGAGTAGAATGATCCCAAGAGCCCTTTTGCAACACCCATAGCAACTGCCTTTTTACAAAAATACTTCACTTGGTTTCCAGATGGAGACATATTCAACCCCTGAAATAATTCTTATCTATATTTCAACTTTGATGTAACAGTCTTGATTTTATCATTAGAGATGATACAAACCCACAGAAAGCCAGTCTAAGCTAGTTTTGGAAGTAGAGGCTATTTTTACAAACATTTGGGAAAATAGGCACTATCCTTATGTAAAATTTTCCCTAATGCAAAGGAAAATGGATCTGCAAGATTCAGATGTGAGTGTTTCTTTATTGTTAAAAAGATTTTTGAAGATTGTTGGCCAAGAAAAGTTATCACTTTTCTTGAATATTTTATCATTATGCTTCCATGACATTAATTGTCCATGTGTTTTTACTGCCATCACCTATGACCAATAAATCATCTTGTGTGTTAATGTGTTGTTTTTTGGTTTTTTTTGTTCCTTCGGCATAAAAGTTGGTTTCTGTTTTTTGAACAAAATGTTAAAATTTTTTCATATTATCTTCATGTATCTTTAGGCCTATCCCTCTTGACTCATAACCCCATGATCAATCTTTCTTCCTGAACTTCCTCTCTCTCCCTCGTTATAAAATAAAGCATTCAGAAAAGGTAGCGTTAATTGCTACAGAGTGACGATGTATCAATTAACGGGCCGTTAATTGCTACAGAGTGACGATGTATCCATTAACGGGCCTTTAATTGCTACAGAGTGACGATGTATCAATAAACGGGCCGTTAATTGCTACAGAGTGACGATGTATCAATGAACGGGCCGTTAATTGCTACAGAGTAACGATATATCAACTAAGGGCTCTTTTTTTGCTACAAAATGATGATGTATGATCTATAATGGCCTGTCAAAGACACAGGCCCTCATAAAATGACACTACAAAAAAAATTTAACCCCCTAGATCTAGATACACCCACACAAAAGAGTAAGAAAAAAATTAATTTAGTTTCTCCAGTAGATTCAAACCATAAATTTGAAAATATAATGGTAATCAGTCTAGACTCCACCAGCTTTTTGTAAAATATCACTCTTAATGTTTTAACAGCCAATGACATTCCTATTTTTTTTTTTTATGCAGCCTTAGAATCTAGTTTTTTATTTGATCATGTAGATCTAGATCTATCTCTTTTCCACACACTGATTTCAAATTAAATGCTTTTTTAACTTCAATTTTGTAGCTGTAATCATAGCACTTGTAAATGTATTTAAAATTCAATTACAATATGAATTTCTGAAGCATCTCTAGATCTAGAATCTACATATAGATGTAGAATCTAGATCTAGATTCTAGATCTTGATCTAGGTTCAACAGATTGATTACTAATTGCAAAATTAGCATCTTGAGATTTCTTTCTCTTTTTCTTCAATATGATTCTAAATTTAGATTCTAGATTTTAATTCATATCATATTCAGCCGATATTAGAGTCTAGATCTAGCCTTTTTTTTTTTTTAGAGGCAGATCTAGAATCTAGATATCTAGATCTAGATTAAATTTAGATCTAGGCACTTAAACGATCTTACTATTAGATCTCTCGTAACGCTTACCCTCATGTTAGATTTTATTCGCTTTCGAAATTAAGAGTATGAAAAAATTCTCGTTCACATTATACTGAGATCTATTTTTTTTTTTAGATCTAGATCTAGAATCTAATCTAGATCTAGATCTACATCTAAATCTAATTTAGATCTGGGACAGCAGAAAAGTGGATCTGTCGTTCGGTTGAAAGTAGACCAGAGTGACAGTCCCTGAAACTTGTTTGTATTGGAGGTAGAAACTGTCTATCTAAGCCTTGAATCAAAACAATCATGGAAACGATGAAAACATGAGAAGTGAAACGTTTGCATATTCTGCTACCGATTTAGATCTAGGCTTCTAAAACACATGATACGAACAAGCTGCCTGCTGTACAGGTGTAATGAGGGCCTAGGCAAGTACCTACAATAATAATATAACCCGCCTGAAGTGATAATCTGATGAAATGAAAGTTGATATTAGGAATTCTAATACATCAAATAGTCAGTGGATCCCCGGTGTAGATCTAGATTCTAGATCTAAAACTCATGTGCTGAGTTTGCTCTATCAATACTACCATCTCTACATGAAATGAAGAGGGTGATCGATATTGGACAATAAGTGTCAATGAGTTGGCTACAAGTAACTTATCAATATTAAATATTCAACAATATTTATTCATGGGTAGGCCAATTTAAATTTTTGACATCGACATCAAATTTGCCATTTCTTTTTAAACATCCTCCTGTAAGTTTCCATGTATGGGTCTATGTTTGTTTTGATACTTGATAATGGAACTGGCTGGAGCTATTGGATAGGTGTGTGATATATCATTATGAACAAGAGCGTAGGCTTCGTTAACGGGTCGAAATTAAGTTTTATTTCATTTATAATTGTCGCTGTGATGTCTTTGAAAACCTCTGGGTGTAGATATTTGTGAGAGTGATTGCCTTTAAGCAAACGGCTATTGTATGACTGTGGTGGGATAGCATAATCTAGCTCTGCAGCAAGTTGAGAACATTCAGGGCCAGATAGGGATGTTAGTGGTATGTGTGAAATTGTATTGGTTCAACTTAAAAATCTATGACTACTATGAGGAGTTTTTGAAATATTTACAATTGTTTATTATCAGGGAACTGTCTTGAGGGAAATACAAATTCTGCTTAAATTTAGTAAAAGTTGGAAAGTCGGTATTTCAATTTTAAAAAATAACCCTAATGGATACAATTTTTTTTTTCACGTTCTTCACATACGAATGCTATACTGATTATGCTTTACTACCTCTATTCTGCTATAGCTAATGTGATTTTTTGATCAAATTTACAAAATTTTACATGTATTAGGTTTAAGCTTTGCCCAATCCATATGTTATTTTAAAACAAATAAATATGGTGAGGGTCGTTTGAAAAAAAAATTAAAATTAAAAAACAACGTCTAAAAACTTAAGCGTTCTGGCACATTTTACACAAGATAAAATTCAATCTTTCTAATGAAAATATAACTTAAAACTTTATACCTTTGGAGAGTGAAAGAAAAGAGCTTTAATATGATATCCAACATGAAAGTGTGCTCTGACAATAAGGTTTGTAAGTAGATTAATAAAAACACAAGAAGTTCACAAAATTCGTGACTTCATCGGTAGCCGAGCATAATAAATGCAGCGGCTCAACTGACCGGGTCGTGACATCTCTAATCCAGGCACCCCACCCGTGCCCATCCCACCCCGATAATTAATTATTTTGCACTGTCGACAACTAAAAGTCAAGATTCTGGCGCAAATGAGCAACCAGGTGGAGTGTAATCATGATCAACCAGGTGGAGTGTAATCATGATCAACCAGGTGGAGTGTAATCATGATCAACCAGGTGATCAACCAGGTGGAGTGTAATCATGATCAACCAGGTGGAGTGTAATCATGATCAACCAGGTGGAGTGTAATCATGATCAACATACCTGCGTTCATCAATGATTAAGTTTGGGGAGCAATGTTTCAGTTACAATCTTCAAATGTGTTTCAAAAATTATACAATTCAGTTTAGATGATATTTTGTAAAGAATTTAAAGGTTCTTCTCTGCCAAAAAAAAGAAACAAACAAACAACAACAAAAAATTGCTTCAGCAATGTAGCTCCATGTACTATGGCTGACGACGTTGATTATAATCAAAATTATAGAAGATAGAATCAGCTCTGGGAATATTGTCATGAATGTAATGATTCTCTGAAAAAAAAATAATTGACTTAAATTCCTGCGAAGGAAGATTCATAAAAATCAAGCTATATATTATTGTCAACTTTGTCCATCTCCAGCTGAATGTAGAACTATCTTGGCATTTAATAAGGCAAATTCTAGAAAGTTGTTACAAGTTATGAACAAAACCTAGCCATCGTCTTGATGAGAACCTTCTTTTCTTATTTTCAGATTGTTTCAATATTAAAGCAACAGGTGACTCGGGTGGACAGGCAAAACAGAGGATATTTTTAGTCTTACTTAACCAAGCTTAAATCTATGACCTGGCTTTTGAAATGTGTCCAGAAGTTTAGATCTGCTTCCAATCTAGTGACACTGTCTAGCATAAAACCCGTTTTCTTGTCCAAACACTCTTCAAACATTAAAGTGAAAACTCAATCCAAACCTTTGACAGATAGTTTGTCCCCTTTCCAACTGTTTAATGTACGTTGTTTCCAAAATCACTGCACATACGCATTTAAAGATTTAAGTTATAATTTCAGAGGTAACGTATTCAATCATTATCCAAATATTTGTTGTGGGCAAAAGTTGACTTCCTCTCTCCTATTTTCCCAAAGATTTGAGTCCTACTTAAGCAACTCTCATAGCAGCACCTTCAATCTTCCAATGGCTGACAACAAATACATTGTCGGCTATGCCAAGTTGGGGACATCCAGTTGCAAAAAATGCAAACAGAAGATAGAGAAAGGAAGCCTCCGCATTGGGAAAGTCACGCCAAACCCTTTCTCTGATGATGGCGGGGACATGAAGCAGTGGTTCCATCCGAGCTGCATCTTTGAGACTTTTGTGCGTGCTAGAGCGACAACCAAGAAAATCGAAGATCCAGACGATGTTGAGGGGTTTGAAGATTTGACTCCAGAGGACAAAGAAGTTATCAAAGACCTGATTGATAGTAAGCGTTTAAAACACAGAAGAACCATTTTTTTTATTCAGACCCTTGTAAATCAGTTTTTCTGTAACTTGGCTCCCAAATTATTTTAGTTCCAATTAATTATCACTCAGTGGAAGTTGTAACTATATGCAGTTGTAAACTTGATTTTTAATACCATATCACAATTATATGTTTAACTTTTATATAGCATTGCTTTAGATTTTAAAAAATCTTAAATATGTCTGGAAGTAAATTTTTGAAAAGCTCAAATGCCAAATCCTTTGTATATTTAATTTCTCTGTAATTTTCAAATAAAGAGTTCCTTGCTCAAGCTGGCAACAAAGCCTCACCTAAGCCCAAGAAAACAGTGCAGACCTCCATCTTGAACAGCCTGTCACCAGGGAAAAGCCCCACCAAAAAGAGCACAACTCCTCCCGCATCAGATGCAGGCAAGCCTTTTGTGACATGTGTCGGTTCAGTTATTGTTGGAAAATAAGTACAAAATTAAGATTTGCTGGGTAACTAAATCTTTCATTTCTGTGATTTACATTTCAGGTGAGTGTTTGTCCATAAAGGTTTATGCTTTTTGCTTAGTTTTAGCAAAAAAAGAGAAAAAAACTTTTAAAAAGGGGGGAAAAAGAAGGATAAACTCGCAAAAAATATAATTACAAATCTTTCGTGATTCTGTATGTGTAAACTTGTTATAAAGTAGACTTACAGAAGCTGGTTCATATTGTAGGAGTTGAAAGCAGAGAGGAGAATTGTATTGTTTCTTTTTGAGTGCAGTTTTATGAAATAAATTGAGCCTGGGTTTACAGAGCATGTTGAATGTTGGTGATCTCAAGCTTATTGGCCCTCTTCTGCTGAGTACTGTGGTGGATTCATACTTGTGGCTGGAGATCTCTGCCTATCCCTGCGTTTACAACCACTGGGCTATCAGTAATGTGCTGACTGAGTAATCTGTTGCATCTGAAAGATATTATTTTTGTATATATTCAACAACTTGCTTCCGATATTTTTTTTGTTCAAACAGGCCCATCAGCTACTCACTCGACACCAAATAAAGTGTCAGGATCAGCAGCAGTCGGTGATGATCCTTTTGCTGAAAAGGATAACTCTTTTCGACAGTTCCGTCGTCTCTGTGCTGATATTGCTGAAGAGAACAGTTACATCGGCAAGACTAAGCTGGTCAACACGTACATCACTAAAGGCCACAGCGGAGGTGGGATCATTATTATGCATATACTACACAGATTTTGTATTGATTGTATCATGTTGAAAAAAGTAAGAAAAGAAAGTCTTTTATTGGCAAGTTCCTTTTTTCAGATCCAAAAGAGATCAAAGAAATAAAAATTTTATTTCATCTGTTCAATGCTAGGTTTTTCCTTGTTCCAAATAAGTCTTTCATTCTCTTTTATTGTTATTTGGAAACTAATAAAACATTTTTTGAATGTGATTACCTCTAGTACCAATAAGAATATTAGTCACAGGCTCCATAAAGATGATAAATTCCTGTATTAATTCTTAATTTGAGTCATAGCAAGAAAACACTTGCCAATGCAAGTGGACAGTACTAATGCCCAGTGGAGCCTATGATCTTAATTTTTGATGGTACAAACATTGATCATTGACCACTTACTGAGTTAACGAAATTTCAGTAAATTCAGAATGTTAATCAAACCTGAAGATTATATTCGGATAAATTTTCTTTTCAAACGAGTTTGTATTGGTTCTTTAGTTCATCATGAAAATTTTGCTTTATTCTACATTGTGATAATTGGTGATGCAGTAGGTAGTGAACCCATCCTGAAATCTGCAGAGTCCTTTCAGTCGCAAGTTCTAGTGCTCCACCTATGCTCTGGCTTGATGGAGGCCTAAAAAGCATGAGATCACGATGTTGTGGATGGTTTATATGCATAAAATCAGTCACTCTATATTTTGGCTTAGTCTTATTTCAAAGATTTAATTCCTATTCTAGAACAGTTTCAAAGTAAGCGTGTATCAGAACATTATGTGCTTTTCTATCAGGCTTGATCAGTCTCTAAGAAAAAATTGAAACTTCAGAATCTATGCAAGCACAACATTTTTTTTTTTTGGAAGCATTGTTCCAATCCTGTAAACATTTAAGTTGATACTTCCTGCAGATGGTTTCCGTGGTGACCTGTACCTGCTGATGAAGCACCTGTTGCCTGGAGTCGTGAAGTCCATCTATAACCTGAACAACAAGCAACTGGTCAAACTCTTCAGTCAGGCAAGTGAACCTAGCACTCCATGTGGAGACAGTGTCCTCTATAGGGCATTACAAACACTGCAAACATGCTTTCTGTACTGGAATTTCAAGATTCGTCTGGGAATTCTAACCAGCTGCCATTCCCCATTTTTTTCCCCACAATCTGAAAATTTGCCATCTTGTAATTTAAAAAAAAATTATTTGACTGTGTACTCAAGGCATAACCTTAAACTTACTGGTCCAATGCATGTGGTCTAATGTAACACACTTTTTGAACAGAGCATTCATGTTTTTCAGTTACGATCAACACTTTATGTGTGCTCTGCTGCTGGCTGTGTTTTTTCCCAGCCATTGTACATACACATGCACCCCAATCAGGCAATGCAACATTTGTGTGACTGATGAAGGAAGCATTGAGAGTGAATCAAACATCATTGTGTAGCATGATGTTAGGCTAGAGAATCTTCTGACTGAGGATATCTGGTTGAAAATCAATCATGTGCCTTGCTTCACAGAATTGCTGATCGTTTCTCTCCAACAAAGGCTTAATTTTTCATGGCCGTCATGCATTTAATATTTTTTATTGTAATTCTAAAGATTAGATGTTCCAGCTCTCTTGTTTTTTTTAATTTGACCTAAAAATCTTGCTTGTCTGCTACATATATTCTTGACCAATGATTTCTCACTCACTGCTTCTGTCAGGACTACTATTGTTTTTTTTACAGTCCATGATATTCAGAGCACAAGCTACTGCTAGAAATTTTTTTTTTTCGGGGGAGGGGGAGTTGTTTGGTTTTTTTTCATGACTCGGATAACTTTGACGTCTAGTAGAAAATGATTGCAAAATTGAAATCAGTATTTCAAATTTAAAAAATTCATTGGTGCAGAGATGAAATTTAAGATAAGAGTCCATTTTTGCTTTCCTAATCTGTTGATCAAAGATTGATGATTTGCTAAAAATATTTAAGATTATAACCAGTAGAATCAAATTTGAAAGGATACATGCAATGCCCTATAGAGAGTTAGGCCCAGCATTAGTCTTCTACTGCTTTTTGCCAGTATGAACTAAACTTGCTATTCATTTAAGCATTTCCTGTACTCTCCCCCCCTTCTCCTAAACAGTCACTTCTAAAGTTTTAAATGAATGGGTTGTTTTTTTCCCAGGTTTCAGTTACATTAAATGTTTGTTTTTTTTCAGCCAACATGGGTGGTCTTCATCTTCAGCAAACTTGTTTCTAGTTTCCATCAGATTTTTCTTATTTTTGCACTTGCTATTCCTCTCATTTTTTTTTCATGGATGTGCATACCTAGCTCAGAAATGTTCAGCTGCTATCCTCAGACACTCTATCCTTTATTAATAAGTTTTCTGTGAACAAACTCTTTTTTTTTCCCAAGACTCTCCAAAGACATTTTTTAAACACAAGTCATTGACAAAGGCCTTTTTGAAAACTCTGAAATATTTTTTTTTTTTAAAGTTCAGATCTAGCAGTTGCCGTTTTACCTCTAATAATAACCATTTCAAATGCTTTTTTTTTTCTGTGAATAAAATGCTCATTGAAATTGAAATTACCCCTTACTTTATTCCTTCCCAGATTTTCGGAACAAACCTGAACCGCATGATAGAGGACCTGGATCAGGTAAGGCCACAATTTTTTTTCTTTTCCTCAGGAAATAATTTGTTAAGCTCTTTCTTTCAAAGGCGAAAGATCTGGTCAGCCAAGAATATGTTAGCTTGTTTGAAGCAATTCATATTTTATTTCTTTGTGATTTCCATTCTACTGACTGAGACTGAATCATTTCGATCAAACTTTTATTGAAACTAGTCTGACATCAGTAAAAGCTTTTAAGATAGAAGTGAGATGCGTACTTGGGAAGAGATTTAGGAGCAGAGTCCGTAGCATTCCCTGATTTTTGTTTTCTTTGCATTGTGCATTGTGAGGTGGTGTACCTTTTCTTTCCGCACCACTTTTACTTCTGCAATGTTTTAAGAAATGCAGCTACCCAATTGGTGCTGGATGGTCGCAGAGGAGCACATAATATTTGTAAGCCAGCACTGTGAATCAAATTGGTCACTCATCAAGTTTTAGTCAAACACCCTATAGATTGTGCTACTGCCCAGCTTTTATCAACTTTTACGGTAGTGATGCAAATCTAAATAAAGCTCTGGTTTTAGTGGCAGGCTTGTCGATGAAGGAGAGCAAGTGAAACCGCTACACTTATACACAACACTGCATACCTAAACACATTTTACTGTGTAACCCTGGAGGAATAGCCATTGTATAGTGTTGATTTGTTAACACTTACGTTGCTATTTGGTGACTTGAGTCGAAAATGGGAACTTCCTTTCCCATTGTTGAATTCGACTTGAGTAGAATGCAAGACAAACTCAATGACACAGGCAATGGACGTTCTGGACGTTTGTTTTGATATGCTGCAGTGACTTCCTTTGATTCAGGGAAGTGTTTAGTTACATTTTCATGCATATGATTATGAGTAGTGGCTTTAGTGTTCAAAATTGATTGAATTTCCTTGTTGTTATCGTAGAGAAAGTTAGATCTAGATTTGAAATGGCTTGTGCCAATGTCCCCACGCCCTCGAGCCAAGATTCTGAGTGATACCATAATTGCAGGCAACAGTGGATCAGAATTTGATCTAGATCTATCTAATGACGAGGATGGGCCTAATTGGGCTCAAGTAGCTATTACACCTATATCTAGAACAGACTCTCCCATATGTGGGCGTGGCACTCCTGCAACTGATCAAGGAGTAGGTGATTTTCAGTGGCAGTAATAAGAAGATTATCTTAACCCTGTAGAGGGGAAAATAAACCATAACCCTCAAACTGTAGGTGTAATGAGCAATTCAGAAAAATGAAAAAAAGACACACCATGAGGTGAACCAACCAAAATGTGTGGAATTTTATTTGATTTTACTTGGTTTGCTATTCGTTGACGTGCATGCAAATTTTGGTTCAT
>BLXT01007807.1:1102156-1119357 GCA_019648995.1 Plakobranchus ocellatus
TTGTTAAGTTACAAATGTTTCCAACAACATTATTAATAATATAATACTGTAAAATTGTTTCTTTTGTGATTGAAAAAAAAAAAGAGAGATAAAGCAAACATTATTCATTTTGAATGAGTTCTGAAAAGAAACAATATTCTTTTTATAAAGTTTTGAACAAGCACTTTTTTCATGACTAGTTCTCAAAACAAAAAAATTTTATTTTTGTTTTTAGAAACCGCCAGATCTGCAGGGTTTGATGTCGAGGGTGTTTGCCGAGGGCCTGGAGGGTTTGGTGCTCAAGGATGTGAATGTAAGTTACATTAACAAACACTTCACAGAACCACTTGAACTGAATCTTTAGTCGCCTTCATTGCAATATACCCAAAATACTAACAAAGAAGTTGCAGAAAGTTTAAGATAATTTTGCTAAAATTTTTTTTTGATGGAAGGAGTGGAATTATAAGATAAGGGCTTCTGATTGCCAAACTCCCTTTTTTTTTTTTTTTCCATCTTCAACTGTTCTCAAAGATTTTGTTTTCCATATTTAGCAACAACCAATTTTGTATGGGCAGGAAGTCACAAATGTGTATCTGCTTCAGTGCCTTCACAGGGAAGTCACAAATCTGTATCTGCTTCAGTGCCTTCACAGGGAAGTCACAAATGTGTATCTGCTTCAGTGCCTTCACAGGAAAGTCACATATGTTGAATATGTTATGGTTGATTCGTTTTATTTTCAAAACTCATCATTATGAAGTTAAAAAGATTCTTGACGTATGATACTTTCAAATCCATAAAGAGTATTTGGTTCAAGCTGAATGCTTGCTTGATTGATTGATTGATTATTGGTATACCCAGTCCACCATTAAGTGATGATCTCCGGATTCAAGCTGATTGCAGTGTTCAAACCATTACAGTCTGATATTTAATGCCAAATTTGAGAAATTCTATTGTGGGTACGTCTACTTTTGAAATGGAGCCTAGATTAGGTTTTAGCACTGCATGTTCTGCTGAGAGGAACCAGAGAGCTAAAAGGTTCATGTAGGAACAATGGATGTGTTTGACGTCCTGTGGGCACTTGAATATTTAATTTGTGAATAAAGATTCAAAAGATTCAAAGTCTGCGTAAGCTTTTAAAGTATTTTTATTTTTTTCGATGAGGAGAGGATTTCTTTTTTTATAAAAAATATATTTTGAAAATGATTTATTATGGACTCGTCATTGTTGTGTTCTTGTATCAGAGCATCTATGAGCCAGGGAAGCGTCATTGGCTGAAAGTGAAGAAAGATTACCTGAACGAGGGAAGCATGGCAGACTCGGCAGATCTAGTAGTGCTCGGGGCTTACTATGGCACAGGGAATAAAGGTCTGTGTGAGATAATCACTGTAGCTCATTTGAAAACCTAGAAACAAAATGTTAGAAACTCTTATTTTGTTGCAGTAATAGTTTGTGCTTGAAAATGTTGCTGTGTAACTCAACTGTAGATATCACCTTGTCACAACATTTTCTCCACCAGTTTTCCAAAAAAATACTTTAGAAAGTACTCAAAAAAAGCTAGACTAGATTTTAACTTTTCTTGTGTATATCAATATTCTCTTTGTTTTTCCATGAAAGAAAAACGCGAGTGTAATAAACAATCTTAATAATTTATTGGAATATGATCTTTTTGATAAACTGCCAGGTGGCATGATGTCCATTTTCCTAATGGGCGTCCATGATCCAGCAACTGACCGCTGGGTGACAGTGTCCAAATGTGGCAGTGGCCTGGACGACAAGACGCTGGAGGCGCTCAACAAAGATCTGGATATGCGCAAGATAGGGAAAGACTTCACCAAGGTTTGATGCTGCAGGTTTCTTTGTTCCTAAATGGCATTTTGAATATAGAAGACACAGCCAGAGGAAATCAGATTCTCTAGGGAAAATAAGATAGAAGTTATAGATTGATAAAATCTGAGGTTGATAACAAAAACTATAACTCCAACTCATCTTTGATTTTTTTTTTTCTATCTGAATATCTCTGCGAGCCACATAAATAAATTTTGTATCTTGTGATAGATGAAAAATGTTGCTGCTTCATTATGATGTTGACAATTGTGTAAGATGGTATTTTGACAAAAGACTTCTTTGCTAGGTTTGCAGCAATATATGGTCTTGTTTTGTACTCCTACGCTGTCAGACAAATGAATAATAGGTAATAGGTTTTTAAGATGTTAATGACTATCTTTACTTGTCAGTGTTCAGCTATCAGTGTAACAAATATTCAACTCTTGGTGCAGAAGTTCAAATTGGGGAATTAGAGTTAGATGCTCTGCTGATCAAAATAAAAGTAGTAAAAAATTTAGATTGTTTGAGCCAGTTGTAACAATGGGGATGTCATATAATGTTTGTGAAAAATAGAGTTTTCAGTTTAAATTGCTGTCTTAACAAATTTTGAACCTGTACATCATGGCAGGGAGTCTGTATCCAATATGTTAACCATTACAAGACTCACAGACCAGCAGTTTCAGGCAGTAGCAGTGGTTTAAAGTGCAGGAAATGCATCATGTGTCTCACTCTGACGGGTCTCAAGATAAAAAAAATCAATGCATATTTTTAGCCTTAGATCACCTTGTTGTGGACTGGCTACATCATACAATCATACAAAAACCAAACAGTCTTTTCATAAAAATTGTTTGAATTAATAGAAAAGGCAGTTGTTGTTTTTTTTTTGCTCCCTGTTTTCACTTTGTTTAGTTTTACTGAAATAAATTAAAGGTGCAAAATATCAAACAAGTTTTACTTGGTTCTCACATTTCAATTTTGATCTCAGGTCCCAAAATGGCTGCACATCAACAAACCTTTGACCCCAGACTTTGTCGTCGCTGACCCCAAAAACGCGCCAGTGTGGGAGATCATTGGTGCTGAGTTCAGCAAGGCAGAGATCCATACAGCCGATGGCATCTCTATCCGATTTCCCAGAATTCAAAAGTTTAGAGATGACAAATCATGGCGAGATGCCACAAATTTGCCCAGGCTTAAGGTGAGAGACCATGTCCAGCATAATCAACAGATTTAAAAAAGAGGTCTTGTCTAGCTTGCTCGAGGAAAAGATCCTGTCAATCTTGATTAAGGAAGAGATCCTGGACAGGGAGGAGAGAACACTAATGTGTGGTGGGCTGGGTATACCAACAATCAATCAATCAATCAATCTTTCCAGAATAAAAGGGGACAGAAAGT
Source organism: Plakobranchus ocellatus (assembly GCA_019648995.1). Classification (NCBI taxonomy): domain Eukaryota; kingdom Metazoa; phylum Mollusca; class Gastropoda; family Plakobranchidae; genus Plakobranchus; species Plakobranchus ocellatus. Next base: position 1,105,352 of record BLXT01007807.1, read on the forward strand.
GACTTTTGCAACAGATTTCTTGATTTTTGTTGTACTTTCAATAGACTTCTGATGACCTAATATCCTTAGGTGATTAAAGACTGCACCAATTTATCCATTGCATTGTTTCGGTATAATAAAACAACAGTGGCTCAGAACATTCCAGAAGTCTAAGATCTACTGAAAAGATCGGTATATGCCAGTTTGACTAAAGTGAATTCTGTTGTATTTGCAGCAGGTCGTCGTTGACTTTATAGAAGCTTGCAGAAGGTCACATGCAGCAAAGGCCACCATTGCCCTAGATGAATGATTATCTGATGATGGAAAGAAATATTGTAAAAGAAAACTACCACCAACTTAAACTTATAAAAACAAATGAAACAACACAGAGTAAACGGAAAAGCGTTTCGCCATGAGGCTTTATCAAAAAAAAAAATGACTAACACAAATAATCTACCATAGAAACATACTAAGGAAACGAGCCTGATATAAAATATAACCTTAACATTTTGTTTTTATAAGTTTAAGTTGGTGGTTGTTTTCTTTTACAATATTTATTTCCTTGCCTTCTACCACCATTGCATCTTCAAGATCCTTAAACTTATTTATCTGTTTCTGGGAGTGCGGTATTTGTATACATTTTTTACTTCTTATGATGGAAAGAAAAGGATGTTTATATGCTTTTAAATAAAAAGTTTATGTCCAGAAATCTTTGTCAGCGTTTTTTGTTTTTTAATTTTAAATCATATATTTTCAGACTCTGTTTAAAAAGTCAAAAGAGAAGGCTGATCTCGACATGAAGAGAGCTTTGGCAGGTGATGATGATGATGACCGTGATGGGAGTGATGAAAATAATGGTTTTGATGATGATGACGAAGCTGGTGGAGATGTGAAGCAAGAGAATGGTCAGGCAGGCACATCAGGGACCAGAACTTCCCACAAAACTGCCCTGAAAAGGGAGGCCAATGCACGAAATGAAGAGGGAGGGTCTCCAAAGAAAAAGGTTGGAGAGTTAAAAGTTATATTTGTTTCTTATGTATGTTTGTATAAATAGAGGTAATGGAAAAATTACATTTTGCAGAAAAAAGACTGGCCAAGAGAACAATAGTTATTGGCTCGACCTTGGAATCTAAAGTAGCTTTCCTTCCTCTTTTTTCTGCCCCTCATCTCTGGTGTGTCTTGATATGAATAAGCAGAATATTTGTGTTGTATTTAAGGAAAAGGTCCATATTTTGCCAGACGTAAAAATGGATTAAAAATTTTCTGAAATTGTATTCAACGCTGAATAGCCTAGTTTTGGAATTGTGAAGATAATATCTTCAGTAATTTTGAAAGATGACTTATTTTTAATAACACGATGGGAAACCAAAGTTCTGATAAAATCAGCTTTAAAGTTTCAGATCTTTATTCAGAATGTGCAAAAGTGATACTAAAAGCTGTATTGTAAACAGGCAACACAATCAGAGCCATGCGAAAAAAAAAAACAAAAACAATTTGCATATTTTATTTAAAGACTTATTACTTCTTATTGCAGAGCAAAGCAGACTGCAAATACGGTACGTCATGCTATCAGAAAAATCCAGACCACATCCAAAACTTTAATCATTCTGCAAGGCCAGGAACCTCATCATCATCATCAGCGGCAGCAGCCACGTCTAAAAAGGCAGCACCTTCATCTTCAGACTCTCCTTCAATATCTTCTTTGTCAGTAAGTTTGGGGGGGAACTTTGATCTGATGTAAGCACATTTGTGTGCACTTTTCTTTGCAATAGGATTTTGTATTCAGATTTATTATCATTGTTACAAATCGTTTTCTGCTCTAAACTTGTTTTTTTATGCCTCATGTTTTAAACTCTTCTTCCTAATTCCTATTGATACTTTTACTGTGATTAATTTCATCTTTTTTTTTTTTGACATTCCAAAACTAAGAGGCCAACATTGCTTCACTATTTTTTTATTTTTTTTTTATTTCAACTGCTCTTTCTAAAATTTTCTTAAATTTGAATGATTTATTTCTTTTGTTCTTTTGTTTCAAATCTATCTCGCAGTCTTCTAAAATATTCAGTTTTCCTCTATTATTATCATTCATACACATTGTTATTATTATCATCGTCATCAAATGCCTTACAAGTTAACACTGATGAAAAAAACTTTGTAAGTACTTGTCAAGTTTAGTGCCTGTCAGCCTATGCATCTTTTCATTTTTTTTAATTGAACATCTTTTTTCCATTGCCTTCCTCCAACCACCTTTCTCTCCAACCTGCAAATCCATCTATACAAATTTGTGCTCGCATCTTACCTGGCCTGACGGGCAAAAGAAAGCCTGATATAACTTTCTAGTGGACAAACAAAGCTCATCTCTCTATTCTCATTTTTCCTCACCCTTCCCAGAGTTCCCTTCCCCAAACATTCCATGGCTGCCGCATCCTGCTGCCCCCCTCGCTCGACAGCTACCGTCAGTTGAAACGCTACATCTTAGCTTTTGACGGAGATGTTTTACACCCGTACCAGGCTGGGCAAGCCACTCACTGCATTGTGGATGAGAAGGAGAACAGCCACAAGGGAGACTCGGTAACACTGAACTCCATTTTTCTGTCTCAAGCTTTTTTTATTCTTTGATTGCTGTTCTGTTGTTTGGCAAAGTTGCCATGAAATCTGCAATAACAGTTCTCTTGTGGGGATTGTGAGCCTGCCAATAGCATCTGGTTGATATATCTGGAATTGGTTGCTTTTTTCAAATCCTTTCCCGTATTTTTTTTTTAAATCCCAAAGTTTGCCCATTTGCTAGTTCAAATCATAGAAAAACTAATATGAAATACAAATGCTACCATTTTTTTGGGGGGGGGGGACATCTCATTTTGAAAAATTTTGTTCAGAAAATTGTTTGTGCAATAATTGTTTCAATAAATTTTTTTGTTTGATACATATATTAACCCTATCCATACATGTGGGGTAATTTTGTTACCCCAAGGCTTGTTTTTAATTTTTTTAAAATACTTAAAATGGGAATTTTTCTTTCAGCTTTTAAGTATTCCTCAAAAATTCAATTTGATTTATGATTACATAATAATGATTGACAGAAAATCAATATTGAACTGACCTGAGGTCATTTCCAAAACCCTCCATTATTTTTTTCACTATGTAAAGTATGGGGTGATTTTGTTACCCCCGACATACAGATAGGTATATAGCGATTTTTTTTACTACACAGTATAGGGGCACGCAGTTACCCCACACGCACGGATAAGACTATATTGCTATTAAAATGTGGGGGCACTGAGTTACCCCCGACATAAGGATTCGACAATAAAACACCTCGTACGGATAGGGTAACTTTATGAGCACAAAGGGACGGTGGTAGTGTCAAGAAGCTGAGACCACAAGATGGCCAGCACCCTCCATCTGTACTGACAGTGCTTTCTTGGCGCTCTTTAAAATTCAGACTAACTGTGGAAAATTAGTATCAGCGTTAAACTGATCTTCACGTTTTGTATCAGATTCTAGTATTGTACTGAGGGTAGGAAGTATAAGAGGCTGTTGAGAAATTGAAATGAGGGCAAAACTATGTTTCGAGACATAAGATGTTGCATGTAATATTTTTTAGAAAAAAAACTTTAAGTTCCTTTTTGTTTGCTTTATTAAAAATATTTTTTCTCCTCATAGCACGCAAAAAAATCCTATAGTTTGGCTGAGTATCGACACGGCTCTGTTCAGTTTTCCAATCTTGCAAAGATCATGGCAAGAAGTGTCAGACTGTTTAGAAGTTTTAAAATGTTCAAATGCAACTCATTACTCAATTGGGCTGATCATGAGACTTAGGAGGGACAAAAAAAGAGTTTGAATTACAGAAATAGCTAGTTATCAATTAGTTTAGCAACAAATTAATTATCCTTCATAATTATACTCTTTTCTGGACACATAATCATTTTTTGTCCAAAAAAATAGACATATGATTTCGCTCCTCAACTTTGACTTTTCTTCTGTTTTCAGGACACCAGCGAATCCAGCTCTTCTGTTCCCAGGATAAAACCAGCCTGGCTGTGGTCGTGCATCAAACAGAACAGGCTTCTCCCAATGGGCCCGTTCAAAGTGTCATAGACTTATAAGGAACTTGTTAGGTTTTTCACTCTGTGTATTAATTTATCCTAGTGTGTTTATGAAGCTAGTTATGTGTAGATAGCAATAGGAAGGGATGATTCCAAAGCGGAATTTATTTGGACAAATTTAGACAAAACTGGTTTAAAAATGTGCTTCAATAAAATTTACAAAACAAACATGACAGTAAGTAAACTCACACAAGCCATGCATACAACGGAGCACAAAGCTTAAGTTCAAAACAAAAATACAAAAAAACGAAACAAAGAAGACAGATTTAACACACTTTGCATTACAAATGGGATCCTTCTCCACACACATTCTGATAGATATTCACTGCTGAGCGACTGCAATTTTTTGACTCATATCATGAGATTTGCATGTAGTTGCCAACATTTTAAACTACAAAAACTTGTGTGCTTAAGGAGTTGGACCTTGCAGATTATATTGAAAGAGAAAGGTATTCATTGTTTGTATACTCTCTTCAAAGACTTTTTCTTTTAATTCATTGTTTATTCACTGGCACAGAATGAATAAATTTCTATCAGGTAATCAATAGTGCAAGAATATATATAGACATAATGTATGCATGTATATATTTTTGTGTGTGTGTTGAATAAAAACAGTTGTGCAATGAGGACAGCAAGTAGTTTGGGTAAAATATTTTTGAGTAAGATGTTATATAAAATATTCATAGATCAATGGATGAAATTTAGTTGGCCATGATTGATGTTGTAAATCAATAAATGTATTCGATACTCATGTCTTACGGAAAGGCACCTTGATGACAAAGAACCAAGCTCTTTTGTTTTCCTTTTGATTTTGTGTTCTGTTGTATGTGAACTGTGTCAAGATTATGTTGCATCTGTCAATATTGTTTGACACATATGGTCAAGGGTGCCTTTTTTTATTTTCCATGTTTCCATGCTGAGTGTTTTTTGTCACATCTACATCAGCTGTTATGTTGTAGTATGAAACTAGCATGATTCATTAAAGTAATGTTTCTACTAGTGTAGTACCAGTGGCAATATCAGCAGTTTCCAAATTCTTTCTTAATTTTAAACTACCCTAGATTTATCATACCTAGACGATAACTTTTACCTCTTTTCCACTGTAGGAAAAAAAATGAAAGAGGAAAAATTATTGACTTCATTTATTGGTTTGTTTTTTTTATGCATGCTTGTTGTCTTTTTTTTTACCTTATTTTTATTATATGACTATGAACCAAATAAAAACTATACACTTACAAAAAAAGATTTTACTTTGCCTTATTCATTATTTTGTTGATGATATAATTTTTTAAAATCATCAGACTATGCAAAACCTCATTAAACTTGTCTCCCTTTTGTGATTAGTCAGTATTGCTATGTCTCCATATGAGATCGTTTGAACTTAGGGGATATTAAAATTGTGCCCCGTGAGATGGGACTCTATTCTCTCACATTTACAGGCCTAATAAATGTACCACGACTTTTAACTTGTAACATGTATCCGCAACAGAAAAAGTCAGTTGGAGTTGTGGCAGCAATAGTATGTAAAGGACTTATGTAATGATCAATACTAGTAGTAGTAGCAGTTGTAGCAGCAGCAGCAATAACACAAATCTTAATAGTAATAATAGCAGCAGTAGTAGTAGCAGCAGTGAAGAAGTAGTACCAAATTTTGTACTATTACCACTATTACTGCAACTGTTGCTGGTGCTTCTTTATTACTACTACTAATTAAAGCAATAGTAAGTTCATGTAAATTTCACAACAAAAAAAAACTGTCAGTTGAGAGAAAGAGTTAATTTGAAAAAAGAAAAAGTATTAAAAACTGCCCGGCTTTCTGTTCCATTATGTTTCCTTTATTATCAAAGTTTTCTTGTTTGTATCTATCATAATTACTTGTGTGAGATAACATTTATATAATAACATCCATCGGTTGATAGCCATTCTCCAGTCAGCCCAGCAGCGAGTCCAAGGTCACGAGTATGTTACAGAACTAAAAACTCTGACTATTCTTCAGTCCTGCTTGCGTGTTTAGCCCCAGCCAGCCTGCTTCTCTGTTTATTCGGTAATGGGCAAACGAACTCCGTACGCGATGTTTAACTTTGCCTCTTTGTAATAGGCACATAAACTAGTGAGGAAAAAAGTAGAGGCAGCAGGAAAGTAGTTGTTTTGTTGTTTTTTTTTTTTTCACTACAGAAGCATGTTGGGAATGTCATGGGCAGAGGAAGAAAATATACAAACAAATGTTTGTTTAAAAAATGACTTCAAATTTGTAGCAACACTTAGGAAACAAATGCCTTCATGAAGGCCTTGATGGGCCTCTACCTGTTTAGATGTGAGGATTGTGGGACGATGGGATAGAAATAGGCAGACGGTGACATTCCTAGGAAGTTTGAATTCTCGCACAAAAGGCTGCGTCGTTTATGAGTTTCTCTAGAGACATAGCAAAGCAAAAAAATGTGTTGGGGTAGGATTGGGGTGCTATGCTTGTGCCTATAATTATGTAAGTTTCGTCACCGACCTTGCACTTGAAGAAGGAGAAGGGGAAAATGTTTTGGAATTCATATTGGGGAAAGATGTTGGTTGGTTTTTTTATTTATTCTGTACGACATTAGCAAAAAAAATTCAGTGGTTTGATTCAGTTACTTGTCTTATACAGTCATGACCTTTCACCTATTACTTCCATTACTGATCTTCAAGATATTAATGATACAAAAAAAAAACATCTAAAAATCATAAATAAAAAACAAAACAAAAAAAAAAACCAGCTAAGATGTATATTACCCCATGCATGTTCTCATCCAGATAGATAGATCTACACTATGTACTTAGTTACAAAAATACAAGCAGGGGAATAAGTACAACCTAATCCCTTGGATCTCGCAAAACAGTGAGAGAGACGTCCGCGATGGTGTTCCAGGTAGCATAAAGAGTTGACAAAGAAAGTAGGGGAAAAGTATGATACACATATACTTCGAAAAGTAGTTTTCAGGTAGCCTCACGACACAGACATTGTGATCTGGAAGGTGTAGTAAAACCAGCTCACGGCGAGCATAAAGAGGCAGACGACAAATACCGGCCCAGCCCAGCGGTCACGGAATGACCCGCTTGTTTTGTCAACCGGCCCAGAATTCCAACATTCTCGCGAGGAGATCCATCTCCTGTGGTGCTCGGTGTCCGCGCCGCCGCTGTTGGCGTGAGCCGTTATTTTCTCGACGCCTGGATCTGGTGCTGCTGTCCAGCTGACCACTCCCGCACAATGGCGTGAAGTCTCCGACGTTGTCTCGCAGTTGGACCCACTCTCTACTCCATCTCCTTGTAGCTTTCTTTTACTCTTAGATCTATTTCTGAGTTGCGTCCCCGGTGCGGTAACCTTTGAAGTTCTACCTAGCAACCTAAGAACTGCACTGGAGGGCGGGGAGAAGTTGGGCGACAGTGATTGTCTTCTTTTAATCCAGGATTCTCCTGCAGAAGTAGCTGCCTTTGTCTGAGAACACGTGATAATCTCGTCGAAAGCGCTCCTGGTGAGCCCGCTCTGCTCCGAGTTTGAGCTAGAGGCGCTTGAGGCGCAGCTTAACCTCAAAGCCAGCTTGTCACCCAGCCTCTCCTGTGCGACTGAGGATGGAAATCTCGTCTGCACACCCGCCTTCAGGCCGACAGTTGGAAGAGACTTGGTTACACGCGGCGAAACAGAAAGAAATTGCAAAGTCTTTAGCTGACCACCCGAAAAACTCTTGTAGGAGGGAGAATCTTTCTTACACGCGTCTGGGTCCAACGCGCAGGTTCGCAGCTCCGGGCCACATCTGAAAATGTCCATGTTTGCTCGAAGTTTGTTTAAAGTGGCAGTGCGACCGGGATTGATACTAGGGAGAGAGATGCTCCGAACAGTTCTGACTCCCCTTTGCTTGGTGCGTCCTGATAAATACGGTAAACAAGGAAATCCCAAAATAGCATCTTGAAGGTGTGTAGAAAGCCAGTTTGAACTGACCAGAGGAGATATGTCTGTGCGCGGCAAGACATTTGCAATCTGTTGGTGAATATTCTGGCATCGCTCCCAGCAACATTGAAGGAGTTGTTCAGTCTGAAGTGCATCGTCTTCTACTCCCTGGGGGGCGCCGTTCATCTGAGATAAGATTTGGTCGGACATTGTCCATCCTCCAAAGCCATCAAGTGGGTATGAGGATCCCAACAAATCTTTATTAACCCCAACTGCTGCAGAGAGCGGCTGTGGGGAAACGTCTGCTTTGGCTGACTCAACTTGTATGTCTTGTGTTTTCTCTAAACTGCGTGTCTCGTTTTGGGAAGAAAAGGATGGCTGTGTATTCTTTAAACTCTGGGCTTTTTCCGTACTCGGCAGAGCCGCAGTCCCATTGTTAGGGGGCTTGCGATTTTTCCTTGGCGGTACTGAATGCCCAAGGCCAACCCTCCACGGCTTTCTACCCCGTCTCGTTGAATTTTTTAACTGCTTACCGCGTAAAGGTGAAACTGTAACACTAGAATCTAAAAGTTCCGCCGATAGAGATTTTGGCCCTTCTAAAAGGCGTTTCGCTCGGTCTTTCAAACTTGGGCCCGTCAGGCTTTTTCTTAATCGAGCCTGCACACGACCAGGTAACACCCTACCTTTACCCGAGTTTTGAATAGCTTGACTCTCATGGCTTGGGCTTTGCACTTGGGCTGCTACTTTGGTTTTAGACAGATTATGTAAATTGTCTCTATACGACACGTGCGATGGGGGCAGGGCTTTGCTACCTCCTCCTATCGGCAATGCTGAGAATTTCACAGCAGATTTTTTGCTGGGCCGAAGTGTTGGTATTTCTCTAGACAACCACACGCCTGCGCCTGGAGGGAGAGCTTTGAAAGCGAATTCCATGGAATCAACCTTGCGTGCTAGATTCTGTGTCTCAGGGCTAAAGGAGTTTTGGTATCTCAATAACCTTGCATTGGTTCTCAAGGGCACAAACTTGGTAGATCGGACCTTCGACGGCTGCGGTGAAGGCCAATCTGTTTTGGCTGGCTCCAAACCTTTTATTGTGCTATTGTTGTGAATGTGCACGATGAATACACACCTGTCTGCAGGGCCGTGTCGCTTGGATGTCGCTTTATAGTTTGATTGTGGGTTCTTCTTACAGCTTCTTGATGCAGCTTTGACTTTCTGTATATGTGTAACTGGAGGCGGAGGATACCAGGCACAGCCTGGGGGGAGAACAGGCATCATTTTAAACTTTGGTTGTGCCTCAAAGTCAGCTAAATCAGTTGTTAACAAGCTGGAAAGTCCCTCTTTGGAAAGAGCAGAGATATTCTCCTTCTTGAAACAACTAGGTTGACTGCGAAAGCGTTTCAGCGTAATTTTGCCTCCACCACACAAAGGGAAACTTGAAGTCGTTCCCGGCTTGCACTGCGACAGCTGAGATTGCAGTGGCTTCTCTTGCTTGCACAAAGAAGATTGATCTTGTTCTGGTTTTGGTTGTTGCTCTACTCTTTGTTGATGTCGGCGCTTGTTGTGTTGTTGGTAAAACGGCGGTATGTTTTGAGAGATGTTATCAATTTCATTGAATTCAAACGGAAATGCCTTTTTAGGGTCATGGTGGTTATCCAAATACTGGAAGTCGGAGGCCACTCTGCGAGGTTCGTGAGAACCGGGACTGTGCGACATTCCATGCAAGCGAGGGTCAACAGAGCGATGGCGTTGACGATGCAGATTGCGATGGTGCTGGTCATGGGATTGGCAGGAGATTTTACCTTTTTTCTCCCGCCTGTTTAGACTGTCTTGATTTTCTCGCAGGACCTGGTGCTGCATGCTGCAAGGAGATCGTGGTGAATAGTTCTTATTTTTTTGTAATATACGAGACTGGCCTGTGGTTCGTGCTTGGTGTTTATCCTGAGAACGGTCTCTATTTTTTTTGGACTCTTTGAGACAAAAACCTCGTGAGCTTTGCTTTTGCGCGAAATACCATCTTGGCTCTGGTGGATCAACACGGCCAGGGCTACTGCTGCGCAGGGCTGAAGGCTCGTAAAAAGACCAGTCTCCACTTTTCTGCACGTTCTCTGATAATTTGGATCGTCTCGGAAATGCATAGTCTCTTTGGTTAATTTGGCCTGGTTCTTCAGATAATTGTTTTTGTTGGGGATTGTCCAGGGTGTAGCTTTGTTGTTTTACACCTAGTAATAGTTGGGGCTGTGGTTGTTGGTTACTGCTGATTGGTTCTTTCTCTTGTTGCCCGCCTGGTAAGCCATGCCGTGGTAAGGTCAAGTTATGTACGGTTCGTGCTCGCCTGTGTTGATCTTGTCTGTCGGTCAATGCCGTGCCCGCAGCTCGCCTTGTCCTGAGAGCTACAGTGGAAACTATTACTGGTGAAGGCTCAGATTTGGAGTTAGGTGAATTCATTCTTTGTGTATCGAATGCATTTTGGTGTTGCTCTTCTTGCTGTGGTTTTCCAGGTTGCTGTTCTCCAAAGTTTTCTTGTTTTGATTCTTCTTGATCAAAAAGAAGACACTGCTGTTGCTGCTGCTGCTGTTGCGGCTGCTGGCTCTGCTGCTGTTGCTGCTGCCGGCTCTGCTGCTCTTGTTTGTGTCGCTGACTTTCACTCTTGCAATCGCCCGGATTCTGTTTCTCATTATGTTTAGTTACATTGTTCTTTTTAGACAGCCGTTTCCTGATTTTTGTATTACCATCTTCCTTCAAGCCGGACTTCTTCTTGAGATCAACTAACCTGTTAAGAAGCTCCTGCTGCCGTTCTTGTTGCTTGCGTAACTGGTCTAGCAAGTCCTCTTCCTCTTGAGCATCAGAAACATTCTTGCGACAAACAGATGTCTTCCTCATTCCTTGCGATAAACCCCCTGGATCCCCTTGGGGCTTTCTCTTCCTTCCACAGGGGCTAAGATTTAGGATACCTGGACATGTGTGCAGTGATGGACTTTCCTGTGTAGGAACATCTCCTTGTTGATTGGGTTCTTGGTGGCAATATTTTTGCGTCGGTTTTGATAGCTCTGTCTCTTCTTTTGGCAATGATGGAATCTGTTCTTGACACTCTGATGTTGGTTTGATCATTTCGCAAGGTTTTTTGCTCATGGTCCTCAATGGACTTAGACCTTCAAGGAATGCAACTTACGTAAACTTAGGCCAACTCAGATGGTATCCAACTGTTTTTATACATTGTTTTGACTGTTCACAAGTCTTTGTATGTCTTCCTCACAATTCAGATTTTAAAATGGTTTGGATGAAGAGCGAGTGTAATTAACACCTTTCTAGATTTTGAACCTTTTCTCAACCTGAATATTGATTTAAATTGGATGTCTTAAATAAATCTTGAACTGATAAGATGAGAGCAAAACTTTAAGAATTGGAAACACGCCCATTACTTTTAGATACTGTATGCCTTGAAATTGTATTTTCCTATCATAGTTTTCATAATATTGATATCTCTAGATCTAGGTGAAATTCAGAAACTTTTCATTGGAAAAAACACAATAGTAATGGAAAGTAACCGGATGTTTTAGAATTTGACAGCAAACTAATAACTTTAAAAAAAAACAACAACTAGAAAGGCCCTAGACATCTATATACTTCTACGACACAATTAGATTTATGCGTCCGCATTTCTTCATTTTCTTCTTCGTTCTTACAAAAAGTTTGAATAAGATTTCGCTGCTATGTAAAATATTTTATTGATAAATTTATATTGTTTTCTATTATTTATTTTCTTTGAAGATTTCAAGATTTGTTTCAGATCCTTTTTTGTTTTGTTCGAAAGCGCAAATTTTGTGAATTTTCATTTTAGTTAGCAAAACAAAAATTTTTTAATGGGTTTTTTTTTTTTTATTTAACGCATGGAACTGATATATGGCACTTGAAAAAGATCAGCCCAGTTATGTTGATCTGTGGCCGCAATCTCTGAATTCCCCACTTCTGCCCCCCACCACCAGACAGTCAGAGCTCATGCATGGTGAGCGGTGTAGAAACACTTGGCCTCATGTAAGCGGTGATAAGATCGTTTCCCTGCCACGACCATTGATGTTTGCTTCCCTGCGTCTGCTGAGCCTAGCTAGGCCTATGGCGGATACGTTTCGGCGATAGCAAAAGCGGCGAAGAAAGCTCCGTAAACCAAATCTACTTCATAATGCCCTAAAAACATCAGTACGGTACTAACCTCTTGTTCCACTACAGTATTTTCAAGTACGTGACTCACTTTTGGTATTTATTTATTTATTCGCGTCCATTCAAAGAAGCCTATACATGTTGGATCAGTAATGAGATTATAGAATAGGCGTAATCGCTACATTGATCCAAAAACCAGAGCCTCTCGGATAGGTTCAGGCATTTGTTTCAAAACAAGTGCTTTGAGCGCAAGAATTTACTGCCTACAATCATCAGATACCCCGTGTTCTTGACCCAATCCATTGCAGAATTAATAACACTTCAATAACATAATATCGAATATTAGTTACAGGCTTCACCTTAAAAAAAAAAAATGCAACCTTGTCCGCACTGCATAGTTGTTGTTTTTTTTTACTTCTGTGTCATCTGACAGTTTGGCACGTACTACATAAGTCACCTATTTAAGTGCAGTAACGGTATGTTTTAGAGAAGTTTAGATTATTAAAATGGCACTATAATATGTTTCATAAACCTGTTTGCTGCTTTGGAGGGGGGGGGGGGGGGNNNNATTGCTACATGTTGCGTGTTATTTCACGATGTTATTATAATTTGGCGAAAGAATCTCTACTAGTACTCCTACAGTTTGCCTGTACTTTCAATTTAATATTATTATAACTGGGCGGAGAATCTTTAGGACTACTACATGTTGCCTGTCCTTTCACTATATTATAACTTGACGAAGGTATCTATAGTATTAGTATTGTTACATAATGCCTATTCTTTCCTTTTATTTCTGTTTAGCGAAGGAATCTATGATACTGCAACATTCCGTCTGTTTTTTGATCAGACACTTTCTGATAAATAAAACATACAGCTCTAAGTGTGGATAAGGTCAACACCTTGGGATAGAAATAGTTTTTAACCTTTTCTTCTATTCTGTTTTACTGTGCAAAGTTAACCCCTTTAAACGCGATTTCGCTTTGGAGGAAACTCCGTTTGTTATTCTGCAGGCTCAGCTGTATAGAACTGCTTCTAACAATCCACTTCACACACACCCTCAAGTCTTCAGAGAGAAGCATGCTACTTGCTAGCATCAAGAGAATGATATCTATTGAGAGATTTAAATCAAGAGTCTTGAAACTCTGAGTTCTCATGAGGTAAATTCATTTGAAACATATATTATACACATACGCACAGAAACAGACAAGACCAGAAACTTAGAAAACACAAACCGCAAACAAACAAACAAACAAAAAACTTTCAGAATAATAAAATAGAAAAGGGTGGGGTTTTTTCCTTCTATCTAGCGTAAAAACAACAATTTGATTTATTTTATTCAACAAAATTATCAGCAGTGACTTAATACTTGGAGCATGTATCATCTTAGGCAACAAAGATGTAACAATGGCTATTTCTAAATCTCGTGTCTAATATTATATAACATTAAAAGCACGTCTATTTGAAGTGGCAAAAACTCAGATGCATGAAGTTTAGAAGCGACGTAAAAACATTTTTTTAAACATATAATACGACAATTACTAATTCATGTCAAAATGGAGGAGGCATCCGTTGATGATTTACGGGGAAAAATGTTGAATAGATCATTTTCAAAAGAAATGTAAAATTTCCAAAAACAAAGCTTAGATATGATAAAATTTGCAGCAATAAGAATATACAAGAAAACCAATACAGGCTAAGCATGTGCTTAAATTCTAGTCGTACTTACTCATTTTCCCAGTCTAGGAGATAAGGTTTTATTCTAATGGGGTAATTAAGTTGAGGATTGGAAGATCATGTAGCTTGGAATGGATATTTCAAAAATCAGAGTTGGGGTGCGCGTTTGCGTG
>BLXT01007807.1:1119730-1143774 GCA_019648995.1 Plakobranchus ocellatus
CCCCCCCCAAACACACACACAAAACAAATAAAGCAACAAAACAAACACACACGAATCAAATAAAACCAAATCAGTTGGCAGTATCGCAAGCGTTAAAATATTAGACAGATTTCCATACCATCACGAGGCGGTAATAAAACACAGAGCGCGAGGATCCAAATCATGGGTCATAACTACTCAACCACCCAGGGCTCCAGCAATCACAGCGCAGAATAAAATTTTAAAAATTATCAATCCTGGACAATGTTGTTTGCAGTGATTGGAGCTGAGGGAATTTCCAAGCACTGCTTTCTCAGAGAGGGGAGATCATTTGATCGAGGATCCCGAGGATCCCGGATATTCCCGGATAGGGCGAGGTGGTTTGAGATGTCAGAGTGAGAAATAAGTTTGTTCTCAGGTGCCAGGTTTCCTCCTGCCTCGAGACCAATCAAACCAAAGCATAAACTGCTGAATAAAGATTTTATACCATTGATACTGGCAAAAACTGCATTTATCAAGCCTTGGAAATATTGATACATATGAGAGATATATAATGTAGAATAAGATGACTTGTGTAAAAAGGCAGGAAAAAACAAACTCAAAAATCAATTTTCTCAAAAGTTTTACACTTGACATTCCGATTCATTGAGTTAAGCCTCAACACTTTTCCTCACTATTATAATATGGTAATAGCAGCTATGAAACAAAAAAGCAATAACAACAAAGGCAAAAAACAAAATTAAAAATAAAATTTAAAAAAAAAATGCTAGATATGTAAAAATTATTATGAACAAAGGATAAAATCTTGAGGACTGAACAAAACAAAAATGGCTTAAATTTTTTTTTTCAATCATTTGATGCAAAGCAAAAATATAGAGTGCTTAAAATTTAAAGCTTGATTAGAGATTATTACAAAACAACAACTGAAAAAAAAATGTGAAACTAGAAGGACATTGGGTGACGCAAAGTTGATAAATCAGTTTTTACTGAACTAAGCAATATTGAAATTAGGGAGGTCAAAGATAAAAAGATACAAAACAAAATTTACCCGAAGAAAGCTAAAAGAAAAGAAAAGGAAAAGCTATGAAACCCAATTGTAACAGAAACAAAAGTGAAATATTTCACTCTTGTATCTTAACATTGGCTGGCAGATTTCCTTTCTTAACCCTTTCAGCACGTTTGCACCAATCTTTATTGAAGAATACAAAAAGGCCAGTGTATCACTGCTTGAAACCTTAATTATTTTCAAATATTTCTTTTTCATCGTAAAAAATTTGTAAAGTCAATCTCTTAAAAAAAAAAGGCTACGCCTTTTCAACTGAACTATACCACACAAAAAAAGGAACGGGCTATGAGGAATGATATAAAAATGTTGCCAAAACTTTTTGTTTGAAGTAAATTAGAACATTTTTTTTTTAATTCTCCATCTCAATTTCACAACATGTCAGATTAGCTGGCACAAATTACATTTATTGAGAATTTATATTTTTGTGGAAAAGTATGGACAGAATCAAAGACAAGTCTGAGTATTTTACAGCAGCTTGATGTGAGTTGAGCCTGCAGTTTCACTGTGAGAAGCTGCAGTGACATGGCATGGAACTTGATTCATGAAACAAGGTGTAAATACAAACATGACACATTTTTCAATATTTCAACACATCTGCTCTAAAATCATAAATTTAGAAATAAAACATTTTAAAGGAAGAAAAAAAACAAGGCATTACCAAATTCTCACAATTATGCGAGACCAATCTCAGTCAGCTGGTAGTTGCTCTTTGAACATTTTCTATCTTTGCTACGGCCTGAAACTTTCCAGTGAGTTTCCCAATGTTTAAAACTGGACATAGATTTGGGGATTCTGAGCCAAATTTAGAGAGGTTGTTTTTTTTTTTTTTTTTGCCGTATTGGTAAAGGCATTTATGAGAAAGGAAAAAATCAAAACCAAATCTCTTTTTTTTAAATTTCAAAATCTTTATACCACCCGCAAATCTGATACCATAAACCTAGACTTAAAATATATGCATGCTAGGCACAAAACAATCATTTGAAAACTGTTTAAGAAAAAAATGATTAAGAGATAAAATAATTACATGTTCAGACGCTTTGAGTATTCTCCTGCTTTAAATCAGACCAAGAAAAAAATCTGGCAAGGACAATGAGGCAAGAATTAAATCAAGAGATATAAATATGGATAAAAATTTATCAAAGGTTCAGAGCAAATTTGTGGTATCTTGAATATAGTTTTATTTTCAAGAAAGTTGACATGAAAAATCTAGAAAGAGCCTGGGAAATGCATTTTTTTACACTTCTTTAGAGATGGTTGAATATTATGTAGGTTGTGAATTTACCCAATTTTAACAAAACTGCTAAATTTCGTTCACAAATTTGGAGATAAAACAAACCTGGTCTGAGACTGCAGTACTTTTTGTGCTCTTTCTTTAGAATTCATTATTGTATTTACAGAACACAAGCATGAACAAGCAAAGAAAAAGCAATGATTAAATTATATTGAAAGTAAATGTTGCGATAAATAGGCAATCAGAAAAGACACAGGTTATATAAATATGTCTTCAGACCAGTCTTAGTGAGTTGGATGTTACAAAATTTTTTTTTTTTTTTTTTAATTTAGAATCTTTTTTTTTTAAGTTTCTAAGCCATATTTCTTGACACAGGACTTGGCAAAGCTAACATGATGGCATTCTAGATGTAATCAATGATTTCATAAATGTAAAAACGCAACCCATGACTCATAGGATTGGTCTCAAGACATATAAGCTTCTTGATAGATTTCAAACAAATTAGTAACCGCAAAATATAAATTGTCATGTCTGATTCAGACCTAGAACTCAAGAAGACGAAGAAAAAAAGGGAGCGGAAGAAGAAGAAAAGAGTTGGGAAGGGGGAAGACAAGAATGAAAAGAGGATGAAAAAGAGGGAAACGACGAAGAAGGAGAGAGGTGGGAAGGAGGAGGAGAAGACGAAGAGGACAAGGGAGAAGTTACCAGCCAAGAAGTTTCACATCCCTATGATATGAAGAAAGAATCATCTACAGAAATACTCTAATTGATTTTACAGAATCTTTTTTTTTTTTTTTGGAGCAACTGAAAACTTCTTCAAAAATGAAAATAAGACATCAAACAAAGTAAGCTGTTACGTCACACATTCAAGTAGGTTTTTTTTTTTTTTTTTTCAGAAAAATCTAAAACTGTCCGTTGAATGAAGCAAAATGTAGGCAGGGTGTAATTTATACCAAGTACCATTTATGATCACTGCCGAAATAAACATAACAGCAACAAAATACAACTGCTCAACATGGACACTGCACTGAACGAGAGCAATACCAAGGGTTTTCAGAATGAAGGACTGCAGCATTGATAGAGCTTAAGTGAAATGTGTCACCAAGAAGAAAATTGAGCATTGCAGAAAAATGGCTTGAAAACTTCACCCTTCTCAAGAAAATAAATTAAATATTTCACACTCTTAGAAAGATACAAAAGCTCGACCAAAGAAAACTGTATTTTGTTGAAGAAAGACAAGACAGATCAAATAGACATGAGGAAAAAAAAAGGCACGCATCACAAGGTTGAAACTACCAAAGAGGATAGAAAGTTCAGATACAGAGAGATGGCAGTGAGAGAAGCTGAATACTGAATCAGATAGGCAGTTGATAATGATGATCCTAACAAGCAGCTTCTGAATTTTTTGTGGGCTGGGCTGCCATGCAAAGCAATATCAACTGTGTGTAAACTTCACAAAAAAAATAAATAGACTTTTTTTTCTAAAGCCTTTCAAGGACAAATATTCATTAGACTTAGATTATTTATCACAGTCAAATAGCACTGCGTTAAATTAAGACAAATTTGCTTTATTTAACTTCCTAAAATGATTCATCTAGATGGTTTTTTTAATGCAAATACATAAGGATTGTCTGCTATATATGAACTAACTACAGCTCTAGAGAAGAACTGACTATGCTAGACTGGCTTGTAAATCAAAGATCCAGACAAAATCTGATTAATTGACAATGAAAGACAAACTAATTTGCTCTGTCTATCTACTTGATTTCCTGGCCGATACCGTGCATGAATGCTTGAAACCTTTCATGCTCGAGATCAGTCATCACTTTGTTCAGGGCATAAATCTGGTAAAGGAACAAAAAAAGAAAAAAGGTTATGAGAATACAAGTGATAAATCATTTGTAATTGAATGATAAAATTTAACTTAAAGTTTTATTGCAAAATCACAATTGCTAAGAGAAAGATTCAAAGTAAAATTATCATGACTTAATTTCCCAAGACAGGCTATGGTGTATGGGTACTCAAACAGCACATGCTCTGCAACAAATTACAGACTGTAGAACTCACAAGCTAGACCAAGTCATAAGAGACCTCTCTGAAAAAAAGAGAGAGAGAGAGAGAATGCTAGAAGGCTTGACTCCCGACAGATTTCTGGAAAGGCAGGCAGCTTCAAGACTTGATGACATAAGAGAATGACAAAGAAGAAGAAACACACTCATATTTCTATGTCAACTTCTTTTCACTGACATTCCAAGTATATTTTATTGCAGGGAAAAAAGAATACCTGTTGCCTTTGGAACTTTTTCATCTGCTGCTTCCTCTCTTTGAGTGACAGCTTCTCCACTGCCGCTAAATTCTCCTGCTTGCGCATCTCTTTCTGCGAGGCTTTCAACTCCATGGCTTGGAGTCTTTGTCGGAAAGATCGCTGGGCCTGATCAGAAAATAACATTAACAGTGAATAGTTTTGAGTCTTTTATAAGACTTATCCCATTTTCATAGAAACCAATCAACATGTTTATTTTTTAATATAAAAAGTGAGCTCTGGGCAATACAGTTGAAATGTATGAAAGGTCTAAAAACACTAGAGATATTTTGTTTTTTTTTAACTACAGAAAACAATAATGACTGAAACAATTTTTTTTTTTTTTTGCAAGGAAAACGGAATGACAACATTAAAAGGAAGCACCATTGATCAAAGTTGGCAAAAATCTGAGTTTTTTTTTTTTCTTCCAAAATCCAGGCTAGGAAATTCTCTATGCATTCAGATGTAGAATATATATATAGAATAAATTATATAGTGATTGAGAATTGCAAGATTAGGATTTTTTCAAGTAAGTGGTGGCAGATCATACACTATTCATCATACTCACTCTAACATCTTGCAATGACGGAACATACTCAAATCTTCGTAATTGTTCTGGAAAAAAGAAAGAGATCCAGTCAAATTAAAAAAAAAAAATTATCAGCAAAGTTAATATCAGTCAAAGAACATTTGTATTAAGCTTTTATGTCTTTGCACGCAAATTTCATTGCAAAGTAAAGATTTTTGTGTTTTAACTCAGTGATAGAAGAACTTAAAATCAGTAGAAAACGCTGAAGACAAAATTAAACATCTTTTTTACCCTTAGAGAAGAAAAAAAAAGAATTCATGTTATACACACCCTTCCGGAAAATATATATTTTTCATGCAATGATGTCTTTAAATTTTGTAACAAAATAATTATTGAGGCATGAAAAGATAGAATATTATGTGTCTTGGTTTATGTTTATGTTTATGTTTGCATAACTCAGAAAACTTAGAGGTTTCATACAAAAAAAACAAAAAAAAATCACTCTAACTTGCTTACTTCCTTGGAAAAGATTAGAATGGGTACTCACAGTGTATCAGACAATTTACTGTGCCCATTAATAAATGTTCTACATTAAACTTTGCATGAAAAATCCCCACTTAATTTGAACATTTTATTTAAAAACATATACATTTGACATATAGCCAGGTAAGACCACAAAAAAATAATATCCTTTAATATATCCCAAATACAAAATATTCTTTATTATACTTTAGCAATTTTATCTCCATTCTGATTTTCATGTAGACCCTACTGTACACAAGTTGCTCAAAAGTTTTCTGTTGCATGGCTCTGTTCTCATTCTTTGCAATAGAAGGTTTTTTTTTTAGTTTACATTTAGCTTTTGTTTTTTTAATGATTTCATTTCCTTTGTAGTAAGTATATTGATCCTGCACCCTTCTATTTTCCTTGCTATTACCAGTCTTCATGATTCAGATGTTACATTCAAACTTGCAAAGAAGTAAATTTTCAAGTAGGTTTTCCTACTTTTTTTCAAAAATTTTCAAGTCTCATATCTTGGCTCAAAATGAACACAATCCTATCAATTTCACCATTGCAAGCTAAAAGAGAGAAAGAAATTCTAGTCTGCTTCAAAGATTAAAAATGTTCCAAACACAACTTTTGACTCATATGGACTGGTCTCAAAAAATTATATTCTTCAATAAGATCAAAGCTATCAGTTGTAGAATAGAGCAATGGAAGTTTTGTTGTTGTTACCGGCAGTTGGCGTGGCAGGCGGTGCACAAGGCACTGCCATCCCAAGGTCATTTATCATCCCTGACTGCTGGTCAGACTGGAAAACTTTGATCGTTTTGACCTCTTCACTCTTGCTCAAAGACTTTCTCCTGTTCAGCTGAGTATGATGTGAAGTAGGCTGGGCTTTCTTGCTCTCATTACAGGCACCAGCAATGCTTACTGCCTGTACTGTGGGCTTTGGATTTGACTGCTGAGTGCCATGGTTGATTGCGCCTTTGCGAACATAGGGTGAAAGTTTGACAGCAACAGTACAAGCAGTTTTTTGCTGTATGGTGATCCCTTTACAGAGAGCTGACAGTGCATCTAGACCATTGCTGTCTATGTTTTTAGAGTTGTGATGTGTGATATCAACTGACTTTTTATGTGCATTGAATGAGCTGGAGCGGGCAAGATGGGAGTCACAATGTTGTAAAATTGTATCTACCTTCTTCCGTTGTGCTGTTGAGAAAAAGATATGCCTGTACATAAATGTGGACTTTAAATCTAACTTCGATTCAAATTGACTCTCTTTTAAAAAATAATGCTATTCAGCACTGACGATTCCTTGCAATATTGAATTATTGGCATAAATGTGAAAAATAAATTCTCATATGTTACTTTTTGCTCATAGCAAGAATGTCACAAAATCAAGTAAGGTAATCATAAACAACTTTCTCTCTGTATCAGTCTAGAGACAAGTGGTAATATTTCGCAAGTTTTGATATAAAAAATAAACCAGAATTAGCTAATCCTATCCAGTCTCCATGACTGCAGATGCCTATATTTACGAAGGACAAAATAAAGATATCAACATTGAAAAATATGATTGGTGACTTGGCACACATTGGATATTGAAGATGTTTTCTCATTAAAAAAAAAAAAAAATTGTTTTTTGAACATTTTTTTTTAAACAACTCTTTGTACCAGTTTTTAAAGGTAAATGTTAGTACTTACACTTATTTGATTTCCTCCTTGCTTTAATTCGGCTTTTAGGAACATGAGTATCATCTAAGTTTTCTGTTGTTTTGTCTGAGACAGATGAGCCACGGCTGATTATGTCCTCTACTGTTAGAGTAGTTTCATTTATATTTGACACAGAATGTTTCCTTAAATTCCCTGGGACAGTAGCAGGATCTATCGCCCAACTGGTGGAATGAGGTCTGTTTCGTAATGGTGAGACATCTGTGTGTTCTCCACTATTAGCAATGGATAGTAGAGAGTCATTATGTCGAGATGAATTGTTTAAATTAGGAAAGATCAAAGGTGCATTAGCCGCAGACTTTAAGGCTTCTATATGGCGCACAAGATTGAACTCCTTTGCTGGGAAGAGACCATCAAATTGGGAAACATTTTGGTGGTGTTTTGGTGGGAAGTTAAAGCTACTAGTCTTAGCACTCGGAGGAGTACTTTGATGATATATAGTAGGCATTTCTTTACCCTTCTGGTGAGAATTAGAAACGGCACGAATCTCTAGACTGGCACCTGTCATTCTTAAAGGTGGCAAACATTTTCAAATTTTAAAACATGCCATAAATACCCCTTTAATTTAATCTTATCAGAGCAAAAACATTGATGTGAACCAGAGACTTGCAGCCCGCGAGTAACTTTGGACTGCCAAACCTCCATCTTTGTTTAAATTGCTTAACAACGGAAGTTGGGAGGAGGCGTGTAGTGTTAAAACTGTTTTCTTTTATGAAAAGATTTTCTATCTTTACAAAACAGACTTGGAAAATCAGGCGTTGCGAATGAGGAAGTAACATAATGTTTAGAGCTAGGGTCGAACAAACAATCACACTAATCTAAACGTGAATATGTTAGTCTGCATTGGTTTTAAAATGGTGCGACTCTTCCAGTCAAAGTAAGTTGGTTTTTTTTTTATCAATTCGAAATCCGTGCACTTCATTTCTGCTGAGATAACTTACCGCAGAGGCGAAAAACCAAGGGCTTAGAATTACAGATTTTAATCTAGATTAGATCTAAACCTAATAAGCTGAGAGATTTAGATCAAAGCCTTGATCTAGATCTAGTTATAGTCCAGTTATAATAATGGAATACTGTTGCAGTTTTTCTTTTTGCATCAATTTTCAAGACTAAAGCAAAGTGCAAACCAAATGCAGTCACAACTGCAAAGCAAAGCATTTAAAGTATAGACCATAAAGATGCTGTGAAAATAGATTGATGTTTTGGAATTCATATTGGAACAAGTTCTGCAGAAAGATTTCCGATTTTGCACACAAAGCAATATTTTATTATATTATTCACGATTTCTTCAAAAAGAAAGATGTCTTTCTAAAGTATGTTAAATAGATCTATCTTTTAAACTTTTTGAAAAATAAGTGAGACAATCAATACTTTTGAACTATCAATTATCATGGGGCCTGAGTTTTAGATGATCAGCATCAATTCAGTGATCAACTTTGAATATGTGAGACAAGTGCTGCAAAGATAGTGTACCCTCTTTTGACATTGTTTAATTTTATGTTTGTACTGTGATATGACAAATTACAAAGTAGTCTGGCATTCATAGACATATTTCTTTCAATATGTGCATCAATATAGTAAAAGAATACAACATCCAACTTAAACTTATGTAAACAACACAGAGCATACTTATAAACATTTTGCTCTAAAGCTTTATCATAACAAAAATCTATGTGCATGGTCGAGCATGGTTTCACAGTTTTGCCACTAATCTCTCTGATCAGTTGTTTTAAGGAAGTTTCATAACATTGGAAAGCTCATAGCTGCTGCTCCTAGCAAGTTTTTCAGCTCAGCAGTCACAAATATTCTTAAAAATGAACTGTCAGGTAAAGTTGCTTTTAACATTCAACTCTGGTGGAGAAATCCATTAAATTTTTGGAAAATTTTCTCTGCTTTCAGAATACATTTTTATATTTTCTTAGAGGTTAAATAAGTATGCAAATACTGCACTTCCTGAAACATATAAAGTTTAAGGATCCTGAAGATGCAATTGTATTTGAAGGAAATGAAATAAATATAGTACAAGAATACAACCGCAAACTCATACTTATAAGAACAAATGCCTCTAGCAAGTTTTTCAGCTCAGCAGTCACAAATATTCTTAAAAATGAACTGTCAGGTAAAGTTGCTTTTAACATTCAACTCTGCTGGAGAAATCCATTAAATTTTTTGAAAATTTTCGCTGCTTTCAGAATACATTTTTATATTTTCTTAGAGGTTAAATAAGTATGCAAATACTGCACTTCCTAAAACATATAAAGTTTAAGGATCCTGAAGATGCAATTGTATTTGAAGGAAATGAAATAAATATAGTACAAGAATACAACCGCAAACTCATACTTATAAGAACAAATTAAACAACACAGAGTACACGTGACAACGTTTCACCCTTTAGGCTTTATCGAGTAACAAAACTGAAGATCACAAATAAAATGCCACAGATGCTCTCTAAGCAAAGTATCATAACGTAAAATATAAGCTTAACGTTTAAAATGAAAAAATCCGTGAATGAAGAGCATTCTTTATAAGTTGAGAAAAAAAAAAAATTTAATGTTATATCTTTTCAATGCCCAGCAAGAAATTGGCAATTTTTCAACTAAAATAGAATTCACAAACTGAAATATTTCAGTTATTTGTGTCAGCATCTGCGCGACTGAGAGATAGAGAAAAAGAGGATACAGAGATATCAACAGACTGAGAGCAAGTTAGGAATGAAAGATAGTAGAGAGAAAGCACATTACAAAAAAAAAGGATGAAATGGGAGCTAGATTTGTGAGGGGTATTTCTGTATGCATTTATTTTATGTTTTACATTTGATGTTTGAAGTTATGGATAGACAGACAGAAGAAAATGATCCACTTACCAAAAGGCATATATATATATATATAGGGTAAAATTCAATAGTTAGTCACAAACAATGAAATCAGTTTTATAACAAAGACAATAATAACGACACATAACAATGAAAATTAAATTTCATTCACTTGTACTGCCACAAATCGGTTTTCATTAAGTAACATGGTTTTATACCATGTGTACACAAATGAGTCTCTGTAACCCCTTATGTTTCTGTGCTTTCCAGGTGAGCTCCTACAGTTTAGTTTAGTGGCGTAACGGCTTGATCCTGCAAGACAGTGTCAGGTGACCACCATGTCGTATCCCAGCCTGTCCATGATGGACGGTGGTCCTATCACGCTGCCCAGTATTAAACCTACAGACAATAGCGAGACACTCGAGGTCGATTTCCTGTTTCCCAATGGCATTCTGGTTCCACTTCATGTCCACTATTTCAGTCCTCTTGACCAAATCAAAGCGGTAAGGAGCAAGCTCTGTATAGGGGAACCAGTTTTCCGATTTCAATCAGATTTCCAACTCTTTTCCTTTTTTTTTTGTTTTTTTAATTTGCTCCAAACTAATTTTGGAGGGCCTGTACCCCCCCCCCCCCCATTAGAAAAGGCACTGCCCGGTGACCCCTACCGGGACCTAAGGCAGCTCCTAGACCCTGGCCAACCAATATGTTTCCTACATTTTTTTCACAGGCCACCGCTATCCCTGTCTTTAGAGGGCTCTTACACTGCAAACATTATCAAAGTATTTATATTTTTCTGCTTTATTCCCTATGTGAAGCAGACAAGCTAAGAAATATAACCATCATGTTCCTTGAGAGTCATGTATGTGTATCTATGTTTTTTAGTTAAGCAATTTGTGCAGCACTGTGAGATTCTCAGCACATCTCACTCGTCCTTGTATTAAGTTTTTTATGTTTTGATTTTAAACTCTTTCTATTTGACTTAGAAAGCTTATTAATTTTTTTTACATCTACAAAAGCGCAAATTTGTTTATCAATAAAAATATGAAATATATATTTCTGAATGTTAGAAAAAAATGAACATGTTACTGCAAAATTACATGGTTCTTCATCGTCATCTTGTATGCTTGCAAGCAGCAGTGCCTCAAAATGATCATCAAATTACAGATATTTCTGGATGACTTTAAAAGAGAACTCCGGACAAGAACGGTTAAATAAGGCTCATTTTTAACTTCTTGTAGACATGCAAAAAAAAAAAACTCTCATCTGTAAAGCAATAACAGTTTGTACTTTTTTCACTCAGGTTCTGGGACTGCTCTGCAAATCAGGAAAAAAAAATTGTTTGTAACTTTTGACTTGCCTTGGTGGTCGCGCAAAAGATGACAATAAAATTTCAATGACATTGGATGCTTTCTTCAAAGAAAGATTTTTTTTCTAACCCAGGTTGTGTGGCGAAAAGTCGAAAACTACCCACTAACCAATGCCTTAATGCCACAGAAGGACTACAGCTTTCTCTTCATAAACAAAATGGGAGAAAAGGTTTGTCTAGCACAACTCAAGATGTATAGAAGAAATAATTCTTTTACTCTTTTTTTTTCTTTCATTTCATAAACTTACTTTTATATAAGCCCTGTTCTTTTGCTTAAAAAAACGTTAAGAAAAAAAATTCTTTGCTTTTATCTATTTTAATACATGCCAGTCTTGAAGCATTATGTTTGATCCCACTATATATTGTCAATAAGCCAATCATAGATTGCCTCAGCTTGTTTTTACCTCTTATTTTTCCAGCAAGACTGCTAGCATGTTCAAATTCTTTATGGCCATTTTTGTGCCCTTAGGCACAACATTTTGTATTTTCACCACGTTGATCGACGCCAGCATTGATACTATTCTCCTTGTCTTAGTTTTCATCTCTTGTCTTGCTCTTGCATTTGTAGCGAAGTTTTAACATATGATGGTGTTTAATACCCATGATTTGGTCTCTATGATTGTAGCTTTTGAAAATTTGTCATACATTTTTTATTCGAGGCTGTTTTGCTGATAAATATCCCTTGATTAATAAAGCATAAACTTGAAGCTATATTTCCTCGTCCCCTTTTTTTTAATTTTTCACCAGGAAGAAGTTTTGGATGAGAGCCAAAATTTGGAAGAGCTGCAGCCGTTTCTGCCTGTGTTTCAATTTGTGAGGAGGAAGGGAGACAAAGTAACCAAGACATTGGATAAAAAAATCAATAATCTCATTGGTCGAGGTAAAAGAGAGAGGGAGACGCCAACAAAAAAATGTCTTGAGACTTGTCCTAATGAGTAGGATGCCTCATAAAATATCTTTTAGAGAAAAGATCGAGTGTAGTGTTTCTGTTTTTGTTCTTGAGAAAAAAAAATGTTAATGTTTAATTCAGTGGCACATCAAGATATTTATTCTCAGTTTTCACAATCAGTAAAAATCTCCCAGAGTGCAGTTTTAGGTTTTATCAATGGCTCAAAATGTGACTTGCTACTTATTAAGAATGGCCTTGAGAGACATTGATTTTTTTTTTTTTTTGTAACTAAATTGAAAAAATATTNNCAGTCATTATTGGCAGTAATTCCTGAGTCATCTCTCATCATTTAGAGATTGCTTAGAAGAAAAGGGATGGGGAGTGGGAAAGATTGCTTGGAAGAAAAGAGGTAAGGAGTGGGAAAGATTGCTTAGAAGAATAGGAGTGGGGAGTGGGAAGATGCTCAAGTCACGGGGTTCCATTGGAGCATGAGTATTTATTTTCAATAAATTCACTCCTCATATTAAAGGCAACAAGCAAAAGATGATTGTATGCTGAAATAATCCGTCTCCCCTTGCTTTGAAAGCAAATCGACTTGACTGCTAAAGTAATGAATTTGACATTTATTTCATGAATGTGGAACATGTATATACCTTGAAGCATTTTGCAATGAAAGCAAAAACAAAATGACAGTCAGTCATTTTCTGGCAGAAATGGTGTAGTAATTAACTGCAGCTTTGGTGAGATCAGAAGGTCATGGGTTTGAAGCCTAGCTGTGCTGGTGTTGTGTCCTTAGGAAAGGCATTTTGTACAGGCTCATCATGTCTGTCATAGGCAAGATAATGTAACGCTCAGAGCTTGCTCTGAGAAAATGAGTTCAAGAAGGCTAACATTTGTGCATGCGTTTGTGTGTATGTGGAACTCACCTGTTTTAGACACCAAAAAAAAATTGCATTTTTTCTTGGCAGGTCTTCACAAACAAGAATCTTTTCAGGCAGCAGAAATCCACCATTTCACAAAAGCCATGTCTGACATGTGTAAGCAAATCACAACTCAACGCAGGACTCAGGTTGGAATTAAAGCCTTTTTTTTTTTCATTTCTCGCTGATCTTTACCTGAAGTTTCTTTCGTGATAGCCATGATCATCATCATCTATTGCCTATCCATAATTGGAAATAGCATCCTTGACTTCCTGTTTGCATTGGTCTCTGTATTCTTTGCCATCCAGCCTGCCTTTATAGCTGTTGACTTCAGTGCATCTTGATTGTCCATTCCTACTGTAAATTTGACTCCCTTAAAGAGGCACACTTTATTATATTTTTCTAATTTTTTGTTCTTTTAGATCAGCAAACAATTCATTTTCTGGAAAAAATTACAGTCATCCAGCCATTGTCCCTTAATGAATTGTTTGATCTGCATGTTATGTATGAGATTCCAAATCTTAATTTTAGATTATGAATAGGCCTTTACATCTTTAGCCATTTTTTTTAGTATTCATGAACATTTTTGGGTAAGATTTTTGCTCTTACAAACTTGTTTAGATTTTTAAAATTAAGAGCATGCCTTTAAACAATAAAATTTCTTTCATCCATTGATTTTTTTTTTTAATTTGCACTTGCAAAATTTTTAATGCCTGTTAAAAAAAACACACAATGTGGCAATGACTGGAGATCGTTTAGGCACTTAGTAATGCAAGGATTAAATGACATAAACTAACCTTTAAACAATCTCCACCTCTGTTGGCAGACCCCGTTGGAAAAGTTCATGTGGCGCTATCCAGTCAGACTGCGCAGTTCGGCAGATATTCCTGATGAACTGAAGGGGAAAATCAGTGACAATCCAGAAGGCATTGCTGTCGATGTTGCTTTCACTGAAATGGTTTGTATAGAAAAGGATGGAGGAGGGGCGAGGGATAAATACAATGTGCATGCATGCATGGCAACATCACAAGACATTTAATGTTAATTTTAAAAAGAGGAATACATTATTTCTTGGTTAATTTATTTATTTTTAGATTTTAGAAAAAGTGCAAAGTGAGAACCATTGACATTTTGTGCGTTGTGAACTTGAAGTTCCATATGGTTCTTGATTCCCAGAGGCCCATGGGGGCAACACTCGTCCAAAACACACAGACAGCTTCTCTCATTCTATTCCAAACATCTTCATTTTAACATTGAAATATAACCTTAAAAACTGATTGTGGATTTTTACAGTATTGTTCTATTTTCAGTGGTAAAATAGATCACTTAGATCTACGTTGATTTTTTTACATTTTTTTTTCTATTTTCAAAGTTAAAACAGATTGCTCAGATTGATATCACTCTTCCTGAAAGAGCATTAAATCCACAGGACATGGACGACTTATTTTATTGTGGTAGCTCAGAGTAGAAAAGTTTATCTTGAATTGGAAACCATTGATTCAAATTTTGGCTTAAAATAATTGGGTGGTGTCAGAATGACTTCATAAAGTTTATCATGTTCATTGAGTATACGTTAAGTACGTTAGGTGACTTTTCAACTAAGCAACAACCACAATCTACAAACCTGAATTAATAATGTGAAGGATTTTAGACAAAAATGTGCAATATTTCATTTTTAAAAAAAAAAACCCAATATTTTTTCTCACTCTATATCTAACTTAAAAGTGTATCGACAATCACCAAAACAAATTACAAAATAAAAAAGTTTTTCTAATTTTGTCCAGTGAAATAAAAATATGTGAATTATTTTCACTTATAAGCTCAAATTTTCAAACCTGGATACAACTTGTTATGGAGCCCTCCATTTGCACAAGCATGCCTATGCTTTTGTTCTCTGTGAAACTTTTGATGCGTGTCATTTTTCTTAGGTTTATAAAATACGAGTGGACCCCATGGATCCACCAAAAAAGGCTGTCGCAGCTGCTGTCAAGGCGAGACGGAGACAGACTGCTTCAGCTGCACCTAATGATGATCCTGACCTTTACATTCTCAAGGTCATTGGTCTTGAGGAGTACATCTACGGCGATTATCCACTCATTCAGTTTAAGGTAAGAGAGAAATAGACATGATTGTGGAAAAAAATATGTAAAGCTTACTATTTTTTTTTATTTAAAGGGAAGTAGCCCTTAGTCCAGTAAATTATCTTGAGGAAGGACATCAGTATTCTACCTCCATCCAACAGCATTCCCTCTACACCGATTCAGGTCAAAGCAAGAGAAATAACAGGTGATTTAATAAAACAACCATAAAGTTGCTTTGCATTTAGTTTTGTAAAGGTTTCATATTGATGTCAACATTTAAACATTAGTTTGAATTCTTCTAAGAATGCATGGAAAAATGGAAGCCAGAGTCACATAACTAATAAAACTTTAACTGTCCAATTTGTTTGACAACCCAGTAAAACTCTCACAATAGTACTAATATTTTAATTTTAAGCATGCATGGTTTTTCTGCTTCATTTTTTTTTTTAAGTTATTTAGTTCATTTTTGTCTAATTATCTGAGGTAAAACTTGGAGATGGGAGTGATTTGACTTAAGAAAGGTGGAGTAATCCATGTGAACAAGAGAACATTACCATCAAGTGTCTCAGCAATCAATATCTCTACTTACATCCCAGCAAAACGGCAGCACGTCCCAAACAAGCACCACAGTTAGTCCATTGTCTGTAATTGACCCTGTATTGTTAACTTTGCAATGGCAACAATTGCATGAGCTTTTTACATGTCAAAATATAATTAAAAAAGGATAGAATAAAATTAATGTCTGAAAAGATTGAGCTGGAAGCTGTGCATGTTTATATTCAACGTGTGCTCAGGATTTATGCAGACTAACCCCGCCTTTTGTTGTTTGCCATGATTTTTGCTTCCTACAGTATGTATACCAAAGTCTAGTCAAGAGCATGGCTCCCCAGTTTCTCTTGGTCCTGAGATCTACGTTGCCAGGTAAAACTTTTATAGTTGTAACTATTGTCTTTATTTTACACTAAAGTTTGGCCGTTCTCTCTTCCTCAGTTCATTCCTGTAATGTAGGCAAAATGAAGATTGGTAAACAGTTATTGTTGAATAATTTTATAAAATTAAATATACCAAAACAATATTAGTTACTGATTTTGTAATATAAAAAAGAAATACTAAATTAAAGATGCTGCAAAAAGGTATCAATTTTGTTGATTTTTTTTTTAACTTCCTGTCAGAGTCCTCTACGTAGGTGGCGCTGTAGATAATAAACTTTAAGAGTCTTACTTCTTTATCTAGATGTCATTCTTCCCAGACCTCGGTTTGTAAAGGAATACCAAGTATTTATATTGTAGGGTTTGATCATCTTACAAAGAACACCACTCTCGCCGGTGATTTCTCTAACTGTATTCTAGTGTCAAAGTGAAGCATAGGTGGGTCAATGTAGGCAAAAGTTCATGTGCTATGCTTGAGCAAACAGATAGCATACTAGATAGTGTTGAAGGAGCATGAACGTACTGCGCACCAAACCAGTGTTATTTTTATGGGAGTTTTAGCGGCACAGTGGTTAGCTAACTTGTCCGTAATTCTGCAGGGACCTTTCTGACATATGTTCAAACCCTGCACTACTGCCAGGCTCAACAAAAGTGTACTAAAAGCCTGAGATCATCTAATATTTGGAGAGACCAGATAACATTGCCTGAGACGTTTATGTTAGAGTAGTCCGTATCTTTAATCATGTTTACATAAATATTTGACAATGAAAAATAGCTTTGCTCGTATTGGCTGTGCAGTTTAATTTACTCCCAGCCATAACACCTTCCCGGTGTCCTGGTTATGCTACTGTTTCAAATTAATAGATTATCTTTTTAAAAATCAAAATTGAATGAAATTTTACCATATAATAAGTTTCACAGCTTTGCAAATGTTCACTGTCTCTGCTTCCTGTAACTTGCATGGCAACACCAGTTACAACTTATCCTCTCGGTTTTCTGGCTAAATCATGGAGTAAATTTTACATTCACAACCCGTGAATTTTCTACATCATCCTAAAACTTATCTAAATCTAAATACTCAACTGTATCTTGATAATTATTTTTATGTTCCTGTTTTATCTTATTAGAATCAACACCAGCCATACCAGTGCGGCCCCAAACAATCCGCTCGAACCAGCACGAGAAGTTGGCCCAGGCGAATGCCCCAAACAACACAGACATCATCTTGTGGAATATTGAAATGCCATACAGGATCCAGATCAAGCGCATCACCAAAATACAACTGGTGGATGGATCGAGGGTGGGTAATCGGTGTATATGCTGGCTCCCAGGTCAACAAGTCTAATACAGTGATATTAACAATCTTTCATATTAATGTGTGGGTATCATTGGGTAGCAGACAACTGATGAGATACACAGAGAAGGATCAATATATACCTTTAGTGTGCGAACTAAAGCAAAGATGCTAATAATATTTATTCTTAGAGAATAAATCATGTGGATTGCCTAAAATAATCAGACTATTTAAAAATAAATATACGTAATGAGTCACACTATTTGGCAGTCTTTCTCACATTTTGTAAGAGGTGTATACCTAAGTATTGATTTTCCTGAATGAGGTAATTGTTACTTCTTTAAATTCTTCCTCCTCCTCCCCCTCCCCTTTTATTTTCTCCTCTCCTCTTCCTCCTCCTACCCCTCGCCTTTTATTTTCTCCTCTCCTCTTCCTCCTCCTCTTCCTACGCCTTCTCTTCACCATCCATTTCCTGCTTTTCTTCCTCCCTCTCCTTCTCCTTATCAATTTAATGGTAAATTATAAGGGGATGCTCAGACAAGACTAAAGTTGGAACAAACAGAACCAGGCCAAGATTCATATCTCGCCAACATATGAACTTTTTATTCTTTAACATTAACGGCTGTTGTGATTCGTGAAATGACATTCTGAAACAGATCAAGCTGTACGCAGGCCTTTATCATGGAGGGGAAGCACTGTGTGAGGAAAAGGAGACAGAGGAACTGGTCGTGCAGGATGGCGCCTGTGAAGTCTCAATCGGCATCACATTTGGCATCAGTGTGGCCAACCTACCACATGCGGCTCGGCTTTGTTTCGCTCTCTATACCATCGGCACCAATACAAAGAGAAAGGTTGGGAGAATTTTTTTTCTCTTTTTTTTAAGTGCATTGAAGTGTGTATGAGAAATGATTACTTTTGTGGAAGATCAGAAACAGACAAAAGAAAAAAAAATAACTGGAAGGAAATAAAACCATAGAGCTTTACATAATGTTTCATGTTTTAAAAAATACATGAAATAAAATTTGATAAAACAAAAACAACTTTTACCCTAAATTTGATCTTGTGATTTTTAGTATTAGAAATCTTGTGTGTTCTTTTTAACTCTTAGAGAGGTTTTCGCGACTATAGTCGCGATGGTCTATATGGTATAGTCGCGATAGCACTATACCTAGTCTAGTGCTACAGTATACAATTTTACACTCACGGAACAACCGGAAAAGGCTTGGTTTCGTTTTTAAGGGGATTCCCCTTTCTCAAACTGCTAAGACTAGCAGTCTACGCTTTAGATTGGGTTAGAAATTGAGAAGTAAACAAATGAGAAACTGAACGTGTGCTATACTGTTGAAAATCATGGCTGGACAGGTCCCAATTCCTGACCTGTTTGAGAAACTGTATGCAGACAATAATGGCAGGAATAGTGCTAAATTTGTACAAGATGCACATTTGATATTTAGGGGACTTGTTAGGAAGCCTGAATCTATGGTTCAAGCTCCTGGAGAGCAAGATTTAGATGTAGATCTAGCAAGTGGCTGGCATCGCCTCCACTACCAGAACCACTGACAAACACTAAAACAGACATAAAAAGCAAAAAGGTTGGTGGCATAAATTTTTATTTCATATGAATCTGTATTCAATTTCCTTTCCATTGGTGCATGGTTTGTTGTTTTATGTTGAAAAATAAAAAAGTTATGCGCATTTTTGTATAACACCTTTTAATTTTTCAAAAACTCCAAATTAATTCGCCTCTGGGGGACCTTGCAGGTCCTGAAAATTTGCCTCTCTAAGAGTTAATATAGAGAGAGAAAAAAATTGTCATGCTCCATAGTTAGAAATCAAGATATTACTGATCTTGGATTATTTGCTCAAACAGATTCTCTGTTTATTTCTCCAGTTTTATCAGTTTTGAAAATGTCCAACTGAAGCTCTAGTTGCATAGAAATGTTTCTCATTTAATTATGTTTTATTATGAATTCCCATGTTGAAATCTAAAATGTTCTGGCACAGACCTGGGATGTGAAAATCTTGAGAATTATGAGAATTGTGCAAAAGTGTATTACTGTTGCTCATGGCGCAAAGCACCTGATTTTGTGGTGGTGATGCACAGATAGATCCTCAATAAGTTCCAAATTCTTAAAAGTAGCCGCACAGTATCGAAACTTTGCTCTACTTTTCCGGCTGGTGGATGCCGCCCTTGTGTGAGGTAAACACAGGAGCCTGGTCTCCTGTTTATTGCATGGTTCGCTGGAGAAACTTCTGCATCATGTTTACAATTAGATCCATATGATGAGTGTGCACTCCGTTTTCAATTGTGCCTAGAAACTACTTTGAGATCTTTTGATTTCTTTTACAAATTTTCAACCCTTTAAAAATGACATTTTCCAGTTCTTGTGTATATTTTGAATGGCAGAGCATAAAATTTAAGAGTAGCTTTGAAATTTTTGTTGTACATCTCAAACTTGTAAAAATTGTAGACCCTACTGTGAATGAAATTGAAAAACCTTAAAATGGGTCGTTATTTTGCAAGTGTTGCCTACTCTATAATTCCCATCATTCCCTATTCCATTTTCCAGGACCTGACTTCCTGGGTTAACATTCCAGTATTTGACTTCAAGCTGCGTCTGCAGCGAGGGGACCGGGAACTTCCCCTGTGGCCCCAGGACTTGCTCCAACAACCGGAAGAGCATTGTGTGCCACTCGGTCAGTTTGATTGTTTGTTTGTAAGCAGAAAATGGTTAATTTAGATCACCATCACTGCTCAGGTCATCCACTTAAATTTTGTGTTCCCAGGAGAATCTTATACATCCATTATTTTGCTTGGTGATGGTGTGAGTAAACAATCTCTTGGTTGTTTATTTCTTCTCTAATGTTTTACATGAATAGGGATTTGCAATTTGAGCAAATATTTTGCTGTTTTTCTGCATAGTCTCAAATTTACTTAATTCGAGGAGTTTATTTAATGAGTCCTGGCTGATCAAAGAAACTAAGATTAAATCCTAAACCATATATTTTTGTTTTGAAAACTTTGGTTCCCTTGACAAAAAATCATAGGAAATATTCTTTTTAAATTCAGCCTAAGATTTAGGCAAAAACAAATGTCTTTCTTGTAGGTTTATGTGAGAAATGTGTAACAGAAGTAAAAGAAGTGTGAAAATTTTTGAAAATGCACAATTCATTGATAAGTTTGCAATCGACACTCAAGACCATCTGAAACAGTGTGTGTTTTTTGGGGTTTTTTTTTTGTTAAAGATGGTGCAGTTTTGTTAGGACTAAGAGTTGAAGTGTTTCATGTCAAGGAAAACAACCTAATTTGTGTGTATCCTCTAAGGGCATTCCCTATCAGTACTCTCTGGCTCTGTTGATGCCACAAGATGGAAGGTTGGAAGCATGGCGTGCTCATCTTCAGAAATTAGATTTGAAAAAAAAACGTTTCAGTCATCCTAAAGCATTTAAAAGTTCATAGTAGGTTTATTGAATTTAAGAGATATAGTTCCTTTGTATTAAAAAAACCTATGAAAATGTAATGGAATTAGATTGAAATGAGCTTTTATAAATGCTCCTTGGTATTCCCTATTTAAAAATAGATTTTGTAAAATCTTCTATCGTGAGACACCACTGCATTTTGAGTCACATTTTGATTTTCCTTTTTTTTTTCTTTGGACGTACAGAAATTTACACATCTCCTCAACAAATTTAATTATTCCTGAAGTTAATGGCATTTTGGAAAAAAGGAATTTTATAGAAAATACAAGCAGTCAAAGTAATGGGGTTTTTAATAGAGGAAAGGAAGAATATTTTGATTTCAACCTCATATGCAGTGAGATTTACCTGAATTTCATATACTGCCACCTTTATGGTGGAAAAAAAATTTGTTCATAATGTACTGCTGTCTACTGGCTTCATTTTAATGATTTACAGTATTTAATAAATGCTTTATCTGTTTTGTTTTGAAAATAATTGACTTTTCATTATGTAACATGCACATTGAAGCAGAAAGTTCTGTATAGAGCAAACCTTGATTTGAACAATCATCGTACAGAGAAGAAAAGTTTTAAAAGATTCTGCATCCATTTGTATCTTTGTGTATCAATCTGCACTGCAGGTTGTGTGGCCTTGAACTCCATGAGTCTGGACGCAACATTCCTAACTATTAATTTCCCTGATGTAGCCAACCTGGGCAGTGCATACCTCGTCTACCCACAGTATGATAAGGTGAGTTTGGATCAGGGGGATACACAGAATGAATTGGGGGGGGGGAGGAGAAGGACAAGTTGAATGGGTGGGTGAGTGTAGGGAGGAGGGAGGGGATAACAGATAAGTAGTGGGAATGAAGGAAGGACAGAAAAGGAGATAATTCTCTAACTCAGCGGTTAAATGTAAGCTGTTGTAAAATAAGCAGATTGGGATTTGCCGTGGAGATAGAAATATGGCTTTGGCTCAAGTGCGTTTGGAATAAAAAAAAATCTTTACATGGAATACAATATGTACCTGTGAGGGCAACAGGTGGGGCACTCTCCGCAATGTCAACGTAGAGTGACCCATCCGCCATCCAAACACGTTGGCGACAAACAGTGGAACAATAATGATAAAATAACAAAATACCGGTTTAACCAATGGTCAAGATTTAATATGTATATAAAATGCGTTGATACTCTATTAAATTTTACATTTACCCCTCAGTAACCAAATTTCAAGCCTTGAATATAAATATACCCCTCTCGTTACACGTACACAAACACACACTCACACCACGACCGGCACACACGAATGTCAAGTTCACAGGGCAACAACGACAACAATGACGACGATGACAATCTACCTTGATAGCAATCTGCAATGGCGCAGGATGCGGCACAGCACGCCACAGGCCCACCGTAC
Organism: Plakobranchus ocellatus; assembly: GCA_019648995.1. Lineage (NCBI taxonomy): Eukaryota > Metazoa > Mollusca > Gastropoda > Plakobranchidae > Plakobranchus > Plakobranchus ocellatus. Next base: position 1,142,239 of record BLXT01007807.1, read on the forward strand.
AAGTTCCATTTAGTGGCTGACAACAGCACAGGCTGTCGCAATGTGCGGCCTTCCAAAGCCGCAGGCCCTCTGCCTCCCATATACTCGGCGGCCCTCCACGTCCAGGGGATGGAAGCACGAGCGGCTCTTCACAGCCACCGACTCGTAAACTGCTTAGCGGCTTCCCACAGTTGCACACTCCGGACCCGAATACCGTGTATTGACAAGGCACTCCAAAATACTGTCTGCCTGATAGTGGCAGGACTCTGTTGCGACACCAGTCACTCCAAAATATCAATCCGTGTGGCGGAGAGATGGGACCACTTTGTCCGCACTCCATCTCCACTGGTTACAACCCGATGTTTCACATAGCAGCGTAACAGCCAGTCCTGTATACGTCTCCAATCTTCTTTGCCCCAGGTTTTAAAGCCCTCACTCACCTGAACTCATTCACACTTAACTCTAGTAAAAATCCCTTTCCTTGTCACAAGCAGACTCTGCTTGTTAACCACTCAGTTACACATTCACCAATATTTAACTTAAACAACCAAACTAAAATAACAACACATTGACACATTGTCATGTTTATACATTTGAGCCCTAACATACCCTAACAGTGCCCCTGCACAAATGAAGTGTAGCATGGTAGTGTTGAATCTAAAACAGAAACTGCATTTTGTGTGGTTATTGTAGAATAGTAAAACATGAATACGATGAATCTGAGCCATTGATACCAAAGGAACATTAGTGGAGATACAAGCAGAAGATAGAAAAGACATAAAACTTCAAACATAAATAAATATGTTAGATGGTGTTTGTTATCTCCCCTCATTGACTGAGACTGTGCATGGCTATACAGCTGTATCACTGTCATTATTTTGTTTAATTTCCCTCATAAGAGAAGCTCGGTAAACAGGAAATGGTTTTCTTCCTACACAATAATTTCCCATCATTCATCTCTAGGTGCTTGAATGTGCATCCCAAAGCATGGAGGAAGATGGCATGCCCGGATCTCCCGTAAGAAACTTTTTTCTTAGCTTTTTATGTGTGTTTTTGTCAGTATGTCCTGTTTAGCTTACGAGTGACGTAATCTGAAAGGTTTTCATGTTTGTTTTTTAAATCTTTTATCTTTTATCCTTAATCTATTAGTTTGAAACTTTTCACCATGCTTAATCATTTTCAACTGATTTTTTTTTCACTAGTAAGAGATAAATGAAAAAATATTTTTGTAACCAGTCAGTAAATGCAAAATCTAATCTTCAGTGTTCTTTAAGGTTATCAACTTCCCCAAAAATTTTTTTTGTATATTCTCAATTAAAGTTTTGTCTTTCTTTACTTCTCACTGTCTTTTTCTTCTCTGCCCAAAATTTTCTTGTTTTCCAATCTTCATTTTTGTTTTTCCTTCCTTTGACCCAGATCTCAAAGGTCATACTTTACCCCCATAAAGTTTTGCTTTTTCCTTTGTCATCAAAAATTTCTTTAATATTTATGTTCTGTGCTTGTTCAATTACCCGCCTCAGCTCTGAAGTTTTATTTTAACATCCTTGCTTTTTTTTT
>BLXT01007807.1:1378379-1393213 GCA_019648995.1 Plakobranchus ocellatus
AGTAGTAGTAGTAGTAGTAGTAGTAGTAGTAGTAGTAGTGATAACATAGAATGTTGCTGTTGTTCTGTGGTTGTGACACTGGCAATCACGATTATGAAAATTAGAATGAATAAAGGATGATTGTTTTATCATAACCGCAATGAATGTGGTCAAAGTACTAGAAAACGATGACGACGGTAATGATAATGATTCTAGATGTGAAGAACAATTATGGCACCGCAGGTGGAACCTCCCGCAACAACACAGTGTTGTGGCTGCTCATCGATTTATTTCTGTCGTTCCAGAAAAATCTGGCCCAATCTGGTCTGCTCACCCCAGTTTCAATGACGTCATGAGCCGAAAAGGGATCGGGGTTCGCTGCTTCCGAACTTATTGAATTAAAAAAAAAAAAAACGAACGAGAGATCGAAAACTGCGAGACGTATATATAAATAAATTGAAGGAAAAATGTAAACAAAGCAAAGTTAAAAAAATAAAATCACAGGTTACAAGCAAAGAAACCATGGTTTGAGGTAGGTCTATTGAGGTAGATGCTGCGAAAATAGTTTGTTCGTTTCATATTACACCTTTTGGATAATTCAAAAACTTTTTCGTTTTCATTATTTTTAAAAGTGTTTTTGTTCATCTACTTTTTTCATGATAGAAAGAAGGACAGACTATTGATAGGCAGATAAATTGTCAGATAAACAGAAGTTAAATAGATATTTGGAACGATTGAATATAGATAGATAGATAGATAGATAGATAGATAGATAGATAGATAGATAGATAGATAGATAGATAGATAGATAGATAGATGAAAGACAGATAGATAGATAGATAGATAGATAGATAGATAGATAGATAGATAGATAGATAGATAGATAGATAGATAGATAGGTGAGTAAAAGACTTGTGGAAAAGTTTTGCATTTTTCAACATGTGCGTCTTTCGTATTTGTTTGATGTTTCTATGTTGCATAACTCTCTAGCCTCTGCGCTCGTTTGTAAGGACGCTACCAATCATGTTCTCCTCCGTAATAAGATCAATATATCTCTTTGGCAAATCCAGCAACGTGCACATTCCACATTGCAAACTATTGATTTTTTTTCTTAATGTGTTTTAGAATGCATATTATTTTTTTTTTTTTATTAAACCTGGCGAACCTTTGGCACAATAATGCAATCAATATTTATTTTTCATACTTTGAAATATATTCCAACAACGATACATATCATAACAAATTATTTGTATAATTATTGAATAATCGATTGCCCGATGCACAGAACATAAAAGATACATCGCGTCTGGTAGCCACTGCAGTTTTCCTTTGATTTTGCAAGAAGGTGAAGGCCACAGCTGACGCACACTTCAGCCTTGACTGATGCAATAGCTAGTGTGACCTTTCCTCTGATTGGTCGAAAAGCACTTGCGTCTTTGGACTGCTGCGATTTGATTGGTTCTTCGGCTGAGGGCGTCGGCGAGAATAAAAATATTGCTATGTAGTGTTTCGTCATCACCCAACACTCGGCAAAAAGTTACGGCAGTTCAGGCCAACATCCTCACCTAGATCTAACTTAATTTGGAACTTCACCACTTCCAACTTTTCTCTCACAAAAATTTAGAACTCAGTCTAGAAAGTATACATCATATTTTTTGTTGGCTGAAGAATGGCTGAAAAAATTCGCACCGTTGATAGTCTCCTAGCAGAAGCATCTGCCGCTTTCTTGAAACGTTTTGGCTCAAAACCTACACTTGCAGCTAAAGCTCCAGGGCGTGTGAATTTGATCGGCGAGCACACCGACTACAATGGTGGTTTTGTTTTTCCAATGGTAAGTTTTTTTTCCTTAACGCAAGTAAGAATTAAACAAATCTTAATGATAAATCTGTTGCACAGAAAACAAATGAGACCTATATTGATGACATACACTAAAATCTAGATAACATCCACTTTATTATCAAAGACGTCTATTGGCAACACCGCCACCGGCGCCTTGGCCTGACGCGGACCCTAAAAGCCTGAGATCACTGAGTTGTTGAAAGGCTATATGCGGTTACCAAACCAATTGGCAACAGTTCGGAAAGAGTATCAATTGCGGACACGAACAAGGAACAAGAATTATATCTAGATTTGACTCTCTTCCGTGATAAAATAAAGGAATAAACTCAATGGTCTAGATTACTCTCTTGTCGTCCACATTCGAAACTCTTCGCCCGACGGCCTGTTCTCAAACGAATTTTGTGATTAAAAAAATTTTTTTTTCTACTTAGTTCAATGATATGTAAATTTTGACTTGCATATCTATCAGCGCGCACAGATACTAAGAAAATTTGCAGCACAAATTGTAATGTAACATGAAAGACCTAAAACTGCAAGAAAACTACCAAGTTCATGAAAAATGATACAAGTTTTATCTTCTAAAACAAAGAGAGATTTTGCTAAGGTTTACACATTGAAGAATAAAGACTCTTGAAAACTAAAGACTAGTCGAATGGTAGGAGACCAAGAGGGAAATTTTCCTAGTGAAGTGTGCTGAAGAAATCAAATCATTTGGAAAGACTTCCAGATGAGAATATGATTTCTTGTTCTACTAAGCATTCAGCAAAACAAGTAAATGAAATGATTTTTATGAGAATTAAATTAATATAATGCAAAGAGCAAATATGATATGATTTTTTTTTCAGCTGAAAAAAAAAAAGTTTTATAAACAAGGATGTAAAGGCCTACTTGTATAAGCAATTCATTTGCCTTAAATTCCCCCCTTCCTTCTCTCTCCCAGCAAATGATAAAAAAACGGTATAACATACCTTCTCAGAAAATCAATGAGGAAGTAAATTTTGGAAGGCATGGATTTCACAAGGAAGCATAGGCCTTTTTTTTTTTTATCACAATCGTGTAAAGACTTTATCATACAAATTTAATGAGTTTTATTTGAAATTTTACAAGGTAATAGAATAAGAGTGAAAAATTATGGCAACAGAGTTATAAAGTGGAATGGAAAAAAAATTGTAAAATAAAAAGACAACAGACAAAAGATACGTAAAGATCCACAGACAAGGCAAGGGACAATTAATCATGCTGTGAAAATGTCAGTGTTTTGTAGTTCAGTTAATTTTTTGACCAGTAAAACCTATGGTTTGGAATTGTAGGTAAATTGTTGCCTATCATCTTTTTATTTTTGCATTTCTTGTACAAGGCACTGCCAATGGTGACTGTGGTAGTTGGCTCACCCACTAAAACTGGAACATGCAGGGTTGAAACACTAACGCCAGGAACTGATGAACCCCAGTACACGGAATTTGCTATTGACAATCTGGAAAAGGGCAAACCTAAATGGTGCAACTATGTCATTGGTGTGACGGCTCAGATGCCTGGTAAGTTTCAAATCCATAGACATATATGAAAAAATAAAATTTGTATTCCCCCCTAGGGATTTACAATAATATTTAAGAGGCCAAAAAAAAATAATTCAGAGAGAGCTGACCAAAACGGTTGAAGGATTTAGATAACTGAACAGCATGTAGTAAGTGTAAAACATCTCTCGTCTTGGAGAACAAGAATTGATAGAAATATAGTGGAGCATTTGATTGAAATCTTTGGCTGAAAAAGAAATAAATATTTAGAAAAATTGGCCAGAATTTTTTTTTATTGTCTCGCTAATCAAGTATACATCCTGCATGGCACATTTTAACAAAAATAATTTAAAAGGCTATGTGAAAAGAGATACCACCTTTTTTTTTTCCATTGAAGGAGAAGAACATAATGGATGAATTCTACAAATTAAATCAATCAAGGCAAAATTTTCATGTCATAAATTCTGAGTAAGCCAATTTGGGAAAATATTTGTACAACAGTGTTGTGTTGCTTCACTTTGTTTTCATAAGTTGAATCTGGTAGTTGTGATTTTCTACTATCAATCAAATGGCATCTTTCAGCTTCTCAAATTTCTTATTTGTTACGATGAATTTTAATTTTATTAGCTGACTAAAACTGTACAGAAAACTGTAGAGATGCATGCGTGCCCTATAGTCTGTCATGTGGCATCCATTAAATCTTGCAAAATGCCTTCACTGAACCTTAAGAATTGCCTACTTTATATTTTGGTGTGTCACATGGATTACACACAAAGTGGAAGGGTCAGATATCATTTCTTGATTTTTTTTATAAAGTTTTTTTTTTTTTAGGGTGAGCAGTCTGACTGTGTTCAGAAAATCAGAAACAAACTGTATTTTTAATTTTGTGTGCGTTCCTTTTCAGGGAAAGTACCATCCTTTGATGCTGTCATTGTTTCCTCGGTTCCCTTGGGTGGTGGAGTAAGCAGCTCAGCTGCCCTGGAGGTTGGTGTGTACACATTGCTGGAGCAAATGGAAGGGGTTAAGTCAAATATAGCAACAATAGAAAAGATTCTGAAGTGCCAGCGGGCCGAGCATGAGTTTGCTGGAATGCCATGTGGGATCATGGACCAGTTCATTTCCATGATGGCCCAAGAGGGTCACGCCCTGCTGCTGGATTGCAGGTTAGTCATCAGATTTCCTTAGTGTTAATTTTTTTTTTGAGTGTGTCTGAAATAGATTCTATTTAGTATCTGAATCTCAAACTTTAGGCTCTCATCATCTGTGTATGAATTGTCCAAAAAAAATTGTGGGTCTAATAATGATCACAAGAGGTTTTTTTTTGTGTGTGTGCTTGATTTCGCCCAATTTTTTTCTGACTGGGTGAGGCCTACTAAAGGCGGGCTGGAAAAAGCTATTAAAAGTTCTTGTAAGTTAAGAACAGATACTTTAACTTCAGTGCCACTGGTGCCCCCATGGTTCTAGAGGTGCATACAGTATCTCCAAAGTTCATCACAATACTTATACTCATCATCTTTAAAAAAGGAATGTGTGAGGTAAACCAGGTAAATCAGGCACAAGTCACAGTTTGGACAAATAAGTTATGATTTAAAATACTTATTCAGAATAAAAAAAAAGCCTTATATATCTGTTCCAATATTTTCAATATGTTTGTGAGTTTGGAGATTGTATTGTAAGTTGAGTCCTTAGAAATTTTAAGTGCGGAAGAATCCAAAACAACGTGTGAGTGCTTGCCTCTGGATGCCTCACAAACCTTTTTTTTTTTTTGTCTGGGGACAGATTTTTTGAAAAGTTGTTGTTTTCTTGCTCTTTATTACAAACTTTCATCCTTGATCCTTGCTGCAGATCGAACCAAGGTCGGTTGGTCCCATTAGCTGATCCAAATTTAGTGGTCCTGGTGACCAACTCCAATGTGAAACATGAGCTGACTGGGTCCGAGTACCCAACCAGAAGAAGGCAGTGCCAAGAAGCAGCGAGGGTGCTTGGGGTGTCCACACTGAGAGATGCTACTGAAGCATCTTTACGAGGTCAGGAGGGTCAAGAAATTTGAAAAATTTATCATTTTTAGTCAATGCTGACATGCTTTACATTTATCATGTTGATTGCAGGCACATGCATTGAGAATTTTTTTTTTTTAATTTGACTTAAAAAGAATGAGGTGTATTGTCGTCCCAATATGAGGTGTTTTGCATTAGGAAAATGTATTGAAATTGGGTACAGTCATTGTTGATTTATGTGTCTATTTATACAAAGTTATAGCAAGGTTCTTTCTCTGAGAATGAGTAGAACGATTTTCTTTTCTTTTTCTGTAAAATTTAATTCTGGAATGAGTTTACTCATATCTTTGAGTGAAATGTAAAAGAAGAAAAAAAACTTAGAGCTACATAGAATTCACTTGATTTGTTTGTAACGTCAGATTTTTATCAAGATTCTTTTTTCTCTTTCATTTGATTTGGTCATAACGTGGTTATCATCTGTCAATATTACAGCAAAGAGAGGCTCTGTCGACGAGGAGACTTTCCGGCGAGTACGTCATGTGATCTCTGAGATTAAGAGAACAGACGAGGCTGCAACAGCCCTGGAAAATGGAGATTATAATCAGTTTGGAAAACTGATGGTACAGAGTCACAATTCCCTCAGGTAGATTAGATTTTTTTTTTCTTGTTGTCACTCTATATAATAATGAATACTTGTAGCTGTCCTCCCTTTTTTTTTTAGTTTACAATTTTTACTGTTTGTATTATTGTTGTTTTTCCACTGTTATTATTACTGTTTTTTACATTATTATTATTTTTGATGATTTTTTTTTGTCTTGCGTCCAGTCCAAATCGGTCAGAAGTTGCATTTTGAACATTTCAAGCTGTTGAAAGAGCCTCAAATTTTTTTCTGTGATGTTTTTTGATGATGAAAACTGAATAGAGCTCTGTCACTTCTATGCCGAGGCAAATTGGGTTTAAACTTTTTGAAAAGAAAAACGACTCAAAGAAGAAAAAAAGCGACTTAATTTTTTTTTCACAAAAGTGTTATTTATAAGTGACATCTGATTCATCAGGACTTGTCTCAAGACATTTGATTTTGCTTTTTGCAACCAATAGAATGTAGACAGCCTGACAAACTGTTGCTTGTATCGAAATCAGCATTTAAAAATTCATCCCTACATTCTTACTTTGTGTGTTTGTGTGTGTGTGTGTAGAGTAGTACCAACTGTGGATTTGTGTGTAGAGTAGCACTGTCTGAGTGTTTATGTCTGTGAAGAGTGGCGCTGCCTGTGTGTGCTCGTCAGCGATATCAGCTAGGGATCAAGCACAGTGTTTTGCCTAAAGCTACATGGGAGTGCAGAAAGTTCTTGTTGTCAGGAAAATCAAGTCGTCAGAACCAATAATGATTTCCAGGATAATTGCAAGCAACAGATGCTTTTTCTGTTTTCAGAATTCATTAATAAAAAGAACTTTTCATGAACATCTTCATAGTTATGCATAGTATAGTAGGGTATATCTATCGTTACAGGGCATAGTTGGGTATGTCTATCCTTAAAGTATCATTACAATGCATAGTTGGGTATGTCTATCGTTACAGTATCATTACAGCGCATGGTTGAGTATATCTATCCTTAAAGTATCATTACAATGCATAGTTGGGTATGTCTATCGTTACAGTATCGTTACAGCACATAGTTGGGTATGTCTATCGTTACAGTATCATTACAATGCATAGTTGTGCATATCTATCGTTACAGTATCGTTACAGGGCATAGTTGGGTAGTCTATTGTTACAGTATCGTTACAGCGCACAGTTGGGTATGTCTATCGTTACAGTATCGTTACAGCGCACAGTTGGGTATATCTATCGTTACAGTATCGTTACAGCGCATAGTTGGGTATGTCTATTGTTACAGTATCATTACAGCGCATAGTTGGGTATGTCTATCGTTACAGTGTCGTTACAGCACATAGTTGGGTATGTCTATCGTTACAGTATCGTTACAGCGCATAGTTGGGTATATCTATCATTACAGTATTGTTACAGTGCATAGTTGGGTATATCTACAGTATCATTACAATGCATTGCCTTTCTTTGTATAACTTGCAGGGATGACTATGAGGTCAGCTGCAAAGAACTTGATCAACTTGTCGAGTTTGCTATGGAGAAGAAAGGTGAGGGAGTGTACGGATCACGTATGACTGGTGGTGGATTTGGTGGCTGCACTGTCACTTTGGTTCAAGCCAGAAATGTCAATCAAGTTATAGAACATATTGATGTGAGTATCACACTTTTTTTTTTTCCTTTGGGGGAAGGGGAAGATGTTTAAGCACTTACCAGTTGTTATCGGTAGCCATTTTTGTAAATGTGTTTGTTTATTTTAATGGGTTTTTTTAATACTTGAAGTTTTTGTTGATGTTTTTTTTTTTTTTCTACTTTTTTCTTATCATAATTTTTGAGTCTCAAAGGGGACATTTTTATCTCAAAGATCAAGCTACATTGAAAATATTTAATTCTGTGAAAATCATTGCACCAGAGAAAACTAGCCAGTGGCGTATATTGATCATTCGCCAAGATATGAATATTTTATTTTTGTTTACCCAAGAAGGATGAAGAGCAGATTAAAAGGGCACTATTTCTGGTTTTTCTCTAAACAATTTGAAAAGTAGGATAAGTAAATTTCTTTTTTTTGAAGTTTTCACCTCCTTTCTCATGGAATTGTATTTTGTTTCATTTATTTTTTTTCTTCTTTGGTGTTTAAATTTTGTCTGGCTGGCAGAGCTTAATTAACTTGTGTTATTAATTTTTTTTAAATCTCTGCAGACAAGATACAAAGCAGCTGGAAACCAGGCCACATTTTATGTTTGTCCACCGTCAGAGGGAGCAAGAAAAATCACTGTTTAAGTGTCATCTTGGGGAAGCAAAGAAGATGATTTTATAAGTGTCATGATAGGGAAGCAAAGAAGATGATTTTTTGTGTCATATCTGGGGAGCTAAGAAGATGATTTTATAAGTGTCATCTGAGGGGAGCAAAGAAGATGATTTTTTAAGTGTCATATCTGGGGAGCAAAGAAGATGATTTTATAAGTGTCATATCTGGGGAGCTAAGAAGATGATTTTATGTGTCATATCTGGGGAGCTAAGAAGATGATTTTATAAGTGTCATCTGAGGGTAGCAAAGAAGATGATTTTTTAAGTGTCATATCTGGGGAGCAAAGAAGATGATTTTATGTGTCATATCTGGGGAGCTAAGAAGATGATTTTATAAGTGTCATCTTAGGGAAGCAAAGAAGATGATTTTTTAAGTGTCATATCTGGGGAGCAAAGAAGATGATTTTATAAGTGTAATCTTAGGGAAGCAAAGAAGATGATTTTATAATTGTCATATCTAAGGAGCAAAGAAGATTGTTGTATAATTGTCACCGCAGAGGGTGCAAATAAGATCATTTTACAAGAGCAGTTTTGTCTCGTTCTATTTCTAAGAGAGAGGGGTGGAGCAAGATCTCATTGTTCAATTTGGAGCATCTGAGCATCTTTACTATTTATTTACATCATCAGTATATTTTTATATTTTCTTTTTGAACGCGTGCAATGATCTATCCATTGAAGAAACATCACATATTCATTTATTGCTTTGCGTTTTGAACGCAATGTTAAGTCCATTGAAGAATTATCACGTATTAATTTATTGCTTCATTTCACTCCACTTTATGTTTTTGAAAACTTTAATATGAATCTCAGAAAATGTATTTTTTAAAATTATTAGTAAAGTCGTTTTACAGAGCAAAAATGTACTCTTCACATTTTTGAAGAGCTTTTTTTTTAAAGTCTTTTATTTTCATTTCATTTTTTATTTTATTGTTTATGTTTAGTATTGTTAATACCTGTCCAAATATGTGTATAACATTGATTTAAAACTTTTTTTTAACATGAAAAAGGGGGGGGGGGGGGGGAGGTTATGTGAAAGTGACCATTTCTTTGTCATTGTATCTATGTGACATTTTTTTTTCTTAATTTATCAATGAATTAAAAGGCTGAATCTCTCTATCCCGAGATGTAGAGCAAAACGGTTTGTTACTGTACTTTTGAGAATATTTTTTTTTTTTTTCATTTCTTTTCCCCTAAAAAAAAAAAATCAATATAATGGAAAACATACTAACTTAAACAAAGGTGAACAACTCAGGATAGTGTTTTGTTTGAACGAGTTTAGGTTGGTTAGCAAGTTTGTCTAGTACATTCAATCATCCATAGCAATCGTCCAGTCATTTTTAAATCAATTTGTCGTGAGACCAGTCCAAATGGGTCACGACCTAACATTTCCACCATTTTCAAACCGTGGCACAATCTAAAATTCTATTATGTGAGAACTGGATCTAGACATGTTAACACATGAGCCTTTCAACAACGTTTTAAATTTTTTTCCGAATGTCTCCTAGGGAAAGACCTTCTATTCATCGTTTTTCTTTCTCACAAGACTTAGTGTAGTTGGCCATTTCCCCTTCAGTAGGGCTGGTCTGGAGACATTAATTCTTGATGGGAGTGAAGGAAGTACCTGCATTTTTTTTTTTCAGTTCATGAAAAGTTAAACATACTGATATTGATTTGTGATACATTATTTTGTGACACCGGTGCAAGAAACTACCTGTATCATATCTTTGATCAATCACAGAAACAGATTTTTTTTTGTTTATTTTATTGCCATATCTGTAGAAAGCTAATTTCATGATTGGACATAATGATCTGATCATGGTAAAACATGTAATCCAGCTTCTAAGCTCCATGCAACTGATCTTCAAAACAAATATGTCATCATTTTACATGTAATAAAAAATGGAAGTATTTATATGGCAATATCATTTCAGCCAATGTATTTTTATGTTGGTATTTTTTTTCTTTTGGACTGTTTTTTTATTTTTTTTTTTTTATACAGCTGGTGTTATTCAGTGAAATAAAATACAACAAAATATTCTAATATGTGTTAGATTACAGGTGCTTCATGAAAAATACGATGCAATTTCTAAATGAGCGACCACTCATTTCTAAAGTTTCTATTTTAGTATTTATTGAGTAGGAGGAAAAAACAATCAAGGTATTCGTTTTCCTACTAGAATCTTCTACTTGGACCCAGCATTCTTTAGAATTATATCATTGATGAACCTTTCACTTTCAGTGGAGAAGGTAGAAGGTAAATTTTTTTTTTACCTCCATTTTTTTTAAAGCAACAAGTATAATAAAAAAAATTGCTATCATGTCTTGAAGGACCAAAACTTTTTATCACATTTTCTATTTTTTTTTATTTTGTGCTTTGAAGAATCTCAGAATCAAATGTGTGTAAACTTATTTTGACTGTTTTTATCGACACAATTGCCTATTCTTCCTCTGTACAGTCTTGTTTTCTTATTTTGCTATGCAATCAAGCCAGAAGTATGAAACAAAGCAAAAAACAATGAGTTGTCAGTTCTGAATTACACCCAAAATTGTATTGCAAAGATTTGCTGCTTGTGGGTATTCCCAAATCTTTTTTTTTTTGTTCTGACTTGATTCTGTCCATGCATTTATTTGATGGAACCTCTGACTGAGTGTTGAACTTTTTTTTGAGTGGTAATTACACTATAACCACTAGACTTGTCTGCGACTTTTCTTTTTTTTGTTTGCCAAATAATTGCATCCTCCCTTAGTGCCCACTAATTGTGATTTGTTATATATCAGTAATTGATTTTTACTTCCTATATGATTCATACAGAAACCTAAAGGGACCTTGAAAATTTTAAGTATATATTTGTCTCAGTCAACTTTACTATTATATTAGGATTTTTATATTTGTCTCATATCTATTGCCCAAGCCATTCTATCAAAGAACCACAGTTATAAAGACATGCTACTGTGGGCCAGTACTTTTGTTGGACTTTTGTAGCAGATTGGCAAAGGTGATAGCAATCACTCACAATGCAAGCAAATGTATTCTTTTTTAATCCCATAGTATTTTTTGATGCTTGTAAATTCTTTTGTCATGAGAACAACCAATTTTGTTTTGACATTACATGCATTTCATAACATGGGAGATTCTTCAGTGTGGTGATGCTTATTAATATATATATATTTTTTTTTTAATACTGCAAATCGACTATAAGTCTTAAGACATGTCTTTCTTGACACATTGGATGTTGAAAATAACAGTTTTGAAGGAAATTACATTTAAAGCACATTGTTTTCCTTCTTTACAATGCTTTGATTTAAAATTTGAAGACTTGTTTTGTGGCACAGAATCATACCATCTGTATGGTTGCATTCACCATTGGATCTCTTTGAAAAAGATGCCATATATATGATTTTAAAATGTGTTAAATGAAACTTGAGACACACAAGGTCTCAAGACATCCTGTCGTACATCATTTCGTTGTATGGACTTGGGTCACCAGATTTTTTTTCTTTCTTCTTTTCTCATCCACAACACATGAGGTTTTTTTTTATGCCTAGATCTTGATAAAGAATGAAAGCAGTTTGGATTATCTTAGATATGTCGCTAAACAATAAAACTGTGCACATTTAGTTATAGGGCCATAGGCTAATTTCTAGAGTGAGTACCCATTTTTTTCACAACAAAAAAAAAAAAAATGGGGAAAATTGGCCATTAACACTTGGTGGGTTAAACAAACTTGACTGACTTAGGGATTGATAAAAGTTCTCTACTTTGTGTGCAACATTCTCAATGCCACCATAAGCAATCATGGAAATCCCGCAGAATGCAGAGATGCTTTCCTAGGGCTGACTGGAAATAAGTTCTTACTCTCACACATGTATTTGGATGGTTGGTTCTTTGTCTTTTCTTTTTTCCAAACTTTGGGTTTTGCAAGATTGGCCCGAAAAGTTTTTTTTTCTGTCTTCTTTAGTTTCATTTTAAAATTTTGCTGTAACTGCTTAAGTCCCAAAAGTGTCAAGTCACACTTCCTTGCTCTGGTCCAAAAAGTGTCAAGTCACATTTCCTTGCTCTGGTCCCAAGAGTGTCAAGTCTCACGTCCTTGCTCTGGTTCCAAGAGTGTCAAGTCTCACGTCCTTGCTCTGGTCCCAAGAGAATCAAGTCTCACTTCCTTGCTCTGCCTAAAGTGACAAGTCTCACTTCCTTGCTCTCAAGGTTAATTTTTATGTTGTTTTTATTTTTTAAATTTGTCTAGTTAAATAGTTAATCAGTGACTGAGCTGCCCTTATATCTTACTATTTTGTGCTTTTAATGCTTACTTTGCCTTGCCATCGATTTTAATTCGAATAGTTTTTTTGTAGATATTGTATTGCCTTATCCATAAAAGGTCAGGGGTACAAGAGTGTGTTTGTTCACACAAGCTGACAGTCTGGGCTGTGGGTGTAGGCCACCCCTTCTGTCTTTCAAACATTGAATGGAAAACTGGTCTTTCATACTCACTAAGTATAGTGTGATGGAGTAATATATCCTGTGGCCTTGCCTTGCCTTGTGCTGTTAGTTTGTGTTATATTTTTCAGCGTAGCTGCGGAGGAAAGTAATGTTAAACTTGTGTAGCAAAGACAAAGGCAAGGAAAAAATCCTTAAGGATTAGTCTTTTCTGAATCAAGTTTGCTCCGCATATTCACTACTGCATGAGCTAAGGCTCAGTGGCTCAAAAAACTGGCAATGACACTGAAATCTGAAAATTTCTAGCCTGTCCCTGGCTCTCTGCCTGACGAGGGTCACAAAAGCCCAGGATCACCAAGCAGAGCTTAAGCAAGATTATGTAACAAACACACAATATTTGTCTGATAGGGACTTTTTGACAAAAAACTGTTGCCTTTGAAATCCATTTTTTTGTTTCAAATGTTTTCTTTAAATTTGCATTTTCAGCAGGAAGGCAAAATCCAAAATTGTCACCATTTTTTATTAAAAAAATTTGGAGTAAGTTGAAAACATTTCTGTCTCATGTTGGACTGTTCCGAAACCAGCTAAATCATACTCAAGGCTAAATTGCCATATAAGGGAACAAAAACAAAAGTTTGTTTTTTTTTTGTGTTTTTTTTAAATGTTTACAATTTTTTAATCCAGTATTTTTCATTCTCGTGTTCTTTTGAACATTTCATATATAATATTATTTCAATTGTGATGCTATTTTTTCACCACCATTGCTTCACTTGTGCAACAGGACAGACAGTTGCAGTCAGCAGCAGAGGTGATATCATGGCTTATAGATTAGGGTTTTGTTTATCATTTAAACTATGAGCTTTTGAATTTTGTTTTCTTTTGGGTTTTGATTCTTAGGAGTTGAATAATTTTGTGTTTCGTTTTTTTTGCTATCTAGAATTTAGAAGTGGACTATTTTTTCTTGTTATTATATACATGTAGAATAAATGTATGGTTTATATTGCAAAAAATAAAAGGAAAGTTGTTTTTGTTTTTTTTTTTCTATTTCCGTGTTTCTCCACATTGGATTTTTATTGTAGAGAAGAAAATTGTGACACATTTTGTTTCTCTTTTATCTTATTGCTTTTTAACCGCTAGTAATTTTGAAATAAATCAAATTTTTTTTCAAAAAAAAAAAAATGGTCTTTAATGTGTTGGTTGTTTTCATTTTGTCTTTACTTCATTTATGTTTTGAATTTTATGTAGTACAAAGGTAAGAAGAAAGAAAAGAAAAAGAGCAGTAGGCCTACAATGGAAGTCACTCAATTTGTATCTAAAGTACATTTTGTAGGCTCTGCTTTTGATGATGTTTTCTTCAGGTAAATTCAATACATCAGGATGACCAGGCTTTGGTCAAAATTCCTTGAATAAAGTGAGTTTATGGCTGACAATAGTTGAAGTATTATAGGAAACCTGTACAAATGTATCATTTTTTATTCTTTAGATCAAGACATAATATATTCATGCACAGTTCATCAAACTTTCCCTATTTCATATCGTCACACGAAAACAAAAAAAACATACTAACACAACAGTCTGTCTCCTCTGGCTGCACTGCCTGCTCATCTCAGGAGTTTGATACACGCAAAGTGGAAATCGCATTTTTCAGAAATTTGTACTACATAATATTATGCTAACATGCTGAAAGTTTGTTTTTCTTTCCCCCTCTGCTACAGACTAGTCTTTTAAATGCAGTGTCAGCCACAGTATCTACAGCCGGTTGTCTGATCACAATTTTTCCCTCTTTAAATGAACAATGAAGAGCAACACTAGGTAAAGAACTGGCCAGTTGCTCGGGTTATTTTTAAAATTTTTGTCCTGTCTGAGCATCAATGCTTGCACTTTGGCAGCTTCCACTCCAGTTGTTGCTAAGTCAAGGCTGGTCAATTGTTTACATTTTCATACAGAAGAATAAAAGGTTAACCTGCTTTACTTTTGTGAGTATCAATAAATCATTAAACTTTCAATGGCATAAAAAAAAATTAAAATGGGGTTTCATAAATTCCAAGTTGTTTGGAGGATTCAAATATTTTTTTTTCCCAAGCAAGACAAAAATGAAAGAAGTCAACAAAAATGCTTTTAAAAAAATTTCCAAAATGACATCTTCTTGCCCTCTGTTT
>BLXT01007807.1:1437648-1450223 GCA_019648995.1 Plakobranchus ocellatus
CCCCCTCTCTCTCTCTCTCTCTCTCTCTCTCTCTCTCTCTCTTTCTTTCTCTCTGTCTTTCTCTCTCTCTCTCTCTCTTTTTTCTTGTTCATGTTATTGTATAATTGTGGGAAAGTTGGGATGGTATCCGGATACTTTAAACAAAATATTGTGTACTTTGCTTCTTTAATTTAAAAAAAAAAAACCAATACTTACTGACTGAGCATAAGGCATGAAAGAAGTTGAGAACCAATTTTGCTCATGTTGAGAGTTTAGTTTCTTTGCATCCCATTTTAATGGGGAAGAAAAAATCTTTTTTTTATAGTGGATGCAAAAACGCAATTTTTTTTTTATTGTTTGAAATATAAGATGATATCTGGATCCTTTCAACAAAATATTGTATTCTTTGCTTATTAATTAAAAAAAAAAAATGAGGATAGGCATTGAAAGAAGTAAAAGCCAATTTGGCTCTTTATGATGATTCTGTTTCTTCTCTTCACTTTTTATGGGGAAAAACATTTTATATACTTTGGAAGCAGAATTACTAAATTTCTGCATGAATTTCTCAATTTTCCAAGTGAGTGGAGTTACCTCGGTCGGATGTTCATTTATTTTGTATGGTTTGGATTAAAATTTTTCAATGTAAATTTTTGTGTCCTTGATAATGTGCAAAATAAATTTGGCAAAACAGTCAAAGTTTTTAAGATAATTTCCGTAATTTTTCCTCTATACAATGCATTGTTTACAGAAATCTTCAGCGGAGTTTTGTGAGGAGCATGGCATCAATGACGTGGAGAATGATTTTACAGAGGAGGATTACAAGACCATCACCAACTACAAACTCTTCAGCCAGTACATGCGACCTTTGATCTCAAAGGAAAATCCAAAGGTATGTTTTGTTTCAGATGTTCATTAATACATTGCTTCAAATAAAAATGTTTTAAGCCAGTTTAGTTTGAAAGGTACATTTTTTTCTGGAGGTGTTGTGCTCTTTTTTTCAACTTACAATACTAAAAGCATTGTGGGTGAAACTGTAATTATTTTCATCATTTTAAAACCAACTTTAATCAAAGCTTTTTCATAAGTCTCAAAGACAAAGTAGACTCATTGTACACAAAACAAGAATTTCTTCTTTCTCCCCAAGCACACACATATACACCTGTGTATTTTATGTTAAAATGAACATACTGCCTTATGGTCCGACATTAACCATTATTTGACCAGAAGACACGGATGATAAAAGTATAACTGGCCACCAGAAGCCATTTTTGTGTTGACACACTCTGAAATAATCCAAACTCAGTTTTCTCAGCTTCAGCTAGTTTGTGAAACTTCATCGCATTTTTCTCAATTCCATTTGTAAAACCAATCACAAGAATCCTCAAATCTATATTTCCTGATTTTCATTTCACATTTTCTCTTTGACGCCTATAGATACAGCAACAAAAACTTGTGACGATACTGGGCATGAAATGGCGTGAATTTGTTGCCAACAATCCCCTTAAGGGTGAACGCCCGCCTGACATCCCTGCTCCTGTTATTGTGTCGGTAAAAACACCATCTGGCTCGCCGGCCACACCACAGAGAGGTAAGGGTCCTGCTTTAATAGATGGTAACTTGCGTTTCAGCTAAAATAAACCTCTTCCATCCAACACTGATTTTGATCAGTCTACTGAACAATACTATCTATTGGTTAAAAAGAAAGATCTTAAAGTCATAAAAGTTTTATGTTCGCTCAAAGATACTTGGATAAAAAAAGGGCGATGGATAAACAAAAAAGTGTTTTCAAACTAATTTAAAAAAACCCAATAATATTCAGCTAACAATTGAATGTGTTTTATTACAGATAAAACTACATCCTTTGTACATTTCTTTGATTCAGCAAACCTTTTTTTATTATTCTCTTCATCCTCCATCAGATGCTGATGATGATGACTCAGAGGATGATGATGAAGAATCCAATTCTAAGTCAGGCTCGAGGAAGAGGTCGAAGGGGAAGAAAGCTGTTGCACCGCTCAAGATCAAATTGACCAAGAAAAGACGCCGAAAGAAGGGCTCTGTAAGTGTCATTCTGTCTCCGGAAATCTAAACATTGCACGACATGCCTTGAAACCACTACCTATGCTTGAGATATTAGAAAAAGCTTTATATCTTGGAATAAAATTAGGGCCCTTTGCATTATCAGTGAAGAGAACTTCAAGCCAGAAAAAGTTGTGGAATTCCATTTTTGAAAAATCTTTGGCTTTTGATTGTCAACTCGTTTCATCATAATGTGCAGTAAAACATATTGTTGGTATTGTTAGAAAGACACTGATATTATGCATTAGTTATCAAAATGTGAAGCTCACCTTCAAGTTTGCCAACCTTTTTTGTTTTTCATTGATTCGTGTTTTGAAATTCGAATGTGGCAATAAATACAATGAGTTTATCTCTTTAAATATTTTTGTTTGCTTTTTTGTTTGTTTATAACACTCCTCATTACAATTTAGGAATTGTAGATTTTAAAAAGCTGTTAGAAAGTAAAAGAATGGGTATATTCTAGGATGGCAAACTATTTACAAATATATTTTCCTTTATTTTTGGGCATTCTTGAATCCGTCAAAACCTGAACCTTTCCTAGGATGAGGATGGAGACAAAGGTTTCAATACGAGTGACGAGGAATTTGAGAGACAGCTAGAGGAGGCAGCGCTGGTGAAGGACCAGGAGAAGGACAAGGCGGGCAAGAAGAGGGGGGCAAAGAAAGGGAGAGGAGCTGGAGGCCGGCGTAAGAAGACCAAGACAACGAACAAGTATCCTGACGATCCTGATGCTGAAGGTTATGAGGTGAGAGGAGTTGTTATTTGAAAACTGGTTTACAGAGACTTTTTTGCATGTTAAGTAGGAAGTATCGTTACTCATTTAGTGAAAGCAGATCACTTCATGCTGTTTTTTTCCTTTGTACTCTTAATGTGCTTATCCTCACTTCAAGCTTTCCAAAGATGGATTGATTAAGTCTTTGGTTTGCTTTGTAATATTCTAGAGAGAATTCATTCACAAGATCTTGGTACCAGTTTATATTGTAAATCACTGATTTTGAGTAAAAGATTAAAAAAAAATAAATTTTATTGTATTTCTTTGGGATGCTGGAACAAAAAAAAAACTTATTTCAGTTAATAACTATACAAATATTTCTATGTCTATTCTTTACCCATTGCAGATGAACAAAAAGAATTTCAAAGATATATTAGTAACTTGTAAATGAAGATGCAGCTTGTGGCAGTATTTGACTAGTTTAAATCCATGTATAGTGTGTGAACTAAAAGTTCCTCTTATCTTGATGTTCAGCTCTTAAAGATTTTGCTGAACTATTTTGCCCAAGTAAATACTCAAAGACGAGCTTCATGAAAGTTTTAACTTTAAAAAATGTTTTTTTTATTTCTCCCAGTCAAATTTTCAAAGCTTGATATCACCTCATAGAGACTGGGCCATACAACATAAAAGACAAAGAAAAGATAAAATTGTGAATTCTATGTGCAGTGTTTGGCAGTGATGAAAGCGAGTGAAAAAGCAAATGTATTTGAAAATGACTAATTATTTTGGCATCTGGTTTTCCAGACAGAGCACCAGGACTACTGTGAGGTGTGTCAGCAGGGAGGAGAGATCATCCTGTGTGACACGTGTCCCCGAGCCTACCACCTGGTCTGTCTGGAGCCAGAGCTGGAGGAAGCACCGGAGGGGAAATGGAGCTGTCCACACTGTGTGAGTCTGGTGTAGCATGTCCCAAACCTGGACAGGGTGGAGAATGGCCTGTGGGTAGGCATGTTGGCAGAGGCAATGTGAAAGCAGAAAGGAGGCTGGGAATCATCCGCCTAAAGGCTCAATGCGACCTTGTCGTCAGCCCATCAAAAGATGGTTTCTGCTTTGTATTCAAATTATTATTTTAATGTGTTATTTAAAAAAAAGGAAGTTAAAAAAAAGTATGATGATTCTGCATAACATGGTAAAATTTCAGCCTTGGCCATGCCCAGCCTGAGAAAGATTTCACTCATGTTGTCAGCTCTTGGTCAAAGAGGAAAAAAATTGACCAGATTGATCCGTTACTCAAAAATTCCATGTATAAGATAATCAGTAATGAAAATCTTGTGCAAGGACTTGGCAAGTGTTACTTACGATAGTTATTGAATTGACTTTTACCCCCTTAGGTATGGCTGAGTAGAAAAATCGGTAAATTTGTGATGTTTTATTTCTTTTCATTTGCATCTGCCATTAGGAAGGGGAGGGCATCAAGGAGCAGGAGGAAGATGATCACATGGAATTTTGTCGTGTGTGCAAGGATGGGGGAGAACTGCTGTGCTGTGACCTTTGCCCCTCAGCGTACCACACCCACTGTCTCAATCCTCCAATCAAAGGCGTACCTGATGGAGAGTGGCATTGTCCCAGATGTTCGGTGAGTTTTTTCCTGCAGAGTAACATACAACCAATATTTATGGAAGAAGAATCTTTTTTGTATTTTACACTATTTCAGTAACAATGTATCAATGTAAAAACTCTGCTTTTGGGGGGAAGTATAACTGAAGTAAAAGTCAGTTGAATAGATATGTCCTTTTTTTTTTCCATCACCTGTTGCAGTTCATTCTAGATAAGGGAACTCTTGGCACAGATTTTAACTGACAAAAAATTTAATTTCTTCAGATAACCTATGAGCAAATAAAAAGAAATTTAAAATTCCTTATGTCGTCACTAATTTATATTGTGCCTCAGTGGATATTATGTATTGCCGAGGAATTAATAAGAATCCTTCTTCCATGTTTGATGACAGGTGCAACTCAACTTAGGGAAAGAAACTTAAGATTACCAGAAAAACAAACAAGTTTTTAAAACAAAGAGCAAAAATAAAATAAATACGTATTTCAGCTTGGCAATATACTTTGCTCTGAAGTGTAATTGTCAGTTTTAATTAATGCCGTCAAATGAAAAAGTAGACTGCATTGATCTTGGTTTTTTGAGTTTTTTTATATTTATTTATTTATTTATTTATTTATTTTTTTTTGTCTCCAGTGCAAGCCTCTGAAAGGAAAGGTGAAGAAAATCCTGACGTGGCGCTGGTGTGAACCACCCAAAACAGAAGATGAACTGGATCACACCCATCATGAACAGCCCAAAAAAGCCCTGGTGGGTCTCAAACTTTTCCCAACATTTATTTAATGGAAACTTTTACCAACTCAAACTTGTTGGAACAAAGTGACAAATTGACCAGTAACTTTACGCAATGGGAGGGGAAAAAAAAGCTCAGAACATCTTAAAAATTAATTTTTTTTTTTTTTTTGTAGGAGTGCAGAACATTTCTTTTTTCCTTACTTGAGCTGTATATTGAATGAAAGCAATTGTGTGTGGCTTTTTTTATTTCTTTTCTTTTTTATTCTTTCGATATGTAAGTCAAGCTGATCAAAATAGAGCCAAACTGTAAAATCTTATAATTTCTGCCCTAATCATAGCTTGTTATAAGCGCTTACGAAAAGGAAGCAACTGTTTGATCAAAGTATGCTCAGAGCCAATGTACATATTGTCAGAAATGATATGAGCGTGACTGCTCACTTAAAAAGATTTCCATCCCTATCCTCCCAAAGTTCTTTTTTAAAATCTCATCTGTCAAGTTTTTTTTTTTCTAAATGAGGTTTTGCATAGACTAATTGGTTATTCGACAGACTCTGACGAGCTGTCAGTATGAAAATCATGAAACTTGGAATGAAAAAGATTTCCTTCAACTTTATCTTGTGAAGATTGTACATCTTTGAAAAAACTTCAAATCTTTTTTTCAGAAACCTCTGCGAGAATTCTTCATCAAGTGGGCAGATATGTCCTACTGGCATTGCTCGTGGGTTTCTGAGCTTGGGGTGAGTGTGTGGTTTCGTTAACTTAGTTTTTTTCTTCTTCTTCTTTTAATTTCTTCAATATATGAATCCAAAATTTGATCAAGTGTGAGTAAAAACCTGCATCAAATGTTGATAGAATAATATGAGTAGTGTAATGAATAGTTCAGCAGGATGAATTAATATTAATAATAGTTTCAGTGTATTGAAGCGAAATCCTTGGTGCCTTAGAAACTTTAATTTCTAATGTAAGTCATGAATTTATTACCTTGTGTTCCTTTTACTCTGTTCATGAACACTGTTGAATTATGCAAATGAGCTTGAAATGCCTTACACGCTCCAGGTCATTGCCAGTGATTAAACAGCCAACTGGCAACACTTCTTGCTTGTGGTCAGTGCAGGTTTTTATATCTCAAGCACCAAATTTTGAAGGGTTGTTTTTTTTTTCATTGGCTGAAATTGTTTATCTGGTATAAACAAAAAACAGTTCTTTTGTCACTCCTGAACATTTTATTTAAAAATTGAGGTTAGATGTTGAGGAACCGCAGGAGCATGATTACCAGGAATGATAATTTAATACACTGCTAAGCTGGAAACTTGCATCCATTTTTTGCCAATTTAGGCTTTCGATTTCCACAAATAATTATAATTATTTTTATATATCTGCAGTTGGATGTGTACCATCCTGCGTTGTATCGTAACTACATCCGCCGAGTGGATATGGATGAGCCGCCTCCACTTGAAGATGGCAGCAGCTACAGGGACAAAATGAAGGAGGAGGACCCTCACAATCTAGAGGAGCGGTTCTACCGCTACGGTGTCAGACCCGAGTGGCTCAACATCCACCGCATCATCAATCATATGTAAGTATCTGCATCTCAGTGGCTTAGTAAAAACAAAATAACAAAGTTCTCTTCTCACTGATTGATGAGAGTGGTATCGTAACTCATGCTCGTGTCTAAATTATATTGTAATATCCACAATGCATTGGTGTATCTAAAGACAATGTTATGTTTAAACACAGGGATTTATGGCAAAGAAATAGTTCAAGAGATTAGGAAAGCTCTATTTAAAAGGCATTTCTCATATGCTTGGTTCATTCAGTTTCTGGTCTGAATTGTCACTTGCTGATATATAAAAAGTGTCTGTTTTTTGGCTGAAAAAAACTGTATTGAACATAAATATAGATGACTCATATCTAATCATTGGATGTGAAATTCTCTCTGAATATGTGGGGAGAATCTAGGAATGAAAACACTGGTTGTTGGAAATCTGTGGCTGGTGCTCTTGAGGATGTACCGAACTTAATTTCATTGGGCAAGCAGTTGTCACACAGTGGCTTGCGAACCTGTCCATAGATCTGTATAAGTCTAATATGAGCCAGTCACAGACACACCAGCGTAACAAAAATCTGAGATCATCTTGTTTATGGCCTGAATGCACAAAAACCCAAACTCTAGCTAATCTTCCTATGGCTGTACTTGTTGCTTTTGTCGGTAAATAAGGGATTTCACATTTCTTGCCTTTTTCCTCTGGTATCTTTCCTTAAACTATTACATTTTTAAAATTCCCACAGGGAGACAGACAAAGGCACATATTACCTGGTCAAGTGGAGGGACTTGTCCTATGACCAGGCCACCTGGGAGAAAGAGGATGCAGAAATCGCTGACCTCCAGAAATACATTGAGGATTACAAAAACCTCAGGTAGACTGACTCACCTGTAGATTGAACACTCGAGAATATCCAATGCTTCTGAAGAGAGTGCTATCATTTTAGTTGTGCTGTGTATAAAACTGAGCCAAAAAAAATCATGCTTTGGTAACACAAATCCTTATATGAATTGTAATAAAACTGGAAAAAAAAATATTTAAATGACTGGTACATCAAGAACCAGAAATTTGGTGGAAGTTCAGAACAATTATTAACTTTATGATAATTTTGTAGACCAGCCTAACCTGGAATCAAAGCTGGCAGAGAAACGTTAAAACAAATGTTCATGAGCAGTAGTTGTTTTCTATCTAATGTTTTTCCTATAGAATGAGCATTTTATTTTTTGATAAGCTCAGACAGTCATAGCAATCGCTTGTAATATTTGAATGTTTTCCAGCCTTAGCAGTGGCTGCTTATAAAAGCATTTTTGGAGTTAATTGTTTCTCACCCTACAGACTTGTGATGTACGGCAATGATGAGGCTCCGCCTGCCAAGAAAGGCAAGAAAAGTAAGAGCAAAACAAGGCGAGAGAAGAAAGAGCTGGATGATGAACTCTTGGCGCGTCTGCCTCCTGCGTATCCCACCACTGATGTATGTACACTTAATAAAATAAAATATTGACATTTCTGGGAGTTGGTCCCTATTAGTGGCATAGTGCAGTTAGTTTTTTTTAATCTTGGCTGAGAATCCTTTATCCACTTTTTCCAAAGCTTAAAAAAAAAATTAAAGCTAAAATATCACATGTTGAAATTCAAAATATGACACATGTGATTTCGTCTTAAGGTTCGTAAAGAATATCTTAAAAAAGAATACAAGCTTTATGTGTGTGTGTTTTTGTTTTTGCTATTTTCAAAATAGATAATTTCATTTTTTGAAAGGTTTTTGTCCAATAGAAATTGTTTTGCATTTGACTGCTCAAATTTATTTTCAAATTCTGAGATACAAAAGGGTAAATGACATACATAATAGAATTGGTATTTTAATTTTACACCATTATTAATTCTGATAAAGGCATTTACAAGCTAAGACCACCAAAATCAAACTGTGTGTCTCTAATAGATTAATATTATTTATAGATAGCTCTTCTGTTTCCTTTTTTTTTCTGGAAATGGAGAATACAGTGATTGGCAAAAATGTGCAGCAACCTTTCTATAAGAGGCTTGAACCTTCCATCAGCCCCTGATACAACAAGGGCCTTGCCTAGAGGCAGACAAGTTACACAAGAGTAAAAGAAAATATACAAACAGCCAGTGTTGATATTAGCCTGAAATATCCTAAACTTATTCCTGTATGTTTTGCATCGTTTCTTCAGCTCCGCAAGCAGCTTGACAAACAGCCGAAATATCTGGATGACACTGGAGGAACCTTGCACCCTTACCAGCTGGAGGGCCTGAACTGGCTGCGCTACTCCTGGGCTAACAACACTGACACTATTCTCGCTGATGAGATGGGCTTGGGCAAAACCATTCAGACCATTGTGTTCCTCTATTCTCTCTATAAGGAGGTAAATATATTAACATTCTTCCTAAATTACAGAGAAAGAATTTTTGACTTCTTAAAGACAGTTAGTCTGTTTTCCAAATGGTTATTGGGACATTAAGAATAATTTTTAGAAAAAGTTTAGAATCTTTTAATCAAGAGTTCAAAAGCAATATTAGTTAAAGAGTTAAAGAATCAAGGTTAGCTGTAGATGCGATTACAAAACTATTGTATTTTACCAACTACATTTATTAAACAATAGGCAAGATTTGGCCTTTTTTTTTTGTTTGTATTATCCTCTTTTATGTCAGGGCATGTAGCAGTTTCATTGTGTGGGATTTTTTACACTACAAGTTTTTAAAAAGTTTTTCAGATAAGATTTATATTGCTTTGAATGTTGAAAAAAAAGATTTTTTTCTTCAAAAATATCTATATGATTATGTGCTGAATTTTTCTGATTGGCATTATTATCAAGTGCCTTGCCTGTTTTGATCAGTTCTCCCCAAATATCTTAATCTGGCATAGCTATGAAACATCTGTCACTTGACCACTGAGGTAAAACTATAACCTTTTTCCTCACGGAACAATGTTTTTACTCCAGGGCCACTGCAAAGGTCCCTTCTTGGTGAGTGCTCCACTTTCCACCATCATCAACTGGGAGAGAGAGTTTGAATTCTGGGCGCCAGATCTCTATGTGGTCACCTACATCGGTGACAAGGATTCAAGGGCCGTCATCAGGTTTGATCACTCTTTTTTTTTGTTGTTTTTGAATGAGTGTTTAATTTAATAGATCCCTGTCAATTTACTCACTTATGTTGTAGAATTTTACTTCATTTTGTGTCAGTTACTGAGAAAATAAAAAGCTAAAATAAAATGTTTGCAATTTCTGCATATCTGCTCTGTGCTATCAGATTTCTTTTTGTTTTCGTTTTATTGAAAATGTCAAATATTACATTATGCTTCTGTTTCATATTTTTTCCCCCACAAAAAAAAAAAAAAGCACTTTCAGGTTTTAACTTAAACAGACATTTTGAAAGGAATTGTTGCCATTTCTGAAATTTCAGAGAGCACGAATTTTCCTTCGATGACAATGCGATCCGTGGTGGAGCCAAAGCCTCGCGCCTGAAGCAAGGCTGCAATGTGAAGTTCCATGTGCTGCTGACATCATACGAGCTTGTCAGCATCGACACAGCCTGCTTGGGCTCGGTGGATTGGGCGGTCCTGGTTGTAGACGAGGCTCACAGGCTGAAAAACAACCAGTCCAAGGTAAAATAGTTCCCAGTGTAAATGGTCTGAGAATACAACTATTTGATTCTTTGAAGTTTAAAGAGTACTATGTCTTTTCTTTCTTATCTATGAAAACAAATTTTATAAAAATAAAAAAATGTTATATTTTGATTTTTACATTATAATTAAATCAAGTGAAAATAACTTCTGTGAGCTTGTACTGCATGTAGTCTCGCTCTTCCTGCAGGAGTCATATGTGAAGTAGATAGGGCAATCATGATATTTTGCTTCATTTCTCTGCTTGGTTTTATCCAGTTTTTTTCTAGCATTTCTCAGTATAAATGCTCCAAACGAATCGCTGATGAATCTAATTACCAGCAATGTGTGAGGCTCCATGAAATTTATAGTCAGATCTTGATTTTTCTTTTACTGACATCGGGGTATCTACACACATGCTGAAGACCACATACTGTTCATGAACTTGCAAAGATTGAAAAGATAATCCAATTCTAACAGAATTATCTTTTAAAAGTTCCATTTCAATACAAGATAGAGTGAGATTTGACTATAAATCTTGTGGCGACATCAACACACATGACCTTAAATGCAAGATTATCAAAAACCAACTCTTGCTCAAAATGTGCTAGAACAATTTACAGATTTTTGACACAGTAAATAAATCCACATAAACACACTTCCTTAGAGATCTCTCTCTCTCATATCATACACCAAAACAGCTGTCACCCTTTACTTTTTTAAATGTAAAATTTCAGTCTTTTTTTTTTTTGTTTTCACTCCCCTGTGTTTCCTCAACAATCAGTTTCTTTTTTCCTCATCATCCAGTTTTTCCGAGTCCTTGCAAGCTACAAGCTTGGCTACAAGCTGCTGCTGACAGGAACACCGCTGCAAAACAACTTGGAAGAACTGTTTCACCTGCTCAACTTCCTCACCCCGGATAACTTCAAGTATGTCCATTTGTTGCTCTGTCTCTGTTTGGAGTTGGGTGTTTTGTTTTTGGAACTTCGTTTCAGTGAAAAGCAAAGCCTTAAACTTTGATTGATATGAATGTTGTGAGATGCCCTTGTCAGGGCAGACTGGGTATACACGTAATCAATATTTTCATATAGAAGAAAAGGTGAGATGCAAAGCCATCTCTTTCCAAACATTTTTTTTTCCTCTGAAGATGCCTGAAACTTTAGAAGAATGTCACAAAGCTCTCAAAGGATAGGAAAAGCTGTGTTATTTCTTTATGTAATATTTGGCAAGGTGTGTGGACTTAGGATGTTTTTTTTTTTTTTATTTTCCTTCTTCACTTCACCCGTTCATGATCATGTAATTTTCTTTCAAGAATTATATACTGAATAATTAAATGATTGTCAGAAGCCTTGCAGCTTTTAAAACAAATAGGATTAGCATTTCTAGTGTTGACAAGAAAGAAAAAAAAACCTGGTAGGAGAGGGCAAAAGAGTTCTCTCATCGAGTATAGTTGCCACCATCCTATAGATAAAAATTTTATGGTTTTTCTGGAATTGATTTTAAATATATTACCAGCACCAGAAGCAATTAGGTAAGTATAAAGTGCCCCTCCACTCTCTTATTGAGGACATTATTTTGTTTCTTAGAATTATTGTTAAGATGGACAATGCTAAAGTGCACTGTGTAATTGTCCCTATGGTTTTATTCCTAACACCCAGTGACCTCCAAGGTTTCCTCGATGAGTTTGCTGACATCTCTAAGGAAGACCAGGTGAAGAAGCTCCATGACATGCTTGGACCTCACCTGCTGCGTCGACTTAAAGCAGACGTTCTCAAAGGCATGCCATCCAAGTCAGAGTTCATCGTTCGAGTTGAATTGTCTGCTCTGCAGAAGTGAGTCTGGGATGCAATTTATTTTTTTTTCAGTGAAGCCCACAGTTTGAATCCAAAATATTGATTATACTTTTCTGATACCATAATAATATGTAATGGCCTGTTTATTTTTTTGAACCATATTTTTTGTTGCATGACAGATCAGATTAAGATCTTTTCAGGGTAATGGGACATTGGAAAATATCCCAGCACTTTAAAGCAAGATTTAATTTTCAATTACATATCTTAGAAATTATCTCTTACTTAATAATTTTTTTCCTCTTTGCAAAATTTTCAATGCACTCCCCAACTTGGCATACTTCGGCAGATCTCTCTGTCTCTTTTTTTTTTTTCTTTTTTCGTCTTTATCTGTTCTAATTTGACCTTGGGAGGTACCAGATTTCATTCGTTTTGAAAAAACTTGTAAAAGCTGTAAGTTTGAAGCAGTCCCTGTGTTGCTGTATTGGAATGTATGTTTATGC